>JANZXV010000005.1:27974647-27986819 GCA_027576455.1 Erythroxylum roigii | reverse complement strand
TATATAAGAAATCAATAAAAATTTATTTATTTAATTTATTTATAAATTTATTTATCTTTTAATTTTATATAATATGTTATTATTAGACATTAACTACCAAAGAAAATAAGTGAAATCAAATGACCCTTAAATTTCCTATATGTTAATGCAATTTCTATTTTTTATTTTATAAAATTTTTAAATAAAATTTATTTTTATTTTATATTTAGCTGAAAATAAGTTGAGTATTAGATCAATAATATTAAATATAAAATAATAAAAAAAAATTCTTATCCTTCTGTAAGTCACTATTAGTTGACATGTTTACAAGCGAAAAGAATCCGAGCACGTAAATTTTATATGCTTATGTGTCTTGCGAGAATGACAAACTTAAGCAATCTAATCACCGTGTGAAAGACTTTGGAGAACACACGCTGGACTGTTGATTTATATACCACATACTGGTTGTTGTAATTTAATGACATAATAACTTAAAAGAATTATTTACTTTATTCATATTTAGATGTACAAGATAAAGTTTAAGTTATAAATATACAAATAAAATTATAATGAGATTATAATTATGAGATTTATATTATATTTAAGTATTATTCTTAAATTATTCCTTCTCATTATGTTAAGATTTGATATTTATAGAGCATAAAAATACTTAGTACACGTTATGCTATGTTTCTTCCTTACAAAGGAAGTAGTTGATCTTATAAACTAAAGTATGAAGATACTTATAAAAGCTTTTAAATACTTCTTAGAGAATAAGTTTATTGAATTAACCTGATTATGAAGATTTAAAATAGATTATTACTTATATGTATGTAGATTTTCTTATTATAATGGTTGTATAATTGATCCTTAGATTTAAGATTACCTAAGTATCTCATATGAAAATTACTATAGTTTAATGTTACTTATGACCTATTCTATTTAAGATAACTCAGTCGGTAATACTTGAAAACAATACGAACCTTATAAAAATAATTGAGTAAGTCAATAAAAGATTTGTCACTTTAAAGCAGTCAGGGAGAATGTTTCAGTGTTCTTGATTATTAGTTATTTAACAAATTCTTTGGCTATAATAAATTGACATTTGAAAGGTGTTTTTAAATATCAATTATAAATTAGATTTAAAAGAGTTGACAAATTATATACTAAATGTTTAATTGAAACATTGGATGATCAAATGTTTAAATTATATATCATAAATATGTATGGACGAGTTAAGTTAAACTACTGTGACATTCTTAATATTTGGATGGTTATCAGACGTTGCTAGATGTTAATCTCGATTTATGAATATAAATTTTTAATTGAAGAATTAAAGATAAATTAAAAGAGTTTAATTCCAATTATGAATGATAATTATAATCATAATTATAATTTATAATTATTATCAACATATTATGAGCCTAATGGGTCACATATAAAAGAGGAACTAAAAAGAAAAAAATAATTTAAATTAAGTCAGACTTTATTGTAAAATTTGAAAAACTTAGAAGAATCAAATCATATTTGATTTTATTAAATTAAATTATAATTATAATTGGAGTTAGGCTTTAATTATAATTAGGAAGTTTAATTTTAATAAGAAAAAAACTCTATTGACTTTCTCTAAAAAAATCTCTGTTGACTTTCTCTATAAATAGGAGGAAGGCATAAGGGAGCTAGCACTCCTATTTTTTCCTCTCAAAGTTTAAGTTATTTTTCTCTTCTCCTTGGATACTATTAATGGCTAGACATGTGGGCAGTTTATGGTTGACAATTCGAGAAGAATTTTTTTGTAGAAATTTAAATCAAGTTTTAGTAATATAAATAAAGTATGATTTAATATCTTATTTATGATTTACGTTTTTCAATTTGTTCAATTAAAAATATCTAATCAAGAAATTATAAAATTTTATTTTTTGTTTCACCTCTTGTTTTATCATAATTAGTTTCCCAATAGTAATATCAGAGTCTCCTTTAATTATTTAACTTGATTAAAGTTACTTGATTGTCATTGGTTTAATACTACTTTATAATTTTAAAAAATTACTTGAATAAAACTTGATATTAATTGATAACAGTATTGTATCGTACTAAAACCAAATCTAATATTGGTATCAGTACAGTTACGATATTCATAACATTATGTGTCACCCACGCGATATTTTCTTCAATAAACCAAAGGATCCAATTAAATTCAAGTTCCCTAATTATTTGTCAAATATATTAAAGACTATGAATTTAGGAATAATAAGACCAAAACTACACCAAAATCTTTATCATGTGATTGAAGAGTTTGAAGGTGATGTCATGCTAACCTTCTCTAAAGCGATGTTATATAATTCAAAAGTAAACTATGCTTAAAAATATATGAAGCTTAATAAGACTCACAGTTAAATGGACACTATTTAAGCTTCTATCATTCGATTGGAAAATTAGGGATTTAAAGATTAAATCTCAAAATCTAAAAAAAAAGAGAGGTTATAATAAAAACTTCAAACTAAATTTATCTCTATTTATTGTAATTTAATGTTTTGTACAATGGTAATATTATAAATTTTAATCAGAGTTAAAGTTTTAATTAGTAGTAAATTGTCTCTATTTATTATTTACATTTATGTGTTTTTGGTTCTTGAGTTTTTAGCTTTTAATTTTAGTTTTGAGTGCTTTTCGACATGATGGATCAAAGGTAACGTGGAGCCTTATAAGAAAGTGAGTCATGATGTGAAATAGAAAATTAAGGCTTGCTTGAAGAGTATCATCACGAGAAAGATAGAAGACAAAGATTGAACTACAAAATTGGTAATGGAAGTACTTTTTTTTTTAGTGGTCAGGATTATATTGGAGATGTTGAAGGTGGTTTTCCTTAACAATAAGAAGGAAATATTGTACCTAATGTGAGAAAGAGAAGAAGACATATGTTTAACCTTTTTGCATCACAAACAACTCTTAGAACATAGCCTTCAATCTGTAGTGGCTTACAATCTAAAAAATTGGCTCATAATGTGGACATGACAATGGCTAGATAGTGGTGTGATTCAAATATATCAATCAATGTTGCCCAGTTTTATTATTAATAGCCTATGATGGATGCTATTTCCTCTTATAGTCAAGGATATAAAGCTTCTTCAATTGATGATTATAGAGGTAAACTTATGAGTAGTTCTATTTATGAAGTAAACAGTAATTTGGATGAAATAATGACATGGGCAACTTATGGGTGTTCAATTATGTGATGGTTGGTAAAATAGAAGACATGAGCCTATTATCAATTTTTTGTTTATTTTGCTAAAAGGACTATATTTTTGAAGTTTATTGATGCATATAGTTTTGTTAGAAATATTGATACTTTATTTCAGATATTTGATGAATTTGTGAAAAAAGTTAGGTTATAAAATATTATTTAGTTCATTACTAACAATGATTCTACTTACATACCAGATAAGAAAATATTACAAAATCTTTTTATTGGACTCCTTATGCTACATATTGCATTGACTTGCTGTTAAAAAATATAGGAGAAGGGACCAACTTAATCTATAATCACGTATAAGTCTTCCATTTGATAAGAATGGGTTTTACCAATGGTAAAAATTTGTGTCGTCCTATTATTTTTGCGACTAATTTTTATCACTTTTAGTATTTTGTTTCAATAAAAAAGGAGTTAAGACAATGTTTACAAGTTAGTTGCATTTTAGTATGCCAAGTATAATGTTGGAGTGGAGGTTTATAGAATTATACTTAGAAGATCATGAATTTTGTTTTCAATGTCAATTTGTAATCCAAGCTTCTAAGCTTTTAATGAGAGTATTTCGTCCAAATGATAATGATGAAAAGGAAACAATGAGTTACTTTTATGATGCTATGGAGAGTGCGAAGGAAGCATATAAGGCCAATATGAAAATTAGATCTTTTTTGTACATACCTTATCTTAAAATCATTAATGAGAGATGAGAAAGATAATTTTACTCTCTATTACTTGCAACTGAAGTATTTTTGAATCTTAGTGTCTATTTTGGACCAAGTTTACAAAGAAAGTTTAATATAGGAATATTATTAACTATTACAACAATTGTTGCCCATAAGATGATGCAAGATTTCCTAAGACAATGAAGGTTTATAAAAATGCTTTTAGTGATTTTAAGATACCCATTGTATTCGTCAAAGAGACAAACTTAATCCAAATATATATTTTCACTTTTGGTACTTGTTGAAAATTAATCATTACTTTATTTTGTTTATAAGGTTAATTTTGTTGTCTTACAATTGCTTAAGGGGGTCAATTTGAAAGTGGTGTTCCAGAATTGCAAATATTTGCATGTCAAATTCGGAGTCAATGTGTGAGTGCTAAAGGGTATGAAAGGAATTAAAACACGTTTGAATTCATCTATTCCAAGAAAAGGAATAGATTGGAACACAAAATATTGAATAATTTGATCTTTGTTTGATATAATTTAAAGCTTCAAGAAAGGTAAGTTATTATCGTTATTAAATTTAATATATCTTTGTAATTTAATTTTATTTGTTTACTATGACTCTTAATAGAATAACTAGTTTTGTAGATTCAATTTACCTTTACCATATCAATCTTTTGGCAGATTGAGTTTCTGAGAAACCTAGTTTGATAGATGAGAGTAACTTAGAAGATAATCGTGGATGAGAAAGTATTCACATATCATTTGATGCAATAAATTTTAATATTAGTGATGATGAAGCTTCTCTTAATAGTGAGAATTTTGTATCAAATAAGAATTGAGGTCAATAAGATTTAAGTGAATATTCGATTGAATAAAGTTCCAGGTTTTCATTTCCTTTTTTCTTTTAATTTCACTTATATTTGATGCATATGTTAAATTTTATATATGTTATATAAATGAAAAAAATTTTAATTGTAATATTTTTGTTTCAGGTTATACTTTTAGTTAGTTGTGTTCCTCGGCATGAACTCATTGTAACAATTATGGTCACGGAACTTTAATATTCTTTTTATTTGATGTTTTGATGTAATTATTCTTTGTTATATGATGAAATTATAACATTTTAAATGCTTTGTATTATCCTTAGTTTTATATTTGTATGATGATTAGTTACAGTCATTGATTATATGTGAAACA
The DNA here is from genome assembly GCA_027576455.1 of Erythroxylum roigii. Taxonomy (NCBI): domain Eukaryota; kingdom Viridiplantae; phylum Streptophyta; class Magnoliopsida; order Malpighiales; family Erythroxylaceae; genus Erythroxylum; species Erythroxylum roigii. The sequence continues at coordinate 27,981,726 of JANZXV010000005.1, read as the reverse complement.
TGTGGAAAGTAATATTAATAGAAATAAATAGATTGTTTTTATTTTAAATTTCTATTATTATAATTTTTGGAGACAAGGTTGATATAAATTTATAAATTATACAATACAATATTTTGAGGGACTATTTTGCAATTTAAAAAAACTTCAAAGGTTTTTATAATTTTTAAAAATTACCCAAATTAGTACTGTATCAAAATCAAATTAAGTACCGGTACAAGTACAATATTCTTAACATTAAGTGCTTATCATATTTTCTATAAGAATGCATATATTTTTAGATAAAAGGTTTCTTTTTGATTTAAATAAATTTAAAAATTTTGAATTTTTTAAAGTAAAATTTAATTTTTCAACAAATATTTTCTCTTTAAAATTTTAAAATAATGATAAAACACACGCAATTTAAATATTATACGTGAACTGATCAAAAGTTTTTAATATAACAACATAATTAAATTCTTAAACTTCACTAGAATTAATTATATATAACAAATTATTGATTTGCATTGAATTAAATTAATCCATATCGAATTAAAATTAAATCATATTGTTAATAATATTTGATCACTTCATATGTAATGTTTATACCACTATTATTTTTTAACGGAAATATCAAAAATTATAAAAATTTATAAATCACAAATTTGAAAACTTAATTAAAGTTCAAAGAAACCTTCAATATCTATCTTTTACCATTTAGATGTTTAAATAACATTGAAATTATGTGTAAACTTGAACTTTAAAAGAGTCTTATCATTTTTGTAGTAATATTTGTTTTAAGTACTTTTCCTTCAGTTGATTATTTACATACTATAGAATGATTAGTATTTTTTATATAATTATATTGTTTATATATTGCAATGTTATTAAGGAGATATCTGCGCGTCGTGTTAGGGAAGTAAGCATGTTGAAAATCCCATTAAGAAATTTGAAGAACTACGTTTTGTGAAAGGAAATAACTATTAATTTACAAACCATACAAGAAAAGTGCAACTGAAGTTCACATTATAACCTATTTCTTTCCACACGTATTCCCAGTGTTCAATAATAACAATAAGAAAAGAAAAAAGAAAAAGAAAAAGAGTAAAACCAACCAGCATAGTATAAATGAATGACAAACAATTTTAGGTAAATTCTATCAGATACATTCTCCAATCCAGCACCACATAATAATACACATGGATCCCAAAAGATTAGTTGTCTAACCACGAATGGATGCTCTAGGAACAGTAGGTAAACCTAGTTCATCCTCAGCCTGTCAATCATCACGTTTCATGAGTAAGCAATTGCAATGGAAAAGAACAAAATGGCCGGTAACCACAAATTTCAGATGCACAAGCAACACAACGTCAACCCACCGACAGACAATAAGCTCCTAAAAACTAAAACCTTCCTCGGCTGAAAGGTTGAACACATTTCCTCAACAAGCATACAAATTTTAAAGCTGATCTTTATGATAATTGATGTGATTAAGATGAATGGCGTCATCTGATTGTTTGAATAACCAACCAAAATATTTTCCACTAACTTGGGAAATCCCTAGGTACCCTTTCCTAACATGGTAGTCTTTTGTGAATTTTCATTGTTCTAACCAACTCCGGAGGAATAGAATTAGATACAAGTTTTAACAATGAACAAGTTCTTCAGGTTTTTGAAGTTGAAAAGCAGCTTGCTCTTCATTTCCCAAAAATAAATCTTACATATTCATTATAAAAAGAAATTATTGGTGAAGCGACATTAAAGCAACACTACGATGGGAATTCTAGTATGCAGGTCTACATGAGGTTTTAGGAATAATGCAAAGAAAGATATAACCACAGAAACACAGATTTCTTCATACCTACAGATGCACTTACATGGCTATTGACAGACAAATTTTCATCTAATCACTTATTATTAGGTAACTGAACAAATGTAAAACATTTAAACCAGACCTCAGATTTACCTGGACATTGGATCTGCCTGCGGGTTGTGCTGCATTTCCTGTGGGTGCCGTAGGTAAGTTGAGTTCTGCGTCCAAATCATGTTCTTTATCAGGCTGCAAATAAGACGGCACACCATCCGCTTCAGTTTCAAAACCCATGTCTGCTTCAAGTGCATCAAGCTCTGCATCAAACATCCATCACAACAATGTTCAGATTTATACTAGCAAAATGTTAGCATTTCAATCACTACGGTTTCTCCCATAGTCAGACAGATATTTTTGCTTCAATTCAAACACATTATTGAACATTTATATTCTGAATGCTGTTTCATACATCCCAATTCCAAAATTACTGCATATACCAGCACAAGCAAATTCTTCTCTGGAACTATTCTGTACTAAATGCACAAGTTCAGTACATGCTTATCTAAAGAGTTAAAAAAGGCTGAAGGTAAAACAAAAATCAAATTTCTTATATTATCGAAGACAATGATGCCAAGATTGGGCTTTAGTGCATACCACCCATGAGTTCATCCTCATCAATATCATCAGGAACGTTGTAACTTCTGCCTAGGCTCTCTTGAACTTCATTACTCACATCCATTAGGTCCATCATCTCATCTTGCAAGTTCTACAAATCATAGCATGAAAAGTTTAGCACTGACTTCTTAAGAAATTGTAAAGGCAGGAGGTGTCTCAAACTATCACTTACATCTATATCTTGGATCTTCACTGTTTTCATCATCCCTTTCAACTCTTTGTTGGCAGATTTCAAAGCTGACATCTGAAGCAACAAAATAGGACAACCAAAATTATAATTTGCACAATAGCCTCATAATCTTATATCTTCCTTCAGATTAAATTATTAAGAATAAATAGTTAACTAGACACCAATGACAAATTTAATCACAACTTAAGGACATATTCCCTAGCAGCCACAAATGCTTCATTCCCTACCTCTTATGAGGTAGGCAGCAGGATCCAATCACAGTACAGAGAAAGCTCCCCGTGGACAACTTTGAACCATGGCCATTTAGGTGCTAACAAAAGAAATGAATACTGCAAGGTAAATATCAAATGGGCCACCATAATCTCATCTGGTAGTTTATATATTGCAATTCCTAAACTACTAACTTCAATGGCCTCAGATTTAATACTCTCCCCCACCTTATGGTTAATTATAGTGTCAATTCATACAAATTAATTAGTTAAGAAATATGATCAAACGACTTTTGGGCCCTTCTAAGAGCCTAACTGCAAAATGGTATTGGTTCAAGGTCTGCATAATTGATCATTGGCAGCATATTTAGTCGAATCAGTTCCTAATGTGATTTGCAGTTTGCATGAAATTCAAAGAGTGTAAGTGAATTTGAAGCTGAAGGTCACATATAACAATGATTAAGGACCTTCAAATTCCTCAGGTTTGTTCCCCAGTTTTTGTCTTCTCTTTTTGTGTTTGGTCATCAAATGTAAGGAATGCAACAGATACAGCCATTATATTTGTAGTAAATAAATGGTACTGGTGCAGAATCACATGCAAAGCTACCAATACAATTAATACAGAAGAATTCATTCTTCACATAAGAGGGACAATGGCAAAGCTTCTAATTCCATTGGTAGTTTTATAATTGATATAATCATACTAAAAGACCCATCATACTTGCTAAATATCTTCATATAAACTGTTACTTCAGGTCTCATTCAAGCACAGATTTATAATTTAAGGTCCTTCTAAACTACTTGTATGAACTTAACATCTGAAAAGGCTGGAGAGTTTCAGAACATACAGTTTGTTGGGCATCTTTAATGCCCTCAGATGCAAATGCAACTTGATCAAGGTTGAATGTTTGGTTGTAAAGCATGTCACGTTGTCCTTCATACCTGACCAAGAAAATAAGGGTAGGTCTCAGCAAACCAATTCACCCCTATACAAAGACACATATCATCATCCTAGTGAAAACTTCAGTCCACATCACACATCTTAATCTGCCCATTAACATTTAAGCATTATGCTCAAGGCAACAAACAGCATATATAAGCATATATATGAATGATCAATCTCAATTAGTTAAACAGAAAACAACTTTTGTTATGATACTAATTTTTAATGAACCCTGGCACAAGAAAGACAACTAAAAGAAAATGTTTATATTGTTTGCCAGTGTTATGCACTCTTGGAGAGGTGATAGTGATTTTTCAATCAGTTGATTGATAATTGATATGTTCTATCTACAAAGGGTTGCAAATAAGCTGTGGAGAGTTTATCGGAGTCCTGCTATATTCAAGCTTGATTTGTTTACATGTTTTAAAACCCACGTTAATCTCAAGCTTTCTGATTGAGCCTAAATTTTCTATTTGGACACATGTTTCATTTAAAATTTTCTGAAGCTGAGAAAAGCTCAAGGATTTAACAAATCTAAACTTGATAATGGAAACCAATTTAGCAAAGAAATTATAAAGTCAAAATAGACTAAAATTTCAGTTTGAATTACCAAGCATAGGCCAGATTATTTATATATAGTTTTTAAAATTCATATATCATAAGGTTCTTCAATGGGACAATAATCAATTCGTTCAACAGGCCCATCCTTATTTAGGTTTGATTAATTTATTAACGATCCTTAAATACAGGCTTTGGGATCATTTATTGCAGAAACAAGCATGAAGAAGCCCTCAACAAGTATTCGTTGGTTTCAAATCTTAACACTTCTGCAGACGACTATGGGTAATCTACAGATTTATGTGACCCTAAGAAACAAAACATTGTCACCAAATTCTAGACAAGAAAGCATTACATCTAAAGGTCTGTGCTTGGATATTAGGTTTGTTTCCAAAAGGATTTGATGCATCCAACCTTTATTTACACAACTCGATCCAATTTTAGTGACTATGAAAAGAAGCAAGAAGCAAGAAGCAAGAAGCCTTGTGAGCCTTAATGGCACAACAACTCAGCAGATATAAATGAGTAAATAATTTCCCTTAATTCATCCAGGAAAAGGAAATACAAAAAATGAGACCCAACAATAAGTCAGTAACTGCTACAGCAGATTCACCCAATAGAATATTTTCAAAAGTACATCTCATTTTACAAAATATAATTAAGGCCTAGAAATCCATCACAAGAGAAGATCCGTTCTGCCTTATAGATTGTCCTAAAATTATGCAATGATCATGTCCAATGATCTATAATATAAAGATGCAAATAGTCACAAAATAAATGGACCAAGTAAAAATGTTAAATAAGAAGGTAATATTGAACTCTTACATTCGCTTTTGTTTAAGAACTCTCATGGCTCTCGCCTTAAGGCCCTCTTGAGCAGGTCCAGGACGTGTTTTCTTGATCTGTTCTCTGTATCTGGCGAGCTCAGCATCAAGCTTTTTGATCTTATCATCAACAGATTCTCCTCTCTTATTAATCTGAAAGAAGAGATTAGCTTCAGTCACTAACCGATGATAGTAGGCTTTTCAATTATGGGGAATATGCCGAGTAGTCAAATAAAACTGAAGAAAAGAACAAGTTTTTGATGTGATTAAGCAAAATTTTCCAGCCCTCGGAATGGTAGTTTGACAGCAGACAAAAAGTGAAAGGTAATGAAATCCAGATCACGTCAATAGCCTACCGATTACGAGAAATGTACAGCAGAAGCATTTTTTAATTTAAGATTTGAAAATGAAAACCCTAGCAGAAACTTGCTAAGCAAATGAATATTCAACGAGTCGATTGAAACCCTAGCTGAAATTATGCAAACTTAAGAAATCGGGGCCCGGATAGAAAAATCAAACCAAACAGATAAGTAAAGAAGAATAGGGAGAGAGACCCTGTCAGAGGCGTCTTGAACGGACGGAGGAGGATCTTTATTTTTCTTAGCGCCAAAGATTCTATTCATCTTGAGGCAGAAAGCTGCTTCTCCAAAAACGGCAGAAGGCGATTTCTTGGGAGAAAATGCAGATACACACACCAATAAGTAACGCCGGATTGTTGGATAAACTGATTAATTAATCAGTCGCTATGTCATGCCGAATCGTAGTTTGTTTAGCACACGAAATGACCAAGTTGACTTTACCTCTCTTTTTCCATGTAAACCGTACTCAAAAGGAAGACGGTAGTTATGGACACTCTCGAGTCTCGACCCAAATGTATACGGGCTATCTTTCTTCCTTTCTTATATTTCTTATAGATCTATCTACATTTGTAACGGAAAAAATAAAGGTATTCTCTTGTGGACTTTAACGTATAAACTACGTGTGAGGAGAAGGACGCAACTTTAATAAATTATTAAGGATCTCATATTATCGAAAATTCCATTAGAGAAGCAAACTGCTTAATGCTTCTTTATTTTTCATCGAGCTTATGGCACAACAAATGATGGATCCATCTGCTCTAAGAGTCAGATGTATTTCTAGCATATTTTCATCCAATGACTAAGATACAAAGAAAATGCCCTTAAAGCGTTAGACATTTTCTTAAGGATCTAAACTAATTTTCTAAATATGTATCGCCAGCTGTCTCTACTTTTATTGGACCTTACTTAGGAGAATTCATTCTTGGAGAACCTCAAATGCCAAAATCTGACATTCTAGATAGCCCTATACACTTGAGCCTCGATATTGCTGGATCATCTTAGACTCGAGCCTCCACTATTCAAAGATGCCTAAGATACAGACGATGTTATTCTCATCATTGATGAAGAGGAGCTAAATAAAGTTTGCAAATTTACATACAGAAGAATTGATGTCAGACCCCATCCCCGAGGCCCGACTGCCCCGGGAGGCGAGCCCGTTGGGAGCCCGTTCCCGGGACAAATTCTTGTTCTTGACCATGACCTTTTTGATTCTTACCTTTACCTTGTTACACATCTTTAATTTATCACTCGTTATAGCGTACTCACTGTGGTGGTGAGCGTACATTGATTAAAACTTAATTCTGTTCTTCTTTGAAAAGTCGACATTTTGACTTAAAAGGCCATGTCCGTTAAACGGACATGGGTGTCCGTTAAACGGACATGAGATGGGCTCGCATACCTTTTTCCCCGAGAGTGTCCGTTAAACGGACTCGGGTGTCCGTTAAACGGACATGAAGTGCTAAAATGATACTTTTTCTCCCGAGACTGTCCGTTAAACGGACAGGCATGTCCGTTAAACGGACACGAAGTCACCT
>JANZXV010000005.1:27928595-27938668 GCA_027576455.1 Erythroxylum roigii | reverse complement strand
TGAAAAGTTTCTGGCTTGACGATTCATAGATCCGTCTTCTCACCCGAAGTACTTCATCCAACATTCTCAACCCCGGTAACATTCTCTTCCGATCTCTTCTATTATTTAGGCAATGTCAGGTCTAATCTCGAGTAAGCCGTGTATGATTTCTTTTCGGGCTTCGGGCTTCGAGATATCCAGTGAAGATAAGTCTACGATCAGTATTCACCCAAATTTGGAACATTCCAGGTAACTCCACTCTTAAGTAACTGCATTGTTTCTGTGGATGGGTTATCTGGTTGTGTTGATGTGGTGCTGATTTCCTTTCTGTTGTGCAAATTGAGTAGTAGAACTTTTGGGAGTTCTGATAGGCTAGCATTATAAACTCCATACCATTGCCATTCTCCTATTACAGTATAGGTTCAACTGATTAATGATCAGTTGTTCCCTTATGCTGGTAGTAGTGAGGTCTATGATAGAGGTTATCGAATTAGCCTTATCTCTTCTCTGTCTATTTTTTGGTCAGTCTCCAGTCTCGTCTCGTGAGCAACTCAACACTGCCACTACGCAAAACAATCGCATCACATCCACCCTAAGCCTTTAGTGTTATGACGAGGGCTTCTTTGTGCCGTTGTAGACAATACTCACACAAATTAGGTTATATTCATTCAAGATCAAGAGTCTTAGCGGACCATCGTCTCCTTTGAGTTTGTGGTGGGTGTTTTTTTCTTTTTTCTTTACAGATCCCATTGACTGTGTAGATCTCCCAGCTTGAATGTGCTAGGAGGACTTTCATATGCCATCCAAAACGTAGCAGATCAGATTACAGTTTCTTGGGATTAAAGCACCAGGCGTCTTCATTTTATGACATCGTTGTTTATTTCTCATCTTAATATTATATCATCCTATATCTATCAACACATACTCTGTGATCTTTGAGTATAGCTATTACTAATTGAATACTTTAATTTATATCTTATTTGCAGGTGAAAGCATACTGGGTATGATTCAATTTAACTCATGTAAAGTCTGCAGGGTCTGCCTGTCTGCAAGCTTGGTGTATGTGATTTTGATGGGCTCCGTTTCAGTGGCTTGATTTTGCTTTTTCTCAACCCCTGGTGTCTGTTTTCAATTTTTCTTTTTCCTTTTCTCAATCTTGATCCTTTGTTGGGTCGCCCCATTAATTATGATGCCACCGATACTACACCAAAGACCTCTCCACAATGCACCATCTGATCACTACCCGCTATCCTCTCGCTACTTCTCTATTCCCATGAGGCAAAATTCAATCTTTAGCCGGACTGGGCTTATGGTTATGCTGGCCCTCATGCTGATATTTGGTGTATTCTTTCCCTCTACGGGCATAATGGGAGGTATGCTCTCTATAAGAAAAGATTCTGTAACAAAGTGGCGACAATACTCCTTGGCCCAAGCGGTATCTTATGTGGCCAAGAATGGGACAGTAATTGTATGTGCAATTAGTAAGTCTTACTTGCCCTTTCTTAACAACTGGTTGATCAGCATCGCGAGGCAAAAGCATGAGCACCAGGTGCTGGTTATTGCTGAGGATTATGCTACGCTTTATACTGTCAATGACAAATGGCCTGGCCATGCTGTGCTCATTCCTCCAGCTCTTGAGTCCCAGGTTGCTCACAAGTTTGGTTCACAGGTAATAGTCACTGAGTTTTGTTATTGTAATGTGCAGTGGGGTCTAGAAATAATCAATTGAAGGAAATCATTGACTAAAAGTTGCTTCTTCTAACTTCTGTACAATTCATAACGAGTTTATCTTGTTATTGATTTGCAATAATGGCAATATAAGACTCACAACAATTATGAAGCTGTATCTGAATCACTTATAATATGACTATAAAAACTCATAATTTGAATTCATAAGTTCTCTCTTACCTTTGAGTAAGCTTGGAGTGGCAATTCTCAGTTTTCATTACTGTGTCTAAAATGGAAATGGTATTAATGTTGAGAGCTTTGTGCCCAATGCAGTATTTACTAGACTTCTGATTTGGATTTGAATTAGAGTTGTCCCAAAATTTAAGGAGCAACTTTTCCAACATTAATTGTCATTTTCAATGGGACAATGCCATTCACCTGATAAAACCTTAACAGTTTATGCCACCTTTTTCCTAGTGATTGCATTGGAATTTTTTTCTCTTTAAGAGTTGGCTTTAATACCTTATTGATTCCATGCATAGGGATTTTTCAATTTCACAGCTCGGAGACCCCGCCACCTTCTGCAGATTTTGGAGCTCGGTTATAATGTCATGTATAATGATGTAGATATGGTCTGGCTGGGAGATCCATTTCCCTATTTATTGGGAAATCATGATGTATACTTCACTGATGACATGGCAATAGTGCGTACTTTGATTTTGCTTTTGGCTTTTGGGTAATTCTTTTTGAATAATTTATGTTTCTTATCATATTTATTTGCATGAGAGTAAAACAAAAGAAAATTTCTTTCTGAACATGGAGCAAAAGTTAATGCATGTATATAATTTTGTCAAATAATTATTAAATCTGTCGTGTTCAGTTCTGAATATATTTAGATGCATGTACAATATTTCAATCACTTAGACTGCACGGTTAAAGTTGGTTTCGTTTATGCATAGTGGATATTTACAGGGTTAGTTTGATAGATCTTTAAAATATATTAAAAAAGAAGTCCAATTTCTTTTTTGTGTAAAGTGCCTCCCTTTAATTCTTGATGTGTAGCTAGCTTATAACATAATGTGTTTAATCAATGTTGACCCATCATGGCTAATTGTATTTTGTAGTGGGGTAAACAGTTATGTTTTAGATATCAATCCACTTCTTAGGTATCATGATATGATTGCCTTCTTAAACTCGAGTAGCTGATCCTTTCTGGATAATTGTCAAGCCTAAGGTAGTAACTGTATTGATGTCAAATTGTATGTGATTTTCGTTTCTCATCCATCAAGTTACATTAGCTCTGGTTTGTGTGAATTTTACTTTTTGGGCAACTGAAAAGTTGAAGAAAGCAATGGAGCTCATTGTTGCCATTCTGTTAATAACAGTAGTGACATTTTCTCTTTGGATAACCAGGTGAAGCCTCCAAATCACTCCCATGATTTGCCACCTCCCGGCAAAAAGGGGCGAACTTATATATGCAGTTGCATGATTTTTATGCGCCCCACCGATGGAGCGAAACTAGTTTTGAAGAAGTGGATTGAAGAACTTCAAGCTCAGCCATGGTCCAAAAAGAAGAAAGCAAATGATCAACCTGCTTTTAATTGGGCTTTAAATAAAACAGCTGGACAGGTTTGCCTCTTGCTCTGCATAGTACATTGTTGTACTTGAATAGTCAATTGTTATGCTTAGTCTAGAGGTTTTGTTAATCCCTGTTAACGAAGTGAAATGCTCAGTCTGTTTTAGGCAGGCTGTTAAGGCTTTGAGTAGCCCACATTGTGGATAAAATCAAACCATGCCTTGGGATGGAAAGTCTGCATTTATATCTTATACTGCTCCTATAAATTGAAGGATTTCATTTATGGAGAAGATTGTCATTATACAAACTTGCTGGAAAAGCCAAGAACTGATTTGTTAACACTCTTAACAACAAGAACACAAATGATAGCAGGGAAATTAAATCTTTACTATCGTCTTGGAAGATCAATACCTATGTAAGTTCAATCAAATTAATTTTTTCATATTGAACTTTGTGTCTATCAGCAGAACGATTAATAATCATAATGAAAATTGTTGGAAATAAATCAGACACCAAAATGGTCTCTGTGGGTAGTTCAATTTGTAACTCCTTGGTGCAGATGAGAAGAGAAAAAAAAATGTTGATGGAATAAGCATGGTTAACTTTTGAACAGCAAAGGTTGAGATATTAGGGGATCTCTGGCATGGCATTCTGGCGTCAATTTTCATTCTTGCCTATATACCATCATTTTTCCTGCTTGGGATGAAATTGACCTTCATACATCTAAGAAAATGCTTTGCAATGGTAAAGTATTTGGATCTGCTGTGAGATTCAGTAGCACCTTCAACTTCCTAATTGTTCTTGTAACTGCTGCAAGCTATTTCTAGTATGTGCCTTACGTTAACTAACTTTGGCTTGATTAAGTTAATTTTACAAAGTCTAGGTTTCTCGAGTGTTCTACTAACCACTAGCTGTAACAATATAATGGAAGTCAACTTAGTAAGAAGATTCAGAGTATCCTTTGAGTTTTCAATGGACTGCAGACTTCCAGGTCAATTGACAAAACCAGTTTGCTGTTTGCTATGCTTGTTGCTCTCCATGTTTGCCTTCAATATCTACCTGATTATGAAATTCTCCATATTTGAAAATAAGCGGGCCATGATTAGATGATGAGTCTATATAGGTTCTCTCTCCCATTGTAATCTGAAGAAATCAATATGAAGGTCATGAATTGTTTGGGAATATAAAAAAAGGTCCTTCCATGTTTGGTTTTACGTATCAATAACTAGAGAGTTGGAATTGCTGCAAATTTTCGGAGACATTGATAATTTCCTAAATTAATGCCTCTTAACATATGGAAGAAAGCAGCCCCTTTTTGTTTGTGCATAATTGTGTTATTCTTGATGATGGTAAATTGAGTTGTCTTCATGGTTATCTCTTGACTATGTTTGTGCAGGTGGACCTCTACCTGTTGCCACAGGCAGCATTCCCAACAGGAGGTTTATACTTCAAGAACAACACATGGATGAAAGAAACTGAGGGAAAGCATGTGATCGTCCACAACAATTACATCACAGGGTTTGAGAAAAAGATAAAACGGTTCCGAGATTATGGACTCTGGTTGGTAGATGATCATGCCCACGAGTCCCCACTTGGCAAGTTGTAGTTGTATCTCCAGCCTTTAACCAGCTTTGTCCATAGTAGTCCTTGTGGAAGTTGAATGAGGACATTGGATCGGCTTGATATTTGTTATTATTGGCGGATTCAATGTGTTTTTGGTCCTATTGATAACGTTAGTTTGATGTAACGATCATTGTGGAAATCTTGGTCCCCTGATCAAGGATAGTTTTCTAATTTTTCAAACAGGGTTTATTATTATTAAATCATGTTGGGTGGACAGTGAATATTGGTTCCTTACTCCCTGGCTTCAGCCGGCAATGCTTGCTTGAACAAATAATAAAATCAATCACCAAAGCGTAGCACGTCAAACAATTATTTGACGCAGCTTGCAAAGACACATTTGAGCCCACAATCCGTGATTTTTAAGTTGTCCTCTGTAGTAAATAATCATTAATAGAGAGAAAAAAAATCGAAAAAGCTTGACAAGAAGTGCATGACATTCTTTTTTGAATAGTAATGGGTAGTATTAAACGGGATCAAATGTCGTTACAGTAGAAATGAAGTCAGGGGGAACATAATCCCAACAATGAGAGCCAGAAATAGAACCAGATGTTGAAGCTAACATATGGGCAACTTGATTCGTTGACCTCTTAACATAAGAAACAGCTATAGATCGAAATTGATCTAACAAGCTTTTAATATCGGAAATCAAACCATCAAGATAGGAGCCATTTTATTTTTCTTGAATTGTTGCAACCAATTCCAAGCAATCTAATTCAACTTCAATCCGTCTGTCGGCAACAGCTCCCTTCAACCAACTAAGCACCTCTTACAAACCAATTGCTTTTGCGATAATAAGGTTTTCAACCACGCCACTATTGCATATACCATCACCTACGCAACAGCCTAGATGATCGCGGAGGATCCATCCCGCACCTGCAGCACTGGAGTCATGTTGAAACATGAAATCAACATTTAATTTCAGAGTACCTTCAGTAGACAGCTCCCATTTCAATGTGGACGACTCTGCAGCAGGGAATACACCAACTTTCCTTGCCGCCACTGTTGTCTTCCACTCTGAAACAAGACGATCAGCGACGGTACAGATTGCGGCAGCTGAGGAACGTTGCTAGTGCTAGATAAATTCGTTTCTGGATTGCCAAATCTCCCACATAATCGCCACACCTCTCTATTGTTGCTCCATTGTCCAAAGCGGCAGAACGTCTTGCAGCTATTGTTGGATAGACTGCACATTAAAACTAACCGGCAGTCTGCTCCAACACCATACGGCACTGGCAGAGACACAATCAAATAATATATGGCAAATTGTTTCGACTTGCTGGCGACATAAAGGACAAACCTCATCAATGCCAATACGCCGATATCGCAACTGTTCTTTCATCGGCAAAAAACCACGAAGGCAACGCCATAAAACGTTTAGAATCAAGAAGTGCATGACATTGAATAACACCTGTACATGTTCATTTATGTTTGTATTGGATATCCGTTATAAGATTTGCACTTTGGGCACGCTAAGTAGGTCTGTGCACTGCTGCTCCTACCCTGCTACGTCCGCCTTATACAAGCGTACGTTTTTTATCTGAAAGCTCGAATCATTTTTCAATCAATATCATAGCTGCAATGAAACGAAATTTATAATTTTTTAAAAACGGATTATCTTAATTACATAACTTGAAACAAAAGTTCACATAGTTAAATTAAAAAAGGAATTAAAAAATTAAATTGGCAGTATTAATATGGATAGAATAAAGAACAAAAAAAAACCCATTTGTGGATCCATATGCACCATGTTCCTTTAAAATATTGGTCTACTAATGGTTTAAATATGCGGGCAAGCTATATTAGGAGAACTTTGTGCATGAATGAAATTATAACAAGAAGGAGAAGGATTGGCTATGCAAGAGTTTGTGTTGGTGTAACCATCGATAAAGAACTTCCTAATGCTATTCCTCTAATGAGGCCAAGAGAGAATGATACATTTTATAACGATACAATAATGGTAACCTATTAATGGAGATTCATCATAGGACAAAAATCTAGAACTAGAAACCTACTGGGAAGAGATTTATAAAAGGTGATTACGATGCACTGATGAGTATTAATAATCATGTGGAAGAGACACAATCACATAATTCATAAAGGGGAAGTAATTGGTATAAACAACCTTGCAAAAGTGATGGTAGGCGATAATAATTCTGCAAGAAAAGAAAAGCATACGGAAGTTGTGTGATCTCAAGCAGACTTGGAAAGAGATGATTCAAGGGCTTAGTCAAATGATCTAATCTTGACTGGGAAAAAAGTAGCTCCTGAACCAATAGGTAGACCATCTATAATGAATGCTACGATTAACAACATAAGTAGAAGTAGTATATATATATATATATATACATATATATATAAAGGTTCCCAAAGAAGATAATAGGGTGATCAAGGTCAAATAAGAAGACCTATCTTCCCCCAACCCTAATCTAATGAGGATGGATTTCAGAGGGCTTGAAAGAGAATAGATAGGAAAAGAGGTTCCAAGGGACTTAAAATCTCTTCCCTTTTGCATGTCAATTGTTACTTGGGATATCAGGGGCATTAACTGCCTTAGTAAAGGATTAGTCTTTAACAATTTTGTCAAAGGAATTAATCCAGCCATTATAGGGTTGATAATCTATCAAGTGATCAATTGATCCATGTAACTATTTTCCCTTTATAAGAAAACAAGTTGATAAATACTAGTTTTTGTTCATGGGTCCAGTTACTCCTTCCAAAGGAAATACTTATAGACAATGTAACGTCCCAGATCACTCGTTTATAGATATTGTTCACTTTGGGCTTTGGCCCAGCCAAGCCATTCCCAGGAGATCACCTATCCTAGAACTACTCTCACCCAAGCACATTTAACCTCGGAGTTCTGATGGAATCCGGTCCATTAGGCCATGAAAAACGCGTCTGTAAGGGAGAGGTATCCGTACCCTTATAAAGCGTACTTCGTTCCCCTCTCCAATTGATGTGGGATCTCATAGACAACCTACTCTCATAGAAGTACCATTGGTTTTGGCTCATAATTAGGGACTTCAATAGCATATTATTCATATTAAAGCTTAAACATAATGCCAGTCTAACAAATTACTTAGGTGATTTCAGGGAATGTGATGGAATAATTGAAGTTGCAGACCTAAAGGCTGAAGGGTTCTTCTACACATAGAGAAATAAGCAATGCTCCAAATGGCATATTTGTAAGAAACTTGATAAAGCTATGTGTAATAAGGAGTGGTTACTAGAATTATTGAGAGCAAAGTGGTTTTTAGAGACCCTCTTAGTTCAAATAATTCTCCCATTATAATCTACAATCTTTTTGATAGATAAAAGAGGGGAAGTCCATTCCAATTTAATAAATTCCTACTTACGAGGAAGAGTTTGAGGAGGCAATAAGAAAGGGAATATCAACTAAAATCAAGGGCCAAAAGATGTTTATATATATATCTAGAAGTTAAAGTAATTCAAAAAAGAACTTAAGAAACTTAATTTAAGAAGAATCTCAAACATTGACAAGTTACTAAAGAAGGCTTTTAAGAAGTTGTACTCTATCTAAAGAGCTTTATATTAGCACCTTGGGGACCTTACCCTAGTTGAGGGAGAAAAAAGTAGAACTAAATGAATATCTGATTGAGGCAATTTTGGAATTCTTTGAGAAAGGAAAAGATCCTAACCTTTATATGCTTAGTCCCTAAGTGCAATAATCTAGAAAAAGTAGGGGATTTTAGACCAATTGCTTATTGTAATTTCATCTACAAGATCATCTTAAAGTTACTGGAAAATAGGCTAAAGTCAGCTATAAAATTAGTGAAAAGTGACACTTAAGGAGCTTTCCTTGGGTTTATAGATTGCCCATGGGTTGTTAAAGCAGTATAGTAGGAAGAAAGCCCCAAATTGTATCTTAAAAGTTGATTTCCACAAACCCTATGACACTATTAGTTGGGATTTCATCCTCCAATTATTGGAGGATTCTGGCTTCCCTGATAGGTTCAAACATTGGATGAAACTTTGTATTATTTATACACCCTTTAGTTAGTTGATAAGCGAGGATCTTTCTAAGATATTCAAAGGAGGTAGAAGGGTGAGGCAAATAACCCATATCCACATACATTTTAATCCTACATATGAAATCTCTAAACATGTTGAGCAAGCACTCCATTAAGATGGAAACATGCTTTAAATATCACAGTAGATGTAGCAAAATGGGATTGTTTAGTCTAGAATTTACTGATGACCTTCTACTATTTTCTAAGGCTAATGAGGATTCTATAAGTATCCTTATGAAAGCTTTACTTATAATCATGCATTATCATCCAAACTCTCTAGCATGATTGTGCATATGGATGCATGATCGTGCCTGAGGCTTCATCCTCATGCAACTAACATACAAGATTGTGCATCTTATTCTTTAAGTCCTTCGTATTTTCTTCAATCGTTCCTATTTTCACTCACTAACAAACACATTAATCAACCTTTGAAACATAATATTAAGAACAAATCCTTGCTCTAAATCAATCAAACAGTTAAAACATATAAAAAAACTAATAAGAATACAATTCTAAGTCCTAAACACATGATTATAATATGAAAAAACACTTAAACATTTAGAAAACATACTATAATATACACCTATCAACATCCTCACACTTGCCTAAGCAAAATTAAAACCACAAAACAAACAATACACACAAAATCATAAGCACAAAATCATGAACCAACGCAATAATGGTACAATTACATCAAATCTCATAAAATTAACTTAAACTCAAACATCAACCACTTAAAAGGTATGAACAAACTAACTTATTCCATTCATGTTTAAGTGCTATATATATATATGTATATATCAAAATATTGACACTTTATTCATGCGCTTATGGCACTTGTAAGCAAGCACTTATTATTATTGATCAATTAAAAAGGTAAACTATCATTAAGTAACATTTAATGAAAATTCTTGCTTTTTAAAATATCAATAGGTTTAATTTTGTTGCAAGTACCATCTTTTTAAATTTTATTTAATGATAACCTAGTCTTTTAATGCGAAGGTAAACACCTTGTCATAAATGTCCCATGTTACTCAACTAGGATACGTTTTTTATTTAGCTTGGTTAAAGTGTCATTCTAGCCTTTTAATGTGAAGACAAACATTTTGTCGTGAATGCTGTTGGACCAATGAAGGTTGACAAATTAAATCCTTCTATGTTTTGATAATAATAAAACTTAAAGAATTGGTTAAGAA
>JANZXV010000005.1:27897052-27908219 GCA_027576455.1 Erythroxylum roigii | reverse complement strand
ATACCCAATTAAAATATCTTGAATGAGAATAAAAAATACAAAGATTAAAGTAAACGAATTAAAAATACAAAAATTAAGATAAATAATCAAATATATCACAAAGGATCTTTTGTAGGATTCGCGGATAACAAAGTTCCTCGTATAGCAAGTTATTGTTGCAAGTTACAACAGCTTTCCTAAATTTGATCATTTGTTTTCCAGTGCTGACCTTCCTCCCTCTCAGGCCTGCATAAAAATGTACTTTTATTTCTCTCTCTCTCTCTCTCTCTCTCTCTTTATATATATATATATATGCAAATCAGCAGTAACCCTCTAGCCTTTGTATGACGTCTTTTCCACTCCATCTCGCATTGGTGTTTCTATAAATTTGTTAGAATATTGAAGCCAACTTCAATTTCTATATAGTTCTATTATACTTTTGTGCCTTTTCCTTTTTGTGTTTAACGTTCCAGTTTTCAGATTCTGGAACTTGGAAAAGGTGTGTTGAGAAAGGAACGGCAAACTAAGCATGGGCTCAGAAGGTCATCACTTGTCAATGCCAGAACTTGACCAACTTCCCAGAGAGTTTTATTGGGGAACCCTTGATATTCACCAATTTGAAGGGTTCTGGTACCATCCCCAGGTTCTTGATCCTTTAATGGCTATGCGAAGACATTTCCAAGCCCGCGACGACGACATTATACTGGCGTCCTCCATGAAAACAGGCACTACTTGGCTCAAAGCCCTTTGCTACTGCATAATGGAAGACAAAAAAGACTCTACTTCTGGTGATCTTCTTGTGAAATACCATCCTCATGATTGTGTTCCTAGCTTGGAGACAAAGATTTACGAAGACAATATGAAGCCTGACCTTACTGGTATGCCGTCTCCGAGACTCTTTCACACTCATTTACCTTACCAGTCCTTGCCGAACACAATAAGAAAATCAAGGTGTAAAGTAATTTACATTACTCGCAACGCCAAGGACACATTTGTTTCGATGTGGCACCACAACAACAAGATTGTTGGAGCCTTCTTTTTTCCGCAATTTCCTATGGAAAAAGCCCTTGATAGCTTCTGCAGAGGGGTCCATTTTTTCGGGCCTTTTCACGATCATGTTCTGCAGTACTGGAAAGAGAGCAGAGAAAATCCTCAAAGGATACTGTTTCTGAAATATGAAGAGCTCAAAAGAGAACCTAAGGAACAGGTAAAGAAGCTAGCCTCTTTTCTTGGGAGACCATTCGATAACGAAGATGAGATTGACAATGTGCTGTGGAGGTGTAGCTTAGATAGGCTTAAGAACTTGGAAGTCAACAAAACTGGTGAGCCGGTGTATCCATACGTGCCCAACAGTTCGTTTTTCAGGCTTGGCATTGTTGGGGACTGGAAGAACACTCTCACCACAGAAATGGCTGAACGTATTGATGAATTGACAAGAACTAAATTCGAGGGAACAGGTCTTGATCTTGAGTGATAATGAAGTAAAAAATTCACATGGTGAATTAACTGTTAGCTTTTGTCCTGCTGCTTCATGATCATAAATGGTTTTGCCTTTGCCTTTTTGTTTGTTTAATTTGGTTTGTAATGTTAACTTGTTTTGTGTGCTGTCTTCTGAAAGTTCTTCCTTGGCGATACTACCATGCCTTGTATAAGAGGCTGTGTTGAATTATTATTTGAAATTTCATTTGCCGTCCTTCACTTTTATGCTTTAATTTACTCAAGTTAGGGTACGTAAACTCAAACCAGATTTTAGTTTTATTCTGTCTCATGAAATCTCAGTCATTTATTTTGCGGAACTCACGGGCCTCATGCGAGTCCACATAAATAAATGACTGAAATTTATTGAACACAATAAGACACCGTAATATTAGACAGAAGATCTAGACTCATGTAAACTACAAGTATGGAATCAGAACCGGAGCATCGGATAGACCAAAAATGTCGTCCTTTTGTTTGCTTACGAAAAACCTTTTACTACTAGATAAAATTAACTCGATTTGCTGTCTTTACGTAATAAATTATCTAAAACAATTAATCTCTAAGCAAGTAGTATTTGTCTCCATCCCTTTCGTACCTATTTGATTGGAATATATTCCGTTGACACAAGCGTACGTTCAATAAAAATATTGACCAAAAATTAATTTAATTTAATGGAATTACTAAATATTTAATTTAAAAGAAGATTGAAACAGCCAAAAAAAAAAAGGGTATTAAATTACAGAATGAATTCAAAGGCCTTCTGATTATAATAGAAGGAAGGAGTTAGGAGCCACATTTTATCAACTTAAACAATTTAGGTTTAAAATATTTTTAAAATATGAAAATATAAATTTAGTTGTGTATTTAAAAATATGTTAACGAATTAAAAGTAAAGTAAAACATATAGTTAAATAGGAAATTGTGACTTTATTAAGAACATAAAATGCAATAAGGAAAATACCTGTGTCATAAAACTCTTAAATTTATTTAGAGTTTAAAATAAAATAAAGAAAATATTTAGTATGGTTGACTTCAAAAAATTCTTAGAGTTTTAAAAAATTATTTTTTATTAATTTTCATAACAAAGGTTAAAAAGATTTCAAAATTAAATGAAGTAAGAGTTTAATTGGATTTAACTGTAAAAATAGAAATTTTATTGATTAAAAGAAAAGATAATAATTTTAGAAGAAATAATGGCTCTTTGTAACATGAAATTAATTTTAAAATAAATAAATGTAATTGGTAAATCGATTGATTTTTAAAAAAGAGGATGAAATTAAATTAAATGAGTTAAGAAATTAGAAATAAACTTGAATTGAAAAAGGGTTCTCTAAGCTTATGTGGGTTTTTTGTTTGATTCTGAACTTAAAATGGTCATAAAGTGAAAAGGATAACTTCAGTGAAGTTTGTGTTTGAACTGTATAAATAAAAGATAATACTTTTTGTCAAATTTGAGCTTGAGCTTGAGCTTTAAAAGAAGTCAAAAAATAAAAGGCTAAAACTTTTTCAATTATTTTATCAGTCTATTTATTAAAAAAAATGCAAAAATTGAGTCCTCTTTCTTTCTGTTCATTCTTTTAATGGGCGATGATCCTCAAATCATATATCTAATTAAACACCAAAATAAAAAGGAGAAAAGGGAAAATATATACTTTAAAATGTATTGGATGTATTCATATGCACTATAAAGTTCATATTTAATTAAAAATTTTATATTGGATTTGAACTTATTCAAATTGAAATCCAAATAAGTTTTAATTTATGCATGCATTTAAAAGAATATGATTTAAATTAATAAAAATAAAGCATACAATTTATAAGAGACATAAAAAAAGTCTTATCATAAAGGTATAAAAAAACTAATAATAAGATCTAAATTCTAACAACTGCCGTCCACTAATTTTTTTATTAACTTCGGTGATATTTAAATGCCATTATTCTAAAATTTCAAAATCTACTTTATTTGCTTTCATTAATTCTTTAAGAAAGAATAAAAAATATTAAAGAAAGATAATAACAAAAATGAACAATACAATATAAAAATAACTAAAGAGAAAGTGGATTTATGTTTATCATTCCATGTTTTTACATGGAACCAACGACTGTTTGTTGCGAGTAATTAAATATTTAACTCTTATGGTTGTCCTATCAAGGCCTAGAAAGAGCATTAAAGGCAACTTATGGATATGATATAAAAGTAACAAGCATAGGGAAGAGTTCCCGAGCGCAGATCACCTGGCTGCCCTCGCAGTCCTAACTAGACCAAACATGCATATCTTTCAGGAGCCTCCTATGACAGTCCTGGAAATCATTCATTGAGACATGCAAGGAGCAGTGTACCATAGAGCACTAAGTCAGATAATTTTTTCGGGTTTTAAGCTTCCTTTGTAACAAACAAAAAGTAACAACGATAAGATGAGACTTATTAATCCTTAATGCATTGATCAACATCCAATCCTTCCCACATTATGGGGTATGGCAATTGAAATCCCAAGACTTGAGTAGGATGAAGGCAATTAACCGTGTTTAAAACTTGATCTTAGGTTTAAATCAACAATCTTGACGTTGTTTCAAGGAGGAGCAAGTTGTTTAAGTTGGGATTCCATTGCAGCATATTCATATGCAAGCATTTAGAGATTATGAGGAAAGGATGAAAAACTTATAAAAATATAGAAACAAGTATTCGGTAAGCTATTATTAGACCCTTAAATATAAAAATATTGTAGAATCGTGCCAGCATTAGGGAGCCTTGACTAATGTTTGATACTCAGGGTGACGAAATTAGGCAAATACTTATGAGTAGGCAAGGAAAACTATCATCATTAATAAGTTGGCATGAATTGGTGCACATTGACAAAAAACTTCGACAAGATATAAGATTCAGATGTGAAACTAAAAGATAGCTTGAGATGGACCTTGAGTTGAAAGTTAGTTAGACCACATGCATAAGGGAGACATGGGAGAGCTCTAAAGACTTAATGTGTTCTCAAATAGATAGACCATGACTAATGGATTTAACATAGGTAAGCTTTGGATTTAATTAGTGTGCTATAGAAGGCTTTAGACTTGAATGACTCATTATTAATGAATAGAGATCAAGGGAAGATCTTGGATGATGTGGCATATAAAATCATAGTAGATGTACACCAGCTCTAAAAGATAAAGACTTTGTGAGGGGGTCATCTAAAGATAGTAGTGTTTTTCATTGATATGAATTTATTTTTTCCTAATTAAATTTAATCTCGTACCTTATCAGTTGTGATTAGATAAATCTTATTAGACAGAGTCCTATTTCTCTAGGGATGCCATTTAATTAGTTACTGTGATATAGTATGATAAGGATAGCAGTGATCTAGTCAGTTCGGTTCAATTAGGATTCTGAATTGTAAAGTTAAAAGTGCCTATAAATAGAGCCATACTCTAGAAGAAAGAGAGATAGATAGGAAGGGAACATATTGAGAGAGAAGATTCCTTTGTATACTTTTAGGGAAATAATAAAGGTTGATTTTACCATAGCTGTTATGTGTTTATTATGCCTATGATTATTTAATACTTTCATAGTATTCTTATTAGAGTGTGAGTTAAACACTATGAGGGTTGTGTGGTGATCGTGTCGTTCAAGCTTTAAAATTTACAGACCCTTAAATACTGCAAGCGCATGGGTCGCTACTGTACTATAATAGGTATCGATCCCACGAGGAGGATACTAGCTTAATCCTAACTCATCTAAGGCTCAAAGAAAAGAATGAAAAGAAATAATAACTACACAAGTGAACAAGGAAAGTAAATACGAGAATTTGATTAATGAATCGTAAAGCAGAAATTTTAACAAAACAAAATTAAACTGAGCAGTCACATAGGTCACAATGGAAATCTGTTAAGAGAGTTAATCAAGTTATGAGAGAGGAGATTTTACCTATCATTAATGCTAACCTAGTCACTTATGTGTTTATAGGGCGTTGGTTTTAGACGGTCGTAGAATTGATTAGTCTCTCTCGAGTTATAACCATTAAACTTTAAATTGTAAACCCTAATCGAATTATGGAGCTTGTAATCTCTCAAATCAAAAATTATCCACAATTCTAATTAATTCTAAAGCTCTCTAATAAACAATCGGGTCTCGCACGGGATCTCTCTCCATGAAATTACTGACTAGATTGATTAGGTGGTCAATTAAATCTCCTAACTCTCATTAATCCTATCTATTCATTTTTATCTAGCTCACCCTTTCAGTTTATTACCGAAACATACAAATACATTATTCAATCACAACACCCAAACCAATAAACACAAAAATAACTAAATCAACACTAACTCAAAGTAAAATCCCGAAGGACATTTTAGAACATTATTAAAAACCCGAAATCCATTTCCATACAATCCATCTCAACTTTATACATTTAAATGAAAAAGGAATTAAAGAGAAAATGAACTTAGGTTGGACAAATCGGGAAGGAAGCAGCATCCGGATAACACCTAATCCGGGGAGCAGCAACGTCGGGATCCACTTCTTCTTCCTCCTTCTTCATCTTCTTCTTCTCACTTTCTTCTTTTTCTCCCTTTTTCGGGTTTCCAAGAGTGGCTAAATGTAAAGCTCTCTTTTTACCTCTTTTCTTGTTATTTAAATATCCTCTTATGTTTTGGGTAACCGTAGGACTTTTCTAGGGTCTGAAAGGTCCAAAAAATCCTTTGGAACTTGACATTTTTTTGTGTCTATGCATCTACCAGACGCAGGCCACGACTGTGGCCTTACATCTAAGCCTTCTGTCACGATTGTGGCCTGATACATTGTTTCGACCCACATGTCTTCTGAAACTCGTCCATTCTTCAATATTGACCCTGAAAAACTAGCAAGCACATCAAGGTACCTCAAAAATATAATATTTAAGCTCAAAAGCTTGTATTAACCCATAAAACACTTTAAACACAAATAATTAACAAGCTAACACAATTCTAACCTAAACTTATACTAAATAATCGAATTAATGGATAAACACATATCAAACTGTGCCCTAAAACATGATGCAATTTACACTTATCACATCCCCACACTTAAACGTTTTCTTGTCCTCAAGCAAACAAAAACAATCAAAAAAATCAAGACAATACAAAACACACATATGCAATAATAAGACAATGACTTCAACTTAACGAAAAAAATTTAACTATAAACACAATCCTTTAAGTTGTTCTAACTTATTAACAAGCGAAATCTGCATCTAAGCACCTTGGATTAAATATACAAACTAACCAATATTTTAATGTTGAGTCTATTCAACCTTATCAGTTGCATACACGCATTGATAATCATTAAGTCAAAACAAAGTGTAGCTATTCCTCAGTAGGTTTTCATGAAAAATCAAGCTACTAACAAGTTTGGTAGTTTTATTTGAAAACATTCTTTTTATTCATTTTTTCTTTAAAGACATGAACCTAGTCTTTTTACGTGGAGGTAAACATTTGTCGTGAATTTTGATCCGGTTACTCAACTAAGTCATGTTGTTATTAAGCTACTTGGTTAGAATGTCATTATAGCCTTTTTAAATGAAGGCACACATTTATGATGTAACATCACATTCTCAACTGGCTACTAGCTCTATTCATAACCCAAAGGTTAGCGGAATAGTTATTTTAGTTAAAATTAGTTTTAACTTTTTTTAACACAAAATTTTGCCTACCTTATTGCTTTAGCTAATCATTCTCATGAAAATGTACTAATAATGTCACTTATTTGATTGGCCTAAAATTATAAATGAGTACGACAAATTCTAGGGTGAAAGGACTAACATTGTATCCTAATTAACCAACATATTTAGCCCAAAGTAACTTAGGTCACTAATTTTACAAGCTAATAAATCTTCGCAACCTAAAAGACTATGTTTAAGGATAAATTTATCCTGTTACGTCCTAACCATGGACGCATTCACAAAATTTACATCATACAATATGTAAAATTCACACTTAAGATAAAAACACACAACCCTTCCCATAGTTAAACAACACATTGTCCTTAATGTGAGAAAGGCACACAAACACACTAGGGGGAAATAAACACAATATATGAAAAACATAAGAAGAAAATACTAACAAAAATGAAAAGAGAAGGGTTAGAACATGAACTCGTTACGGTGACTGAGGTGGTGATGTGTCGGAGGAAGAGACCAAATGCGCTTGACACCTGAGATTGTTGCCATATCTTATAATTGCTTTAAAAGAGTAAGAGAGTTAGCACTCTAAAGCATTCCAAATCATTAAGAGCTTATTTTTTAAAAATTAAAAAAAATCTAACTACACGACAATTTAAACCTAACTACTAAACGTGTTAATTTATGGTCATTAGCTTGATTGTGTATCATTGGAAACTCAGCCGGGATCAATTATGAGAGACTTACTTCCACATTTTTTGTTCAACATCAGTTTTGTAGCCTGTAAGTAAGCAACAAATTGTCAAAAAATCAGAAGGACAACATTGATAAAATTATGAAAACCAATTAAGCTCAATAATGTCCTTTTTTGAGTGAACTGTCAATAAAACAGGGAATATCGGGGACGTGTGAGAGCTCTAAGAACTTAATGTGTACTTAAATAGATGGACCATGACTAATGGACTTGACATAGGTAAGCATTGGACCAGACTAGTATGCTATAAAAGGCTTTAAGCTTGGATAACTCATCAGCAAAAGATAGAGACCAAGGGAAGTTCTTAGATAATGTGGTAGATAAGATCATAGTAGATATACATTAGCTCTAAAGATAAAGACCATATGAGAGGATCATTTGAAGATAGTAGAGTTCTTTATGGATATGGATGTATCTTTTCTAATTAAATGTAATCACATATCTTGTTAGTTATAATATCAGATAGAGTTCTATTTGGATGAGGTTGTCATTTAATTGGTCAGTGTGATGTAATCTAATAAGTATAGCGATGATCTAGTTAGTTCAATTAAATTAGGATTCTGAATTATAAAGCCAAATGTGTCTATAAATAGCTTATTTGAGCCTTGATCTAAAGGAGAATAGAGATAGGTGGTAAAGGAACACATTGAGAGAGCATTCATTGGTATACATTTTGGGAATCAATAAAGGTTGGTTTTTACCATAGCTCTTTTGTGTTTAATGTTGTCCATGCTTATTTAATTCTTTTTCAGTATTCTTACTCGAGTGTGAGTTAAATACTACGAGGGTTATGAAGCAATTGAGAATAAGTTAGATGGTTCACAATTATATGGGAAGGCGCCATAAATAGACCTAAGTGAGATTAACATGCAAAAGAGTAGGTTCAACTTCTGGTATAAGTTTGGTTTCTTGAAAAACCTTTGTAACAATTGGTATTAGAGCTATAATTCGATATAGTGGATGGCAACAATCTGACAGATTGTTTTAACATAGAAGAGGAACTCATAGGGCCAATTCCTCAAGGGGATGAAGAGGTCACTTCCTCCTCATCTCAGTTTTATGTTATGTTCAGAATAATAAGCCTTATAAAGGATCGTTCGAACAAAAGATAACCTAACAAAGAGGGAATATGGCTAAGGAATCTTTAAGGGAACCATATTCAGAGGAGTGTACATACATTATTTCAACGAGGTCGTCAAATTATTTTGATAGGGGTGGTTTGTTAGACCCTTAAGTCCTAATTGCATAATTATGTGGGCATTGAGAAGCCTTGACCAATGTTTGACACTCAGGGTGATGGAACTAGGAAAATAATTGTGGGTAGACAAGGAAAATGAACACTATTGATGAATTGGCATACATTGGTGTACATTAGCAGAAATCTTCGATGAGATGTAACATTCAAGTGTGAGACCAAAAGATAGCTTAAGATGGACCTTGAGTTGAAAGTTAGTTGGATCGTATGGATGAAGGAGACCTATAAGAGCTCTAAAATTTTATCGTGTGCTCAAATAGAAAAACAATGACTAATAGACTTAACATGGGTAAGCATTGGACCAACCAGTATGCTATAAAAGGCTTTGAGCTTGGATGACTCATCATCAATAGATAAAGATTAAGGGGAGATCTTGAATGATATGGCAGATAAGATCACAATAGATATATATTAGCTTTAAAAGATAAAAACCATGTGAGATGATCATTTGAAGATAGTGTACTTCTTTATGGATATGGATTTATCTTTCCTAATTAAATGTTGTCTCTTATCTTGGTAATTATGTAAATAAATACTATCAGATAGAGTGTTATTTAGATGGAGATGTCATCTAATTGGTTAGTGTAATGTAATCTGATAAGGATAACAATGATCTAATTAGTTCAATTCAATTAGGATTCTGAATTATAAAGCTAAAGGTCCCTATAAATAACTTATTTAAGCCTTGCTATAAAAGAGAAAAGAGATAGTTGAGAAGGGAAGACATTAAGAGAGCATTCATTTGTATACTTTTGGGGAAGTAATAAAGATTGGTTTTTACCATAACCCTTATGTCTTTATTAGTTACTATGTTTATCCAATAATTTTGTAGTATTCTTACTTAAGTGTGAGTTAAACATTAAGAGGTTTGTAAGGCATTTGAAAATAAGTTAGTTGGCCAATGATCTTGTGGGAAGCTAAGTCTTACTTAAACAGACCTAAGTAAGATTGATGTGTGATGTGTGCTTCATTTTTTATACATTCACTTCTTAACACTTAGTGATTATTGTTATGAAAGGCTTAAGATACTCATTTTAGTTTATGTTTGATATTAGGTACAATTTGGAAACATAAAATTTAAAATGAGTTAAGAGCACATTCCTTGAGCCAAAATTTTGATGTTCAATCTCAATTACCCTTGTGGAATAAGAAGGAATAGGTCAAGGTGGATTGGATAAGAAATTACAAGAAGCACATCATTTTAGGAAGAACTGGAAGATACACGATCGTGTAAACATTTGAACGACAATTTTGAACTTACACAATTGGATACATAGCTATGTATCCAACTATGTATCTTTATATGGTTCACATTTTTTTGACTTATATGGTTTGATACACAATCGTGTATCAAATGGTGTATATGCCTTGAAACCTAATTTTTCATATAAATATAACATTTTGACAGCAAAAGAGAGATGAATCATTTTGGGACAGAAATGAGAGGCAGAGCACACATATTTTGGAGACCTATAGAGGTTTAAGCTTCACCAACTCGGTTCGGAGGTAAAATCAAAGCTGAAGACATTTTGGGCACATCTACATTGTGTTTGTTCTTCTTTCTCTCTCTAGGGATTGTTTAGGATATCCTTTGCTTAATAGATTTGGCTATTTGTGTATGGATAATCGTTATTCTCGTTCTCTTTAGAAAGTTTTTATATGAACCCATTGTTAGAATCTTAAAAACAATATGTAATAGTTATGTTTGGATTCATTTGTGGCAACTAATGGTTTTGAATCACTAGGGATAACTTAACCTAGGTTAAATAACCCGATCATATATGGTTGCTGCCTAGATTGGTGTTGGCTCCCGAAATTTTTCTTATTGAGTTAAGCATGATTTAAATGAATTAGCAAGATTGATGGATAAATTTTCGGAGCTTATTATTATGTAAGTGTTAGTAGGATTTTATTGTGTTGGGACCCGATCCCGGAGCTCAGTCGCACAGTGCTGGACCCCGGTACCGGAAACCCAACCATCCGGAACGGAAACACAATCGAGGACCGTTGGGTCCTAGTCCCGACCCCCAAGGCTGAACCCAGGGTGATTCGTCG
>JANZXV010000005.1:27882451-27896952 GCA_027576455.1 Erythroxylum roigii | reverse complement strand
ATTATTATCATTATTATAGATAATTAATTTTCTTATTACTATTTTTATTATCATTATTATACTTAATTAATTTTCTTCTTATTATTATGATTATTAAATTTCTTCTTCCTCTTCTTCTTCTTCTTATTATTATTATTAATTTTTATTATTATTAATATTTTATTATTTTATGTGTTTTATTATTATTATTATACAAAACTAATCTTCACGGGTCCATTTCTGCTCGGCTACTGGATTTAATTTTTCTATGCTGAAATGGGAAGTCTGAGTCAAAGTGGTAAACGAGTGGTTGGTCCTTGAGTGAAGAAAAGTGTAGCTCTTGGAGAAAGTGAGGTGAGTTTTGATGAGGAAGCCGAAGAGAAGCCGACAGATGCGAGATTATAGAGATGAGGTATTGTTGAAGTCAATTGTGACAGAAAGAGAAGATTGAAGAACAAGGAATGACTGTGGCACCTGAACACCCTAGTTGCTCGGAGAATCACGACTAGAACAAAGAACCAAACACAGAAAGTGAAGAACAAGGAATCACTGTGGCACCGCACACTGGAGAACCCAACCTAACCCACGACACTGGAGAAGAAGCTTTGGGACGGAGACGGCCGAAGTGGAAGACGTCAAAGAGGGATAAAGTTGTCTCTGAAAAGAATGGGTATTCGTAGAATAGATAAAGATAGGTAGTATAGAGTTTTATCTATTCTCCGAATTTTAAGAATACATATTCTACGGGTTTACTTATTCCGTGTTTTGTTACAAACCAAACATAGGTTTAATAATTTGTTAGGAATAGGAAGGGAATAGAATAGCTATTCCCTTGTACCAAACGTGCCGTTTGGGTTTTACGAAGGTGTCAATGTCTCGGAAAGTTCCAATCGAAATTGCTCAAAGTCGATTTCCTCGGACTCCTAATCCCTTTATTTGTTCGCTACTTGTAGTTTTACCTTCTTCCTCTTTCTATCATGCAATTTGGTCTTTTACTGAGGATCGTTTTGTTTTTATTTCTATTTTTTTTTTGTTATAGTCTTTAATTTTCGTTTTTTGTTTCTGTTTTTCAAATAAAAACAAAAACTTGATTGATTGTTAATGCTAATGTAGTTTTATTTTTATCACTAACATTTTAGATAAAGCTTAAAGATAAATTATTTTTAATTAAATAAATTCATTTAATTTTTTATATAATATTTATTAACTAGTTATTAATAAAATTATGTTATTTTAATACAATAAATATTTTATAAATTAAAATTTTATTTATAAATTAATATTTATTTGAAATATAATTTAATTATTAAATCAAATTTTATTTGAATATTTATATATTTTAATTTTAATTATATATAATTTAATGATACAAATTAATGATTATCATCATCATCATCATTACTATACCTCGAAGTCCCGCAATGAAGCAGGGTCTGGGAGAGCCTAATAGTACGCAGCCTTACTCCTAAATTATAGAGAAGTTATTTTCAATAGGCCCACATGCATATGTGACATGATAAACAGAAAACATTAATATAAAAAAATTAAAGATACTATCATTATTGGCAAAATCTTAAAAAACGATAGTGTAATAATAAAGATGGCAGAGATACGTTACAATAGTGTGAGTGACAGGGTGTCAGTATGCTCTGCAAAATTTTCAGTCTGTGATGTGCCAAGAATCGGCTACTCCCTCCGCTGGCGTATGCTCCTGGCTCCGGTGACAGTGATACTGTCTGCAGCTAGGATCACCGGAGGAAGCGTGAACGTTCCCTATGCTCAAGCCAAACTACACAAACTGCTCGTTACACAAGTTAGTTGCAAAACGGAAGATTTGACAAGGAGACATTCAACTCCTGACAAGAAGATAACGCAACGACGCAATCTAGTAATCTAGTAAGAAGAACACCAACGAAACCTTTAGCCACCGGAGATCAACCATCAGCCTTCCAATGTCAGCAAACAACAAGCCTGATACAATACCTATTGCTGAAAAACTAGGCGTAGAATATACGCAGAGAACGACGAACCTTTTGATTTTTATAGCAAATAGATAAATGAGTAGTCCTGCAAGGTGAGATCTTGCCCTCAAAGACAATGAAACGTCATAGTTAATCGCAATTGACGACCGAAACAACTTCAGGCACAGAAATAATGCAAGTGGCAAGTGACTAGAGAATAAGAGAAACGTGAAAGAG
Source organism: Erythroxylum roigii (assembly GCA_027576455.1). Lineage (NCBI taxonomy): Eukaryota > Viridiplantae > Streptophyta > Magnoliopsida > Malpighiales > Erythroxylaceae > Erythroxylum > Erythroxylum roigii. The sequence goes on along the minus strand of JANZXV010000005.1, from coordinate 27,894,775 downwards.
AGAGATGAGTTCTGTGTAACATATAGTCACAGTATACAAATTAAATAAAAGTAAATTATTCATAAGTTTATTGATAATTAATTTTAATGTATTAAATTTATAAATATAATGTTGAATTAAATTATTCAATATTTTTATTAAATAATTAAATAATATATATTTAAATGATAGTAAATCAAATTACGAAAAACAAAAATAGGAAACAAAAGCTACCTTTTATGATTTTCGTAATTTTTAAAAATTAAAAATAAAAATTAAAAACTTAAACAAATAAAATTTTCTGCTGGATTTGAAAAAAAAAAATAAAAATAAAAATGAAAAAAATACACCGCTAAAATAAGAACCGGAGAGAAACTGCATTGACTTGTCGTTTCACCATCCTTTCCTTTCTTTTTGACTCTTAATTGTGTAAAACGTAAATAGAGGGAACTCTATGCCGACTAAGTTCTATATTTTGAGAGTTGAAAAGTGGGGATTACGAAGAAGAAAGAAGAATGGGTTGTGCTGGATCGTCACGTTCCAGAGGTGACGGTGAGGTCACTCTATCGTCTCTCTCTCTTTCTGTATTTCGTTTCCTTTGCCTACTCATTGTATGGGTGCTCAGACATCTCGGGAAAAATAGTTACACCAAATGCACTAGATTTTCTGCTTCTTCTCATTTTTACAATATTATTCCCAAAAACGCGCACTTCCACTAATTAGGAAAGAAGAAACCGTTAACTGATGTTGAGCGCTGGAGTTCGTGGAGTTATTTTTTTCTCTCTTTGTCGTGCTGTTATCGCAAATGTACTGTTTCAATTGTGGTGATGTTCTTAGTACAGTGGTGATTAAAGAAAACAAATCCATAGCGGTGAGGATTTTTATTCTATTTCATGGTAAATTTACATGTTAGGTTAGTAAAGTTTAAGGGTATGTTTGGACGTGGGTCGAGGGATGGGAGGGAATGAAATGAAATGACCCAAATGACTCAGGTCATTATTTGGGAGTCTATTTTGAAACAGGATGAAATGACAATTGATGGCTTTGGAAGCCATTCTTTGTCATCCAAAATCTAATATTTTGTGACTTCCCAAATTGGAGGATCGGGATGGAATGGCATGGTTTGCCTTCCAAACCCTCTTTTATTTTATTTAAACTTCTAAATAATAGAGTGACCCATTTCATTCCATTCCATTCCATTAATTGCCATTCCATTACATTCCATCTTAAACTCCCAAACATACCCTAAGATTTTGTATTGAGGTTGGGGTGCACGTAGTGACAAAGGATTGCATTGGTGGCTTATAGTTAATATAATGAAAGCAAGTAGGGATTGTGACACCAAGAACTCATCAATGGAATTGGATCCATAGAATAGGAACTGTGATTCCTAGACCCTTATTCTTTATTTTCTTGGAAAAATTAATGTTTTTATTTTGTAATTTTATGCAAATTATCAAAATTAGCCCGATCCCTATTTTTTAACACTTTAATACCTGAACTCTCATTTTGTATTAAATGGGGATTATAGGTATTTTCTATACTATATAGTTAAGATTTGGTTCATATGATTATGCTAGAAGCAGATGTCATCTAAAGCATTTCAGATAAGGAGTCTCATTTAGCGTACCTCGTCTTACATCAGTGTTGTCACCTAAATTTGCTTGCGTACCAACAATTAGAAGTTATATATGCAAAAAGATTTGGGCCAAACAATCTCTAAGCATGTTTTTTATTTCTCCTTATTGGCATTGACTAGAATGTGAAGTACCATAAGACTAAAATGGTCCTGTGATGGACGAAGGACATCAATCAACATTTAATGTTTTATTATTATGCAGAAGCCATTATTTCTGAATAGTTTGTGTTTTAAATCTTGGTAATCAATCTCTATATGTATAAAATGATCTCTACATGTAAATCAGGTCTCAAAGTTATGAGGTCGATGGTTTCCTCATTCACGAAATTCAATATTCTATATTTATAAATCTTTTTATGTACCAATTTTAAGTTGCAACTCGTTTAGGGATTGTTGCAAGCGCAATTAGTATTTAAGAGTTCTGGTCAAGTTAATATGTTGGAGTTCAATTTAAAATATTATTAGTAATTTAATTGTTAATTGAAATATTAGTAATTTATAAGTACTATTATTAGTTAGTTATTCAATTTAAGTAAGTAGTGTATGTAACCGTATATCAAGAGGACAAGTTTCATTTGTATGATATAAAAATTTTGAGTTTTTACTTTTTTATTCCAATTGTGAGTGCGCTTCTTATCCTTGTTCTACATTGACTTAACCCAAAACTTATCAATGTCTTCTTTGTGACATTTCGAATCCTTTGTATATTACGTTCATGGTTATCTATAGTCGAAGGATTGGTCTCAATTGTTTAATTTAATCATTTTTGGTGAGATTTTAATCTTATTTGTGAATTCTCTAGAGTTTATTCTCAGATGGGTTCACATCATTTAGTGTTAGAATAAGGCTCTAAATCAAGTTTACAATGTCTTCCTATAAGGGTGCTTCTATACCTAGAGGAAAAGTAAGACCAATTCTTTATTTTGCAGACATTGCAGGTCAGTTCAAATGAATGAGTACAATCTATAATAATGTGAAGATTGCTTTGTAAAGGCAATTCCAACATATTGTAGAATTGTAAAGGGGGCAAGTACCATGAGTTCCAAATGAACGGAGGAAAAGGGAGCACCACCAATTGAAGTGATCAATGATTTGCATGATGAGTTGAGTGGGGAAGAAGCTAGTTTGATGTCTAGAGCTAATGGTGGTAGGTTTGCACCAAAGAAATTAGTTATGCATGCAAGAGAACTTAAAAGGGTGTATGGAGTAGAGAGAGAGAGAGAGAGAGATGAATAGTAATATAGAAGATGAGACGCCCTATATAGAAATGTGGAGAGCATTAAGGTGAATATTCCATCTTTCTAAGGTAGGAATGATCCCAAAGCATATATAGAGCGGGAGAAGAAAATAAAGCTACTTTATGATTGCCACAACTATTCTGAGAAGAACGCAAAACTTGTTGGGGTTGAATTCGTTAGTTATGCTATCGTTTTGTAAATAATATCTTCGGTTGTTTAGTCATTCCTTTCCTTGTACCCTATTTCTTTATATCAAAATAGAGTATTTTTGCCAGCCTTCATTGCTTGTTATTTCTACTTCCTCTGAAAGGCCTTAATTGCCTAAACAAAAGGTTTTTCTAGTCCTTGGAGATGTTAGAAGTTGCAGAGAGACAACAACTACATCCCAATTAGAGGAGGCTGTTCGTTCTCAACAACCTAGAGAACTCCAAAGTATAGATGCTTCATACAAATTAGACGGGAAAAATTACCTAAAGTGGTCCCAACTTGTTCGTAGAATGCTGAAAGGAAAAGGGAAGATTAGTCACATTATAGGTACTGAACCTAAGCCAGAAGATCCTTGGTTTGAAACATGGGGATCAAGAAGACTCCATGATTATGACGTGATTGTGGAACTCTATGATTCCTGAAATTAGTGATACATGCTTGTTTTCAAACACTGCCAAGGAGATTTGGGATGTAATTCAACAAACCTACTATAATGCTAGGGATGCAGCCCTAGTATATGAAGTTACAGTGAAGACAATGACTGCAAAACAAGGAAATACAATAGTCACTAAATATACCATCCAGTTGAAATCTTTATGGCAAGAATTTGATCACCATAGAGTGGTACAAACAAAATGTCCTAAAGATGCAGCTATTGTAAAAGACTTCATTAAGCACAATAGGGTCTATGATTTTCTTGTAGGACTCAATCTTGAATTTGATCAAGCAAGGATCCAAATTTGTGGAAAACCAGAAAGTACCATTTTTAATGACGTTGTGGTACTAATTTGAAGTGAGGAAAGTAGAAGAACACTCATGCCTGAACCATAGGTTATGGACAACTCAACTATAGTGGCTAGTGATTGCAATAAATCAACCACAAACATAGAAAGAGCATCCTCTTTTGAGACTGGAAAGATTAGTCAATCAAAGGTTTAAATTCGTGACAATTTGTGGTGCACTTATTGCAAGAAGGCACGCTATACGTGTGAAAAATGTTGGAAGCTTCATAGAAAGCCTCCAAGTAAAGAATGGGGACAAAAAGGAGAGCAGTCAAGGAGCAACGTCCAAGTCTATGTTGTTGTAGCATAAAACAGTGACGTTGTACCACAAGAGCCGAGCAATCTCAGCTAAGAAGAGATTGAGAGGTTGAGATCATTTATTAGCAACCCTAAATACCCTTCAGGTACCTATTCTTATTAAAATAATCCTTGACATTATTTGACCGAAGCCTTTTGATGTGGACTCCAAAATGGTTTTTAAGCATGGAACAAAAGTTTGGAAGAACAATACTAACCTCAAATTTGCTTTTGAGAAGAAAAAGCCAAGTGACATAAGTACAATCATTAATGAATGAGACAAATCATCTTGCCCTAGAGATATTAGGAATAGGATAAGGGCCCCAAATATCACTGTGAATGAGATAAAAAGGAGGAGAGCTTCTTTTATTACTAGTTGGAAATGATCTACACTTGTGTTTAGCAAGTTCATACACTTCACAATAAAAATGTTCAACATTTACACCTTTAAAAAGAGAACGCAATAGAATTTTAATAATCCTAAAAGATGGACGTCCAAGTTGGCGATGATGAAGCGAAAATTTTCTTTATTGGAGCAAATAAATATTGAAAAAAAGGAATGAGATAACAATTTCTAATCCTTTATTACAGAATGAAAAGGAATTTTATGAGAGTGATAATCACTATGATTTTCCTATTGCTATTAGAAAAGGAATGAGAAAGTGCAGAAAAAGACCTTTATATCCTCTTGCAAATTTTGTCTTTTAATTGTTCACCATCCCATAAAATGTTTCTTATTAGTCTGAATACCATTACCATTCCTACCACCTTTTCTGAAGCTTTCTCCAATTAGAAATGGAAACAAGCAATGAATGTGGAGATGGAGGCATTGGAGAAAAATAAAACTTGAAGTTGTCGACTGGGAAGAAACCCATGGGATGTAAATGGGTGTACACAATTAAATATAGAGCAGATGGATCAATTGAAAGATACAAGGCAAGGTTGGTAGCCAAGGGATATACTCAAACTTGTGGAATTGATTATTTAGAGACTTTTGCTCCAGTTACAAAGCTGAATACTTTTAGTTCTTTTGTTGCTTGCAGCTAATTATAGTTGGGAATTACAACAATTTGATGAGAAAAATGTATTTTTACATGGAGAACTAGAAGAAGAAATTTATATGGAGATTCCATTAGGTATGGAAAGAAATTAGTTGCTCATATTGTTTGTAGATTGAAGAAGGCCTTGTATGGGTTCAAACAACCATCACAAGAATAGTTTGGAAGATTTGCAAGAGTTATGATGACTATGGGATACAAACAAAGCTAAGGGGATCACACATTATTCGTTAAACACTCATCTACAGGGGGTCACATTTCTTTTGGTATATGTTGATGACATAATTGTGACAGGAGATAATGTTAAAGAGAAAGAGATCTTAAGTCAACGTCTATCAAAAGAATCTGAGATCAAGGTACTATAGAGGTTGAAATATTTTCTCGGGATTGAGGTTGCTCTCTTTAAGCAGGGCATTTTTATCTCTCAACAAAAGTACATCACAAATCTTCTCAATGCAACATGTAAAACAACATGCAAACTAGTAAGTACTCCAATAGATTCAAATATTAAACTTGGAATAGCAGAGGAAGATACTGCAGTGGACAAGGGTGCATATCAACGCCTAATAGGAAAAGTCATTTATTTGTCCCACACACAACTAGATATAGCATATGCAATTAGTGTGATTAGCCAATTCATACATAATCCAAAGGAACTCCATTTGCAAATAGCTTATCGAGTGTTAAATATCTCAAGGAAACACCAAGGAAAGGTATTATGTTAAAAAAGAATGGAGGTTTAGCACTGGAGGTATACACAAATGTTGATTATGCTGGGTCAGTTGTTGATGGAAGGTTAACCATTGGATAATGCACCTTTCTTGGTAGAACCTTGTGGCATGGAAAAGTAAAAAATAGAATTTGGGGATTATTTCCATAAAATCTAGTACTAATTATGTCTGTAAATTAGGATAGAGTATCCCATAAGTCATGGGATCCAACAAATCTGTGCAAATTTATTTCCTATTTTGTACTAGGGTTAGCATGTGCGTAAAGCTAATATATGTCTGTTAGTCAGAAATTAATAAAAAAAATCCTCAAAATTGTCACCTAAAAAATTTAAATTATATGCTAATAAAAATTTTATATGTCCTAAACAATTATGATAGCATATCTAAAATATAATAACATGTTTAACTTACTACTAATTCCTATTTAATAAGAAATTCTAACACAATCTAAATTTTAACCCTTATTTTTGATGTCAACTGAATTTCTAATCCTTATTTCACCAAATTAAAGCTTGTGTTTGATTAATCTTTCTTCTTTTATTCTTTTATAGACTTTAGGTTCTATTGCATCAATTCTTCCCAGCTTGTTTGAAGTTTTTCTCAACGTAGAATGTGACAAATATTGATCGTATTAGTCTAGATTCAACTTCTAAAATTCAAATTCTAAAAGCCAAGTACTATTAGAAATTAGCCTTCTCTTCTATTTGGCAAGAAATTGTTGATATCTTCTATCTCTTGTGGCTGCAATTTGCTCATCAAGGACATCCTCTATCTCCTCTATAACATGGGGAATGACTGGAATTCTCATAACAGTAGCAAGAGATTGCGTATCATCATATCCATGATAAGTAGTTAAGTCCACAACATTAAAGATATGACTAATTCCCATGTCACTTGATAATTCCAAAGCATAAGCATTATCACTTATCTTTTTGATGATCTTATAAGATCCATCACTCTGTGAATGAATTTTGTTATATTTCTCGTTTGGAAAATGCTTTGGACAAATCCTAGCCTGTCACTATATCCCTTTCATTTCATTTAATTCCACCAATCGATGATGTTGATTGACATGTTCTTTATAAAACAAGTTGCTAGTTATTATCTTTCGTCGTACCTCATCAAAGATGTCCTTGATGTGTTGTACAAAACCTTTCGCTTCAATACTAACTTGTGTTGTTTATGGTAAAGGAACTATATCAATGGGTTTATTTGGTAGAACTCTTGAGACTCTTGAGACTACCTCCAAATGACTCTTATTTGTTGACCTATTTATATAACCGTTATTTACAAATTATATCATAGGAAGACTTAGGTCCTAATTTTTCACATTGTCTCAAACCAAACATCTTAACAAGTCTTCCAAGTTTTTATTTACCATCTCTGTTTGTCCGTCAGTTTTGGGATAGAAAGAACTTGAAAATTGAAGTTTAGTGTTCAATGTTTTCTATAGAGTTCGCCAACACTAACTCAAACTTTACTTCACGATTAGAGATGATAGCTAAAGGTAATCCACAAAGATGGATAACCTCTTTGAAGAATAGTTTAGCAGTGTGGACAACATCATAAGACTTGAACAATATTTACAAATGGTTTCGTAGGGAAATCACATGGCTTCTCTGCATTATAGGCATCAAGAACATACGTATTGCTGCTTCTTGTAGTCAGGTGTACTAACTAGCCATCATTTTTGAAATTTGACTTTACAATTTCAGTCATCATTTTTGAATTTTGACTTTACAATTTCAGTCACATTAATTTCGTATCTTCACTCAAATTTACTTCTCCTTCATCACCTACTACACTATAATCTTCATTAACAAAATTAAGGATATCATCAAGTTTTGAACTAACAAGCTTTGGAACCCCAAGTAGTTGTGGTTAATCTTTTCAGGCCCTTGTTCTGTTATATTAACTTGCTCTCCTATTCTTTCAGCCTCATGCGTTGTTGTTTCAACTTGTTGTCCTTGTGTTTTGATTTGTTGTTCAGCCTGTTGTTTAGGTGTTTCAACGTCTAGTTTAGGCGTTTCAGCTTGATGTTTAAGTGTTTGAACTTGTTGTTCAGTTGTTTCAGCTTTAGAGTTTGCCATATAATCCATTTGGTTATGTTTTTCTTCATCTTTAACACTTTGATCATTTCCCATTGTGAAACTTTCCATGTCATGAAATACTTGAACATCAGCTCCATGTAGGCTTGACTATTATAATTGATCAGTTGACAGAGAGTTGCCAACAGTCTCACCACCTAGAACAAACACTTTCTTTGAGGTAGTGCCTATTAAATTTGATGAATCGAAATTGGTACATAATTTTTCAGCAAAGCTTTTCTCTTGTGCTATGTGCTGTTAATCAATATCAGTCCCTTTGCTTATTACCATGTTCTCATGTTTAGCATTAAAAGTTGTTGGTTTGCATAAATTTTTTTTTGAGAGTTTTGACGTGAGTGTATGTAAAGGCTGTCTATCCTCTCCAAAATTTGTGAAGCATGTTTTCTTACAAGAGTTGTTACATGTAAGTTGGTCTTTGGAACACCTTGTGAACGAGGGTCAACGATGATTAATTTTTTTGAAATATTTAGAAGTATTTCATCTAGCTCTAGCACGCTGAATATTGTTCTATACACCCTTTCATTACTTGTTGCTATTGTGAAACAAAGCTTTGATACCAAATTGATGTAGAACAAATAGAAGAAGTATTAACTAGCAGCTAAAAATCACAAAATTAGATAATTTGACTAATATTAGGCTGCTGAAATATCAAGTTTTAGGTCTAGATTTCAATTAAGAATGTTGAAATTTCAGATTTGGTATAGTTGGGTTTTTAGGATTTGATTGTTGGAAATTTAGGTTTAGGGTTTCAAGGTTTCATATGGCAGGAATTTAGGTTTAATATGGCTGAAATTTATTAAGGAACACAGAATGGAAGGTAGAAATCTAGGAATCGCTCCTAGGGTCTAAGAATCTGTTATGGTCCCTTGAGATGGATCTCGTTAAGGGTCTGTGAGCTGAATATTTTGATTGAGAGGGTGAAGCTGGGTTAGGGAAAAGAGGGTTTTTCTTTCTTCGACCTATGGTGAATGCCCATTCAGATTCATTAGAGAGAACCTGGGCCTCTTGAGTTAAAGTACTCAAAAACTTTTGGAAATTTTTCGTTGTCATTCTTATTGATTACTGCTCTTTAAATAGCAGAAGAAGTGTAACAAACCTCCTATAAACAGGGGAAAAATGGACATCATGGAGGATAACCCTCCTACAACAAGGGAATGAAAAAGATACTGAAATCATAACTGAAAAATAAAATAAGCAGACTGAAATCCACTAATTGCGATCCACTAAATCACTTCTGCATCCACTAAGAAACTGCTGCCATCGTGATTGTCTTGTGGGTGTTTCTTCTTTCTTCCATGACTAAACCTTTGGTACTGCTGCAAGGGCTTGTTAACATTACTCCCGCTCTCCAAAATGCACTTGTCCACAAGTGCAAATTTTGGATATTTAAGTCGAAATTGTGCCAGAGGTTCCCAAGAAGCGTCAGCTGGTGATGTGTGTTGCCAATGAACCAGAAGTTCTTGTTGACCTGCACGAATACGGGTATCTAAATAGCTAGTGGCTGTCGGACCAAGGAATCAATTGGGGTGGGAGGCAAGTAAGGGCTGGCAGAATCATATCCCTCATGATATGGTTTAAGAAATGAGACATGAAAGACTGGATGGAGTTTGGAAGATGAGGGTAAATCCAATTCATATGCTAAAGGACCGATACGTCGCAGGACTGTAAAAGGTCCATAAAATCTAGCTGATAATTTCTGGTGGCAACAATGTACAAGGGAAGCTTGTCGATATGGTTGAAGACGAAGTAAAACCTTGTCCCCAACCTGGAATTCAAGAGCTCGATGATGCTGATCATATGAAGTCTTCATTTTTTGTTGGGCTCGAATTAAATTGTTCCGTATGGAACTCAGAATCACATCACGAGTTTGAAGAGCTTGGTCCACTGCATCAATTACTGAACTCCCAGGAGTCTAACATAGCAAACGAGGTGGAGGTCGGCCATAAATCACCTCGAATGGTGTAGCACGTAAGGCAGAGTGGTAGCTGGTGTTGTAGCAGTATTCAGCCCATGATAACTAATCCAGCCATTTTGTTGGATGCTGACTAGTGAAACAGCGAAGATACATGCCCATAATACTGTTGACAACCTCAGTTTGGCCATCGGACTGAGGGTGATAAGCTGAAGTAAAAGATAACTTTGTGCCACTTAACCAAAAAAGTTCAGTCCAAAATGAGCTAGTGAAAGTGACGTCACGGTCACTAACAATTGTTTTCAGCAACCCATGTAACTTGAATATATTGTCAAAGAATAAATGAGCAACACTTACAGCGGTATATGGATGCGATAAAGGCAAAAAGTGAGCAAATTTTGAAAATCGATCCACCACCACAATTGTAAACATTTTGGCCTCTTGAAGTCAGAAGCCCCTCAACAAAATCCAAGGAGATGTCCGCCCAAATTTGGGTAGGAACAGGGAAGGGCTGAAGATGACCCGTAGGTTGTAACGTTTCAGTTTTGTGCCATTGACAAATACCACAAGCTCTCACAAAATTACGGACTTGAGATTTCATGCCCGACCAAAAGAAATCTCTAGTGATACGAAATAAAGTCTTTTGGTACCCTTCATGACCTTGACTATGTAGTGTTGTCATGATTGTTTGAATCGAAGGAGAATCCTTTGGAAAAAATACTCTGGCTTTGTAAAAAAGAAGGCCTTGCTTAAACTCCCAAGTTGGAGCTGTTGTGCCACTCTGAATTTCTGAGATTAGCTGCTGAATTGTGGCTGAATTTTGTTGTTCACGCCGAATCTCATCAAAAATACTTATGTGAGGCATGGAAATGGCCATTAAGACCGAACTATCAACATCTCTTCTTGAAAGAACATCAGCCACAGTGTTGAGGTGACCTGCTTTGTATTCTACGGCAAAAGAATAACCTAGTAATTTACTTGACCAATGTTGTTGAGAAGGAGATAATACCTTTTGCTCCAAGAGGAATTTGAGACTGTAATGGTCGGTGCGCACTATGAATTTGCGACCCCATAAGTATGATTGCCAATGTTTGATAGCTTTGACCAACCCAATTAATTCCTTTCATAAGCTGGTAGTTTACGATGTTATACCGCCATCATTCGACTGAAATAAGCCACAGGTTTGTTCAGTCGCAATAGAACAACCCCAATTCCAAAATCACTAGCATCACATTCCACAATAAAATCTTGTTCAAAATCAGGAAGAGCCAACACTGGTGTAGAAGTCATTGCTTCCTTGAGTTGGTGGAAGGCTTGCACTGCCGAATATGTCCATTGGAATGCATTCTTGCGCAACATCGCAGTGAGAGGAGCTGCAATAATGCCATAATTTTGAACAAACTTACGGTAATAGCCGGTTAGACTTAAGAATCCCTGCAACCCGCATATCGTGGTCAGACAAGGCCAATCTCGAACAGCAGAAATTTTTTATTCATCTGCTTGCACCCCTTCTTGAGTGATTATGTGTCCCAGATAAGCAATTTGAGATTGCAAGCCTTCCAACTACCAAACCAACTCAATCAAATCTCAACTCAAATGGGCAGCACTCGCACTTTTAAGCATTCTAGACATTTTTCAAACCATAAAGCAACCTTACTTCTAAGCATCCACTAATTTTCAACCTATAAAGTAACACCATCTTTTTCTTTCCTTTTTGTCATTCTCAAGCTTACAACAATACATACATAGGAAACTTATACATTACATTGAAACTTCAAAATCTATCTATTTACATGGAAATAACTAACTTGAGAGGGCTTCTAGCCCGATTACAATCAAAGTAACAAAATACAAGTATAAAGAACAAGCTTCGATTTCTCAAAGCACGACTCCAAAAGCAAACTGCATCGGAGTTGCCTCAATCCCGATGCGGTTTCTCAATTTCTTGCTTGATACCTGAGGAGGGGGAAAAAGGGGGTGAGCTCGAAAGCTCGTGGGTAACATATTTATAAATTGAATAATAAGCGAAAATTGTCTTTTTAAACTTTCCAAACATTTCCCATTCGGAGATTTATCAAAAAATTCATTTTATAACCTTTCAAAACATTCATAAATTTTCAATTTTCTAAAATTTCCAAATCTTCATTTGTTTCAAAATATTCACAAACATTTATTTTCTCATTTCTCAAGTTCTCAAACTTTTCACAATTCATGCACAATTTCAAACATGAATGTATCACATCATAATGCATCACAATACCAACAAAGCAAAATCACATACACGTCAAGTGGTTTAGTGTTGGACCCCACACCCCACCCGAAGGTGTTTGCAGGTTATACTGCGGCGTGTGTTTGCGGGTTATACCGCGGCAT
>JANZXV010000005.1:27862420-27876364 GCA_027576455.1 Erythroxylum roigii | reverse complement strand
CCCATGTATAAACATTCAAAAACTGTTTTGGAGAAATTTAAATAATCAAACTCACTTTCTGTAATCAACTTTTCCTGCTGCAGTCTGGCTACATGCTGCTTTAATCTACTATTTTCAATTGACAAGGCAACACGTTGCTGAACAAGAGAAGCAACACTTACTGCCAACTCTGATTCCAAATTCTGCACCATGCAACCAAGAACAACAAAGTTTTGTTTACTGAAATGAGAAATTATTCAGTACAATGAAAATTTTTTTTGAAACTTTGATGAAAAACAAGGTTGGTTTCATAAACAGTGACTGCAACACCAATGCTCATGAACTGAAATGCAATAAAGCATTAGATTACTCATTATCAGGATTTTGAAATGTTGGATGAAGTCAAAAACGCGAGCAGATTTTAGGTATTGATATAGATTCAGTAACCAATTTTTGTTCCCAATACAGTAAACACTTAGTTTTTGGTCTATCTCTGGTCAAGTGCAGCATTTGCAGCACTTAAAGTAACAAGTAGAAAGAATATGCTAACTCTCATGAATATGGTAAAGTTGGCAGTTTACTCTGTTTCAATCTAAAATACTTACCTTCAGCTCAACTATGGTTCTCTCTAGTTCAGCGATATACTGGAGCTTGCGAACTCTTGAGCGCTGCCCAGGGTGCCTGGAAAGAGTCCATCAAAATCAGTCTTCAACTTATAGAAAAGTACATAATTATGAAACAAAATGGACACCATGAACTAAATTGAAAAGTCCTATAAAGGTAATGCAGATACTAATTCAACATCATTCAAAACATACGAATGTTTCATGGTAAAATAGAAGGGAACAAGAACTCAAAGAAACTCTTTAGGGATTAGCAAAGCTTCCAAGGCGTTTGAAAATATATGGCACTCTTACTGGTTAAAAGAAGTTTGTTTGCTGCTGCATGAAGGTGAAGTACAAAGGGCATACCTACACTACGTTACCTTAGTAAGAAATGCCATCTTTTAGTGGTAATTGATTGCGTATTTGATCTTGGTTTAAGAAAACTATGCCATAATAATTCAAGCATTACAACCCTTCCTACCTTTCCAGTTATATACATAAGACGTCAATACAATGACAAGTAAATACGAAACCAGCCCCAAAGTAAATTTTCATGAGAACTGACAGATTCTCTGTTTGCAGGGAAGAGTATTACAAATGGGGTGGAATGCAGTTGCTCTGGTCAGTTCATTTACATATAAATCACAATCCATATAAAGTAAGGGTCACTTTGAGCTCAAATTATGTTCAAGCATAGTAAAGCAGCAGCATAAAAGTAACAAGCTATGCAGTGTCACAAGAAAAATTCACATAGCATTCAATAGAGAAACTTTTTAGCTCAAAATACTAAAACATACAAAATATCAACCATATAAGGAACTATATGGATGAAAGAAAAACTCCATGCTCGAGCTTGAGAAAGAAAATTGAAATTATACAACATCCTAGTTAACTAAAGCCAAAAATTTTAACACAGGTTCATGAAGACAATTACACACAAGTTCAAATTCTAACCTCTTCAAAGTTATTGTCTCAGCATTGAGCTCAACCGCAGAACTACAGGCATCCCCGTTTGGGCCGGAGTCACTGTTCTCAGAAATGCAAAGGGTATCATCTACATACTGTAAGGCATTCTGAAACACATATTCTAACAATGCTGAAGTTGTGGCATTCTCCAAAAAGTTTATATTGCTTCTTTGCCTTGGGGAATTGGGACCATAAGCAGAATGCGACTCCAACCTACAACAAATCTCATTCCCAACAGATATATCTTCAAAATTATAAGAATTGGCACCCGATGAAGCATATGCTGAACTGTTCAACGGGGTAACTGAATTACTGACTGACTGACAACCCTTGGAATCTGAATCTTCATCATCTAGCAATTCATCAAGCCATGCTGGATGCTCCTCCAGGATGGAACGCTGGGAAGGAGACTTGGTATGTTGTGCGTATGACTCATGATTTTGAATGGACATATGTTTCTTTAGAAATGAACAGCGAGGTGGAAGGTTTGATTGCCTCGACATATCGACTAACAATTATATGTGCTCAATCTTGTTGATCTTAAGATTCTTATTACGTTGTCAAGACTGCAAAAGAACAAACGACTGATTTAACTTCCATTGCACGTTTCTTGAACCATCCAAATCTGCTTATTGGTGCCTACTACAATAACGGAAAGATTGTCAAGAGTGAGAAAAGTAAACCAATTAAAAAGAAAGAGAAACGATTTTAAAAAAATAAGAAGAACCCAAGATAAATTGGAAGAAAACCAACTTCAGAAAATAAAGTATCCAAATTCAATGACTAATTAAGTGAAAAAGAGAAAAAGAAGCACATTGCTGAAGACAAGAATTACGAAGGGTATTTAATCTTAATATTGCTTAAAAGCCAAGTTAATCAATGTCAATGGCTTCCAGTATGTGTCTTCTGTTGCCTATAGAAGGTTTCACCCTCTGTTTTGTTTTTGCATTTTGTTTGCAATCCTGAGATTTTAAACGAGCATGAATTGATAATATCGCCTTACCGCTATTTTAGCTGTTTTTCTGGGCAACCAAAAATCAACGTGACAAAAACCAAGAAGCACATTTAGTCATTTTGAGCACAAAACCTCCAAAGAAACTTGAATTGAATGATTGTTCTTTGATGATGTGAAACGCAGAAACATAAAAGTGAAAATGAGAGAACTATTACGAAATAGAATCAATCAATGGAACAGTGGTACTTAAAAGTTCAGATTCAAACTTTACAGGGGTGAAGCATGAATCAAGAAATAGCAAGTTAGACGAACTGAATCAAGAAAATGAAAAAGGAGAAACAAAGAATTGAAGGAGTTCACAAAAGATGAGGAGAAAAAGAGAGAGAGGGAGGGAACTTAGCTTACGTAGAGAATGGCGTGAAAAAGGAGAGAAATGGGAGGGATGGAGGTGGGTGCAGAGAGAGTGAAGGGAAGAAGTTAAAAAGCAAGAGTTGAAAGTACAGGCGAATAAATAGAAACATGTATGCAGTTAGACAGAGCAGCAGAGAGAGTAGGACTACTTGTTCGTCGCGTTAAATATGTTGGAGAAGAAGCAGTAGGATATAGAATACTTCCTAATTTCGTAAGTTGACGTGAGGTTTATTATCTATTAGTAGTTGTTACTACTTAGTCATTAATAAGAAATCATTTTTTTAAAAAAAAGATGGGGTGTCTTAATATTGAATTTGGTGAGTAATCCTAATTAAATTAGATGAAGACTTGATAATAATAATAACAAGTTGTTGAGCTTTGCTTATCTAATTGTTCTACGCTCTCATCGTTTCTTCATCTTTACTGTGCTATTTTAGTTTTTAATTATTTATAATTATTTGCCATGTCAACAAACCATTTCTTACAATTAAATGAAAAGACATGTCAACGCATTATACTTGTACATATAGAAACTAAGAATTTGTATTATATATATATTAAGTAGCCTTTTATTGTCCTCAAGAGTGTGGCTAGATGGTTGAGAGCGGGGCTTAATTTCGATTAGGTCCCAAGTTTAATTTCTTGCTAGTCCTTCTGGTAAGAGCCTGGGGCAGCCGAAGTTTTACCTATGAGTGGAGAACTAGTGAGGCCCTCCGCGATAGGGTGTAGCCAATTGACCTTCTGAGAGATGAACCCGCTTGATCCGCCTGTGGGGTTTCCTCGAATCCAAAAAAAAAAAAAGTAGTCCTTTTATCAATCAATTAAGTTAATAACTAATTCAATTTTAATTCTTAAATAAGCATAAATAAAAACAAAATTTAGTAAATAAGGATAGGAAAGTACTTTGTATTATATTAAAGATAATCATTTGGCTGAATTTATTTTTCAAAAGAACCATACAAAAAGATTAAAAAGTGTAAGATTTTAATATTAGAAATAAAGCAATTTAATATCCAGTATTCTCTAAAATAAGTGTTGATTCACTAAAAATTTGAGTAAATAAGACTAGTATACATATTCAAATAAAAGAAGAAAGTTTAATTTCAATTAATGAAAAAAGAAAGAAATTAAATTATTTAAAATGATATATTATCTTGAATAATAATACCCTTGATACATGTATTACTTTTTTAACAACGTGTAACTTATATGAGGAAAAAATAATAATAAATAGTTATACCTGGAAATAAAATAAACTCGATAACTTGATTTTGAATTGGGTCGACCTACACAAAGATCAACAACTAAACATATATTCAATCTTTCCATTTTACAAACCAAACCATTTTTAGAAGAAATCATAATTTTGAATTGTTTGAAAAATATTTGGTTTTGTAATGTGTCAATCAAGTGGCTTGTGCTTATCATATATATAATTAATTAGTATATTAATGAAACAATTTTATAATGTAAAATAAAAACTTAACTAAGCAACCATTTTAAGTATAGTTGTCTTGAATTTGTTGAAATGAATTTTATCAAATTTAAAGGATGCTTAATGACTTCAAATTTCTTACTCACATCATGAAATTACGAGAGAGGATAATTGAAAAGAGAGTGAGAATGAATGCACCCTTCTCGAAAAACCTATTTATTTTCATGTTAAAAAGGTCCACCACATAAGCTATACATCTTTTTAGTAGATTAAAGGAATATCACACGGAAAGATAGCGGGAACTACATATAATTTTCATTGACTTAAAGAAGGCTTATTACATGGTACCTAATGAAGTCATGTATAGGTATTTAGAAGTTAACGGAGTTCTTATAACCTATATATGAGTTATTAGAGATATTTATGAAGGTGTCAAGAAAAGGGTAAGGACAATATAAAGAGATAGAGGGCATTTCTTTATAGATATCAGACTACACCAAGGATCCTTGTTGACCCATTTCCTGCTTACAATAATAATAAATAAGCTTATCAAGAATATTCAAAGGGATGTGCCTTGGTTTATATTATTTATTGATGATATTGTTTTAGTGGATGAATAAAAAAAGGATGTCAATATCAAATTAAAACTTAGGAGGGATTCGTTAGAGTTGAAGGACTTTAAATTGAGTTAGACTAAGACTGAGCATTTAGAGTTAACTTTTCAGGTCATAAGGTGGCATCTGATGTGGAGATAAAGATTGGTTCTAAAGTTATACCGTAGAAAGATTGTTTTAAATACCTTAGATCCATTATCCAAAGTAATAACGAGATAAATGAAGACATTATTCATCGTTTTAAATTAGGATGACTTAAATCTAGGGATGCATTAGGAGTTTTATGTAATAAGAAGGTACCACTCAAGCTTAAAGGTAAAATATATCGTTTAAAAATTAGGCCAGACATGCTCTATTAGACAAAGTGATGGCCCATCAAACATGTACATAGTCATAAGTTAATGGTAACAGAGATGAGGATACTTCGTTGTAAGAAGAGATAAGGGCAAATTCCATCTATAGTGTGGACAAATTATTCACTGACTAAGATTAGAAATCTTGTATTTTACATATCCATACAATTGAGTCCTTGGGTTTTCGAAATATTGTATAAAGAAGTGCTTCGAATTATTGCTATTTGACTCGAACCTATTCTAAAAATAAAAAAGTTAAGGTATTTCGAACTGTTTATGTACTCTACGAATAGAGGAATACATAGAGTTGAACATAGTAAAACAAGAAATTAAAAGATTTCGTTGAAATTGTTCGTTTGGAAATTTCCCGAAAAGCTAATCATAGGTTCTTCTCTCCATCGAAACAATAGGGTCGTTATACTTATTACTAAACTTGTCGAAGAGACGAAATATAACCGAGGTATATCTTTTGATCAAAGGTTGAGTCAATCATCAGAAGAAGAATTAGGCCAAAAATTAGGATATGTTCGGGGAAAATTTGCTATTCTATCCAAGACTCTCTCAGTCATAAGTCTAAGTTAAGTGAAATTTTTGAATTCCTTTTCAGTTGTCTATTGCAAATTCAAATTTAAGTATAAAATTATCTTTATTCTATCGTTCATACCTATTCTATACATTCCATATCCATATATGGAGTTAGATACAATTTTGTGTGATTTTGTAACCAGTAAACATAATATAAAAAAATTCCATCATTGATATATCAATCCATATAATTAGATGAAGAACAATCCAATGTACCTTGCATCTCTTCTAGTTTGTTGACCATACTTCATGGGACCAGTTAGCATGGGAAATATATTGTAAATAGTTATGAAAAATTTGTATTTGGTTCTTTCTCTTGGTTAAGATGTCGGGCAGTGACACGCAATGCGTGCCGCAGTGGAATTTTGAGGAGACTCCCCCTAGTCTATGATTGGGGGAATCACACCTTGACTCCTAAGGTTGTCAATTTATGATAAAAGTAACTTAATATCACTCACTAACATAATCAAACAATAATTTGAAGAGTGTAGGAGTAAAAGAAAGGAAAACTAATTTATAGTAGTTTTAAAAACCAATCTTGCCTATATCCACACTTTAAGACATTTCTTTAAAAATTCAATAAGTCTGTTTTGTCAACAAGGTGAAGAGGAACCTTCTTGTAATAATTTATTTTTTCATAAGTATAAGTACCTCTTTTTACAATTTTTCTCTCAGAAGAAGAGTAACCATACTCACAAAAGAATTTACAAATTTAGAAGACCTTATTGGGTTTGGGGGTCAAACTAGCTCTTAAAAATAAGAACTCTTCATTATCAATTACTAGTTACTGTGTATTGATTGATCAATATGTGGTTGAACAATGTAGTAACTGTTGGAACATTAATGTTGCTCTTGAGAAAGATTGTATTGGTTGATCAATGCATGGTTGACAGATGTACTAACTGTTGGAACATTGGTTGATTGTAACACATTAGTTGACCAATGCACAATCCATATTGCTACAAACCCTTGGTACATAAGTTTTGATAACTTTAACTTATATTTTTCTACCATTAACCTATATAAGTCGACCAATACACCTAAAGTCATTATTTTAACATCTTTAAATGTGTAAATTTAATATTTTCTAATGCAAAATTGAGTTAAAGCACTTCTTTAAATGTACCTTAATGTATGTTTTAAGGATCTTCCTTTTCTTTAAAATCAAAACCTTAATTCCTTTTAGTGACTAAAACGACTCATACAATGAGCTAATGTATGTTTTAAGGATATTAAACTGTTACCTACGGAGCCGTCGTGCTCACACCCCCTTCCTCCCCTCCACAGGTATTGAGCGAGAAATCAGGCCACCGCATCGAGACTGAGGCAATACTCCGATGCATTTTACTTTTAAAGTTATATTTTGGGAAAACAAAGCATTCACTTGTTTCTTTGTAAATTCACTTTTACTTTTGGATGTATTCGGGTTAAATGCCCTTTGAATACTTTGTATCGCTTTGGTTTTATGTAATTATTAAGGTTTGAAGTTTCAAATGTAATGTGTATTGTATAAGTTTCCTAAGCATATATGGATGTATGGTTGTATGTTTGAAAATGTAAAAGCAAGCATGATGAGTTGGAAATAAGTTAATGTTTAAGAGTTAGGTTGAAATGTTTAGAATGCCTACATTGTGATGTTGCCTTTGAGATTGGTGTTTGGGATATTTGTAGTTGGGATGCTTGTGAGAATGTGGAAGATTGAAGTGATTTTTGTGTAGGTATGGAAGTTAGGTTGGAAAGTGAAGAGTTTGGCTAGAACATATTTAGGGGAGGTGCTGTCCATTTTTTAAAAAAAATGGGCAGCCACCTTGCTTTGGCTTTTAGAGCATGTTAGAGGATGAATTTGAGTGAGAGGTATTTCTTAAAGTTTGTAGAGCTTGTCAAGATCTTTAAAACGGTATAAAATGGGTTAATTTCCGACTTAGGATGAAAAAGTTATAGGTATTTGAAAATTTCTGATTACTATTCATTTGGTCATTTTCACTATTCATTTGGTAATTTTCACTATTCATATGGTAATTAGCTAGACAACAACTTTAAACAAATTTCTACTTCTTATAATGATTGATATGCCTTTTGTTTCCTTCATGAAAGTTGTAAAGAAACTTTCATCTTTCCGATGTAGTAACATAGGCCAATTTCGATTCTTTTGTATCAAAAGATGTGAATTTTCAATTTTGGCATGATGTAGGAGAAGTTGAATTTGGGCCTTTTAACATCCTTTTAGAACGGTATAGCTTTTCTATTTAGGTTTCGAGAGGCACTAAACGTAAGAAATTTCGGATTTCGGGATGAAAAGTTATAAACGTGCAAAGTTGGTTTAAATCAAATCTATAATACCATTTTTCTTATTTTCTTTGATTCTTCTCCATTTGACCTCCGATTTGCATGCAATTCGAAGCATTGGTTAACTAGTCAAATTTTCTACCCCTTTCTGGTAAAATGAGAGTGTCAGGTTTTAGTTGGATTTTATGGCCGATGTGTGTCGGTTTTGTGCGAAATTTCTTTTTTGATGAGCTATAAAGATCCGATTGAGGCGTTTTCTGTTTTCATTTGACCTAGAGGCATGGAATTTTGTATTAGCTTAGGAATCGGATTTAATTATGAGCCCTAAGCAGATTAATTTTATTGGAGGATAATTAGGGTCAAATTATCAAGTTTATTCGGATGACGTGAACTTAAGTTCGATTTGAGGTTTCTTTCGTGGTGAGGAATCCTTTCCTTGTGACGCGCGCGTCCAGATGTCACGTAGGACGTTGGACACGTGTCACACCAAGGAGGGGTTCCAACAGTAGTTAAACCTAAACTACTTTGTGTTGATTAACTAAGCCAATGTCATTTAGCAATAACCATATATGTTTTAAATAACCATTAATGTCTGTTATAAAAAAACCCTAGGGTGCAGGTTAATTAGTAAGGAGCTCTCCTAACTTAAGTGAGGTCGCAAGTTCGAATCGCCCTTTGTATGCAGCCGTTTAAAACTTGGGGCCACAGCTTTACCTCCCACAAGGAACCTACCCGATTCGAGCGGGGGATTAGTCTGGGTGTGAATGGCTTAAAGATCCCTTCTTATAGTTGGGATTCGCCTAGGATACCTCGTGAGAAACAAAAAAAAATGCCTGTTATAAAAAGACAACATATATAAACTGGATATTAAATCTTTTCGGTGTTAATGGTCAAATCCTAATTTCCTTTGCTTTTTCTTTTGCATTTTTCTCTCATTAGAGTTAAAACTAATGATTAAAAAACTCAACTAATTCGGCTGGTTCAATCGTAAAAGCTTTAAACTGTTCAACTTTTAGGTTCGATTTTCCACTTTCTAGTTCAGTTTATCTTAATAATTTTTATTGTTAAAAATTGATCAATTTATTATTTAATCAATTAATTTTTGCAAATTAATAAGTTATTATAAATCAAAATAAAACAATTAAATTCATTTAACATTCTTTTTTCAATTAAACTTCAAATTCTTTGATATATGAGGACATTTTCTTTTAATCACATTTCAAATTCTTTAATTTTATTTAATTTTCAGTACGTTTTATGGCGATCGAATTCTGATTCAACTTTTTAAATCTTAAACCTCTTGCTTTACTACTTTAACTTTCGATCTGATTTTTAAAATGTTAGCTAAAACTTATGAGATGCAACCTTTTTCTTATATAATAATATGGTTAATTACTAAAAAAAAATTAAACTTTATTGAAATTTACAATTTTAACTTCAATTTTAAAAATAACGATAAAATCTTCAAACTTTTGTCTTTTTTTTTTATATATAAAAATAACCCTCCGTTAGATCCTTTGTCAACACTTGGAATATTTTTTCATGTGGATGATAAGTTAATTATAAATTCCACGTAAGACTATACATTTCTCTTCTTATCTCTGTCTCGTGTTGTTGGCTCAAGCGCCCTGCTGATTCCGAGACCGAGGAGGTCTATGTATGCAAAGATTAGCGTGGTTCCCATAGGAAACAACGAGCTTGATTTCGGAGAAGCAATGGTTGCAAGTGATAACATTAGTATTAACATAGAAAAGCCTGCTTCTTTTCTGAAAACGTTAACTCAATCTGATGCGATTATGTCATAGTTCTCCAATAACGATACTATACAGCAAGTTGTTTAATTGTTATTGGTATTCAACTTTTGAGTCATAATTGATAACATAGCACTTCTAAATTAAGCAAACCAGTAAATAAGAAAATGTTCATACGTTGAACCCAATGAACTAATGATGGAGCTGTCGTTGTTCAAGCCATCTTGCTGTTGTTTTCATGGCTATAAATCACAGACTACAGACTACGCACTTCTAGCTCTTGGCTGGGAGAATCAGCAAAAATTATATTTGAATAACCTCATTCAAACTTGCAAAGAAGTTTTAAGTTCATAGATGCAGTGACAGAGTAATTTATTTTTCATCGAAAATGAGATCTCTGTCTTCTTTAGAGGAAAGAAGGCTGACAATACATAAATTCCCACAGCTACCGTCTATCTACGTATGGATGAATTCTGACGGTGCTCATACACCCAATTAAATGGACTAGCTTGATAGGTTCAATTTCAAATATGCTCCCGGACAAGTCCTTTTACACTCAAATCTCTCCTCTTTTTTGGTATTTAATGCAAAGATTCAGCTACTCCCTCTAATATTATTAGTATAAATTAGGTAGCTTTTTGGTTAAAAGATGAAGAGCGGAAGGATTCATTTGTTTTTTCTTCCTCTTATCAGGACGGACGCAATGCTGGAAATGTGTATACTTAAAAAATTCTTCAATTTCCTAATTATGCAGTCTGTACACTTCTGCGGACAAGAAATCGTCACATATTGATTGCACTGCCGGAAGCAAGACTTCCGTAATTAATCCGAGCAAGGAGCATGCTCAAAGGGTTAGAGGATCATTAACAGAAAAATTTCCCTCCCCTTTTTTTTGGTGACTCGAACTCAAGACCTCCTACTTAAGTGAAGAATTGAAACCAATCATACCACTCCTACTTGTATTACATAATATAGAACAAATTCTAACATTTTCAAAAGTTAAGATTAAATCTCTTTATTTTAAAATATTCAAGAAAGACGCTAACTAGATAGAAAATTTAGCAAAATTAATTTTCATTAAATAAACATCATGCCAATATTTTTTTATTTTTACAATAAAATATAACTCATTGTTACATAACAAGAGAGATTTGCGGGAGATATTTGTTACGCTCACAAGTGCCGATAATTTAAAATTTTGGGCACTATCTACTTTTTAAATGTAGTATTACAAATCATGTGAGGTAGGACAGTTTAACCATGTGATGTCAGAGAGTGGAATTTCTTATATGAATATGTTTGATCATACGTCAGTTTAACCATGTGCTGTCAGAGAGTGGAATTTCTTATATGAATATGTTTGATCATACGTTGCAGTACCATAGAACCATAGAACCATACTCAAATTAGATTGACCGCAAATAATACTCAAATTAGTTGAAAGGAGTACGAGCTACATAGCTCATGACAGTATTCTACCAAAATTTTACGTATAAAATCAAAATGTAATGTGAAAGGTTAAAGTATGATTAAGTAATTCAATATATATTCAACACCTACCTTCTTCTTAATAATGCCTGTAAGATAAACAGTGAACGATGCACGTAAGTAAATATTCCACGCGCTCAAGTTGTGCCGGGGGATGGACGGGAAAGGCAAAAGAACTGAATTTTGAAACGAATACAAAGAATTTATAACTGGCTAGGAAATGCCGACGTGCGTCATGGAGAGGTCTGATATGCGTCACCTAATAAATTAACCAACAAATGAAGAAAACGGTAGCTTTCAACCACTAATTGGCAGCATAATCTTCACCTACCGCAACACAGTCACACACACACTAACCTCCCCAACAGCCCAACTCTTCTCTTCATCCACCAAACCCTTTCTGTCGTCCTAACACCGCAAGCATTTGCTCACGTGCTACCACCGTTTTAAGCCCAAAACGAAACATATCCTCCCCTTTTAAATTTTCTTAGACATTGCTTACCAATTAACGCTCATGATGCTCTCATCTATAGATTCATGCGAGGATTGTGCTTAAGACTTAAGATAGCCTTT
Source organism: Erythroxylum roigii (assembly GCA_027576455.1). Classification (NCBI taxonomy): domain Eukaryota; kingdom Viridiplantae; phylum Streptophyta; class Magnoliopsida; order Malpighiales; family Erythroxylaceae; genus Erythroxylum; species Erythroxylum roigii. Next base: position 27,864,363 of record JANZXV010000005.1, on the reverse strand, counting down.
TTTTTCTTGCATTTATTTTACTAGACAAATGTTTTTTTTTCTTTTGAAAATCAATATGTGTGCCAAAAATTGGGGAAATTAGAGAATCTCTCTCTTAACCTAATTGGGTTGGTAGGTAGGGAAAATTCAGAAGTGAAGGTGATAAGAGTTGAAGCTCTTATTATGGGAACATGTTGAGCTCGAACAATTGGTTGGTGAGCAGGTGTGCGTGACCAAATGGGTGTAAGTTTCCACTTAGCTAATAACTTCTCTAATGGTAATGGCCACATGTCTGACAACCTTAGCATCTCCGTACCTTACCTCGCCCCAGTTGCACAAACCACCGAAGTTCCATAGCTTGTTTGATCCAAATCAACTCGTCCCTTGTATTTGGCTCTCATCAAATATAAGAGCTACGGAGATTATTAGATTTGAACACTTGCATTTTGATGGCACAGTTAACCAACTTACCCCCGTTACTGCTGCTGGGGCCTTTTTCGGGATTGGACAGGGCAGGTGGTGTGGCGATTTTTTTACATCACATTGGGAGGGGTTCGCCTACTACATCCGAATTTTGGGGAGTTCACTCTAGTCTGACCCAAGCGTGGGCCCTCGGCTACAGACGTCTCATTGTCGAAATTGATTTCCTTGAGGTGATCAACATCCTCTCTTCTTCCAAGTCGGTTTTAACTGATGATCCTTTTTTGGTGGCAGGTACACGCAGCCTTTTGCAACGAGACTGGGAGGTGCATATCCAGCATGTGTATCGCGAAGGAAATCAGTGCGCAGATCAAATGGCTTCCCTCGCAATGGCGGTCAGTCCGGGTTTGCATATCATGCAGGAGCCCCCAATGACCATTCAGGAGCAACTTCAACGTGACCAGAGTGGTGTCTTATACCGTAGAGCCCTACGCTAATTAGGGGCTGTCTGTTTATGTAGTTTTTTCTGTTTCAGTTTCTCCGTTTGTAGCAACAACAAAAAAAACGAGCAATGGACAAATAGGAGTGGCCTTATTAGTTTCAACCAGTGTTTTAAAAATTAGAGCGAACTGGTTGGTCAGACCGGAGAACCGGTGACTCAAAGCATGAAATGGTTTAATTTAGCCCTTATTTTTTGTAAGTGATTGACTCGTTCATTTTACGGTCGGACAGATAAAAGCAGCTAAACCGGTGAAAGAAAGAATCAGCCGGTCCATTTAAAATGTCTTGATTTTGATGATTTCAACTTGAATGAATATTGTGATTAGTGATCTTTTTTTTTAAATCTTTTTGATGAAATATGACTAGTGAATTTTGTTATCTTATTTTGTGTTGCATTGGTAAACTTAAAAAAAAACTTGTATATTTTGAAGTTTGAAGGTTTAAGTTAAATTTACAATTAGATAAATAATTAAACAGTATTTTTAAAAATTATATAAATAATTAAATAGTATTTTTAAAAAGTATCTTATATATAATATATATATAATAAAAATTTATATATTTATTAGTCATCGATTCGATCACGGTTGAATTCCGGTTGAACCATTAATTCTTGAATCAGTTGCTTCTCCGGTTCAATCACCGGTCCAATTTTTAAAACATTAGTTTCAACTCCTCACTTAAGGCTCTCTTTTATAGGAGGTATTGAGTTCGAGTTACTAAAAAGGGAGGGAAGAAGAGAATTTTCCTTGTTGATGATTCTTTAGCCCTCTAGGCATGCTCTTTGGTCGGATCAATTACAAACATCTCGCTTTCAGCGGTAGTGTGAGAGTTGGACCTATTAGGAAACTCGAGGTTGCTGAGAACCTGATGTTGAGGAGGGTCAGTAATCAATCAGCAGCTGACCAATCAATATATGGCGACTCCTTGTGCACAGAAATGTAAAGGCTACGTAAGAATCTGAGAAATCTTAGGGTGCGTTTACTTTCAGAAAACAGTTTCTTGTTTTCTATCTTGATTTTTTGCATATATTTTCAATTTTC
>JANZXV010000005.1:27806122-27816695 GCA_027576455.1 Erythroxylum roigii | reverse complement strand
TTCATAAAGATTGTACACAACTTTGTACAAGGGATTGCCTTTAGGGCACTACTCTAACAAACTCACAATACGTAACACAAGTCGACTTGTCTCACTATACAAGTCACCTTATGGGTATCGTGACAAGATAAGTCGACTTACATCACATACAAGTCGCCTTATACTAACATATATGTGAACATTTCAGTTTGTAATAAATGCTGAAATAGGGGACTCTGAATAAATGGGTTGACTTCATGTGTGGATAAACTTAATCGTTTTGATTCAAAGGGTTTTGATATTCTAATTGTAACTTTGTGAGGTTTTGTGTTCTAAACCTGTTCTTCACATATTTCATGAATGATTAATATTGATTAATTTAACAATTTAATTTAATATTAATTATTCTATCCCTATCCATGAATTCGATCCTTAATTGTCATAAAGGATTGGTATAAGTAGCAAATAAGTTATTTATGAAATTGCATATTTAACTTTTGATAAACAAGAAAACTAAGTTGAATAATTGCAACTATATTATTTAATTTAGGGTTAGTTTTTTTTCACTAAGCTTATTGCTATCATTTATTTGATAAGAAATGTTATCACACTCAGTCAAATGGATGATAAGTTTTGGTTTGGATGCTGGGTTTGAACTAATTAATTTAGAAAAATTTGAGACTTATTATGGCTATCCTAATATGTTTTATACTAACTGCTTGAATTGTTAAAATATTATTTTTAAACTAATGATCAATGTTACAATTAAATGAGATTTTTTTTCCTTGAATCAGAGTTTAGTAATCTTGACTTTCTCACTTTTATATTTAATTGATTTAATTTGATTTCTTATTAATTTTAGTTAATCAGTTACTTAAACAACCCCTTTTTAATTTTATTGCTTGAAATTAAGAAACTAGTGTTTAGTTCTCTAGGGATTCAACCTGGTTCCACGACTACTACAAGAAATTTAGAGAATCAGAATTATTTTAGGGCTTCAACAACTTGACCAAAACTTGGCGCCATTGTTGGAGAACTATTTCAAGTTTCTTAGTTTCTTTGAGTTTTTATTTTACTGTTACTACTAACCTCTTGTCTTGTATGACTTGTGCTTCTCAAACAGGTAAATTAAAATATAACCCAAAAATTGAGAAGACAATGTGTCATTTGAGAAAAATGACCAAGCAAGGAAGCATTCATTCACCTTTAGACGTGAAAGTTAACAATTGGTGAAGACTTTAATTTTCAAGAAACGGAAGAAAAGATGGAAAATCTCAACCCTAGAACATTGAAGGAGTTAGCGGCGCCGAATTTGAATCAACAACCTTTATGCATACAATTTACAAATGTTGAGGTAGATTTCAAATTGAAATCAGGTTTGATTCACTTACTACCTATTTTTCATGGTCTTGTAGGTGAAGATCTGCATAAACACCTTAAGGAATTTTATGTTGTCTGCTCTGGAATGAAGTCACAAGGGGTGCCAGAAGAATAAATTAATCTTAGGGCATTCTTGTTCTCATTGAAAGATAAGGCAAAAGATTGGCTATAAACATGGAATGAGATGAAAAAGAATGTTTCTAGAGAAGTTCTTTCCTGCGTCATTTACAACAAATATCAAAAAGGAGATATGTGGGATAAGACAGATTATGGGAGAAACATTATAAGAATTCTGGGAAAGGTTTAAGGAGTTATGTGCCAGCTGCCCACATCACCAAATTCTCGATCAACTTCTGATTCAATACTTTTATAAAGGACTATTGTCAATAGATCAATGTATGGTTAAAGTGGCTAATATAAGAGCTTTGGTAAATAAAACACCTATGGTAGCCAGACAATTGATATCAATCATGGCCAAAAATTCTTAACAATCTGGGATAATGATGGATGGATTAGTTAAGTGTGTGAATGAGGAAAGTAACACACACCTTGAGGATAAAATTTTAGATTTAATTGTTCGAGTTCGTCAATTGGTTGTAGGTCAATTAAAATCGGCAAGAGTGCATGGAATATACTCATTATATAGACATCCTATGGATATGCTCCCTACACTGCAATAAGACTCTCTTTAAGAAGCTAACGCAATAGGGGGCTTTCCAAGTCAGCCTCAATACAAATATGACTCATATTTTAATCACTACAATCTAGGATAGAGGGACCATCCAAACTTGAGTTATGGAAATCAAGGAGGCCAACAATGATATCAACCTCACAATTTTAAATAACCTCTAGTCCTTACATATGCTTAACCTCAATCTTCGTATTCAAGTATGTCCTTAGATGAAATTGTTAAGGCATTTGCTAATAATACTAAAAAATTTCAACAAGAAACAAGGGCAAGCCTTCAAAACTTAAGAAATCAAATCACTCAATTAGCCACCTTGGTAAGTAAATTGGAAGTATAAGCATCAGGAAAATTACCTTCCTAAATGGTGGTGAATCCTAAGGAGAATGTAAGTGCAATAACTTTGAGAAGTGGTAAGGAAATTCAATCTGAAACTTCTTTACCAATGGAGGAAGAAAAGAACAATGATGGACAATAGAAGGAAGAACTTCCAACTTAAGAGGCGAGAGAGGTAAAAAAATAATTTATCTTCATCAATATCAATTAAAGCACGTGTTCCTCCTTTTCCTAGTAGGTTGGCTAAACCAAAACAAAATGGGCATGAAAGAGAGATCTTAGAAACTTCCAAAAAGGTAGAAATAAATATACTCCTTTTTGGAAGCTATCAAGCAGGTTCTGAAATATGCCAAATTCTTGAAGGAGTTATGCACAAATAAAAGGAAGCTGAAAGACAAGAAGAGAATAATTTTAGGTAAGAATGTATCAGCTGTGATAAATAGGAAATTACTGGAAAAATGTAAAGATCCAAGTATGTTTACACTTCCATATTGAGCGTGTTATGCTAGACATAGCTGCATCTATTAATGTCATGTCATACTCAATTTATCGAGCTTTAGATCTGAATTCTTTACAAGAAACTAATGTTATTATTCAACTAGTTGATCGTTTGTATCTGCATCCTATTAGTGTTATAGAAAATGTTTTAGTCTAAGTTAATGGTTTGATATTTCAAGTGGATTTTTAAATCTTGAAAATGGATAGAGATTGTATTGAAAATTCAACTTCGATTTTGTTGGGTAGGTCATTTATGAAGACGACTAAGACAAAAATCTATGTGGATAAGGGTACTCTTTCGATTGAATTTGATGGATAAATAGTGAACTTCAATATTTTTGAAGCAATGAAGCACCCGAATGATTTTAAATTCGTCTATCATTTGGATATTTTGGATTCATTTGTATAAGATATGTTTAAGGAAGCAAGTGATGCAAATGAGCTAGAACTTAAAGCTAAATCAAAAGTGAACGAACAAGTTGATGAAACTTGTGAAGTTATAGAACCATTGTCAACAATGCTAATAGATTCAAAAACCTTGAATGATGAACTTACTATGACTCACAATAAAAGTCTAAAGTATGTCTATTTAGGTGATGGAAAGTCATTACCTACAATCATTTCAAATAGGTTGACTAAAGAGCAAGAGGAAGGGCTAGTAGAACTACTTAGGGAGTACAAAACTGTAATTATGTAGAAGTTGGAGAGGAAAAAACCACGTCAAGCATAAAGACTTTAAAATTTTAAACTTTTCGGGAGGCAACCTAGAATTTGATAGTTTTTTTATTAATTTTGTTTTACTTATATATAGCTTGCATTTGCTTGTTTTTTAAGCGTAAATTTATTAGCTTAAAGGATAAAGGGGTTTTAAAATTCTAGACTACTAAATCTTAATTTAGTGTTTTGGTGTGAAGACCTTAAAATTTCATACTAAATCTCATAAGATGAGATCTCACCTTATGTAATTTAGTTTTCTGAAATTTCAGATTACTAAATCTCATAAGGTGATATCTCGTCTTATGTGATTTAGTGTTCTGAATTAAAACCCTAAAGTTTTCTTATAAATTAATATTTTAATTAATTTATTTATTTAAAAAAGAAAAAATAAATATTTTTCTCTCGCCTTATGACATTTAGTATTCTGAACTGAAACCCTAAAGTTTTCTTATAAATTAATATTTTTATTTTATTTATTTATTTTAAAAAGAAAATAAATATTTTTCTTTTTTCTCATTTATTTATTTACTTTCTTTATTTTCTTAAACATTATTTTTTACTATTTTTAATTAATTTTTTTAAATAAAAAAAAACAAAATCTAATGCATGTCTGCGTGTTTCTCCTTTGGCAAGTAATGTTTGGGAAACAAAAAGAATAACACAGTTCTTCACCATTCACCAAGTGCCTGCGACCATCCACATAGAAACTGTTGAAGAATGATTCCAAAATGACCGAGTCTTTTGTTTATTTTTAAATTATCATTTCTATTAAAGTGGTTCCAATTATTTAGCCATTAGTTGTTAGTAGGTTTAGACTTTTTAGCATTATGGGAGACGCGTTAATTTGTAAGCCTATATATATGGCCACCCTGTTGAACAGAATTTATGTACTTTTGAATTGATTTCATCATCTCTGTTACCTTCATTTATTGCGTTCAAATTTAGCATTGTGGTATTAGAGCGCTAGGTTCTTTTCTCTAGGAAACAGCGGGTCTTCATTTTGGCAGCCAATGGAAACTCAACAAGCTTTGGGCAAGCTCTCATTCCTGTTTTTAAAGGAGAAAACTTTGAATACTGGAGCATTAAAATGAAGAACTTATTCAAATCTCAAGATCTATGGGATCTGGTGGAGAATAGGATTGATAATGAAGATGCAAACAACAATCATTTAAGAGAAAACAAGAAAAAGGATTCTAAAGCATTGATGTTCATACAACAAGCAATTTATGACATCATTTTCTCAAGAATTGCAGCAACAAATACATCAAAAGAAGCTTGGCAGATATTACACAAAGAGTTTTAAGGTTCATCAAATGTAAGAATCGTGAAACTCCAATCTCTCCGTCATGATTTTGAAACATTATTTATGAAGAAAAATGAGTCTATCCAAGATTTCTTGTCTAGAGTCATTGGAATTGTTAGTCAAATGAAGACATATGGTGAGGAGATAAATGATGAAACTGTGGTTGCAAAAGTCTTGAGAAGTTTAACTCCCAAATTTGACCATGTTGTTGCTGTTAGGTCAAAAATTGACATTACGTATTGAATGCTTTTGATGACAAACAAAAAGAAGACTAAATGAAAAGCAGACGATATATATATGAAAATCAGACGAAGAAGAAACAAGATGGAAGAGAAAGCAGACGAAAGTTGTGCGTAGATAAATAGACGGAAGAAAAAGTAGACGCAAGCTTAAGAAGAAAAAGCAGACGAAAGCTTAGTAGAAAAGCAGACGGAAGTTATGCGAAGATAGAAAAGCAGACGGAAGTTATACGAAGACAGAAAAGCAGACGAAAGTTATGCGAAGACAGAAAAGCAGACGGAAGTTATGCGAAGATAGAAAAGCAGACGGTAGTTATGCGAAGACAAAAAGCAGACGAAGGCTAAGTAGAAAAGCAGACGGAAGTTATGCAAAGACAGAAAGCAGACGAAGGCTAAGTAGAAAAGCATACGAAAGCTTTACGAAAAGCAGACGGAAGCTAGACGAAGCAAAAAGCAGACGATACGAAAATCAGACGAAGGAAGTCAGAAGTATCAGTCTGAGTTAGTTACAAAACGCAACTGCTTAAACCGTTTCTTTAAAGAATCAAGAAGCAGTTATTCAAGAAGCAGTTGAAGACTCCACTATAAATAAGAAGTAGGAGTTGAAGAACATAAGTTTATGACACATTACGCACGAGAGATACACATTTGTATACTGTTGAACTCAAGAGAGTACTGTGCAATCGTTGCTAGAGCGATATTCTGTTGTAAACAAGTTCTATATACTTTTCATTGTGAAAGTGATACAGATAGCCTGAGGAGGCTAAGAGTAAAAGAGTACCTATTGTAAAGAGACCTGAAGAGGCTCGGTGAAAGAATACTTGTAAACGTTTGAAGATAGTGAAATCTCATAAGGATTTCTGAGGACTGGACGTAGCCCACGGTTTGGGGTAAACCAGTATAAAATTACTGTGTCAAAATTCTCTTAAACTCTCTATTACATTACTGTGATTTTAATTTCCTAGATAAACAAGTTTTCGTAATTATGAATTGAACAAAGTTTTTTTAAAGAAGGGTTTAACGAAAAAAGATAACACAATTTAACCCCCCTTCTTGTGTGTTGATTATCATTGTACTCACGTGTGATTCACTTCACTCTTATACAAAGCCCGTTTTAGGTTTAAGCATGGCAAGTTCAATACTCGTTGGGCGGGACCATATTTGGTAACTAAAGTGCACAGCTTTGGAATGGTAGAACTTCTACACGAACAAAATGGAGTCAGAATCAAACTCAATGGGCACATATTAAAGCTCTACCATGATTTGTTTATTTACTTTAGAAATGTGTTTAATGTTGTGATGTGCTTTCATGACCAAGTGTGGGGGAGAATAGTAGGTAGTTAGGCTGTTTTACTTGCTTCAGTAGGTTTATATTTCAATAATACTCTTTTATCCCCTTTTGCCCTGTTATTTCACTTTCGCTGCTACATTTTCATTGAGGACAATGCATGTTTAAGTGTGGGGGAGTTGTTTCCCCTTCTATCTGTCTTATTGCATGCTTGTTGACATTTCGTTAATGCATGTGTTGGCCAATCTTGCATTCTGTTGGTAAAAACTTGGTAAATTTAAATTTGTTGTCATTCTTCTGTCCCTCGCCGCGATGACAGGTTACTCGTCGCGACGAGGCTGACCAATTCAACATGTCCACTACGATGCGCACACAGCTACACGTCGCGGCGAGGCCGACTTTTATGCATGCACGTCATGGCATCCCACCCTTTTACAGACTTGACATTTTTGCTAAATTCTTTTACTCAATTTAAACATTCTCCACACTTAGCTCTTTGTAATTGTTGGTTGCAAGGATTTTATAAGTTGCAAAGTGGTGCTTGAGTTTAGGAAAATACTTTCCATTCTTTTAATGATAGTCGGACTTAGCAAAAATTTTACTTTTAATGTTTTCAACACAAAGTGAATAGAGGCATGCTAACAAAGTAACACTTTAAGTTTTTTAGGCTTGACATTGTTCATTGAGACAATACCCTTGTTGGAAGGATATTTGAGCCAAAAAAATTTTCTTCTATCTTTGTGTGCATCTGCTTATTTCATACTTCTCTAGAACTTGTTTAAATTCTTACTCAAAGCTTGATGGACTAGAATTTTGTTGATATGATAGAGGCGTTCCTTGGTCAAGCCCTTTTCCCCAAACACAGTCCCTTAAACACTTATCCCTTGTTAGCCCTTTGAGCCTTATTGTTTATGAGCACTTGCATGAATATTTATATGGTGTCATTAGTTATTTTGCATTAGCTTATATGTTGAAAAAAAAAGTGTTCTGTTTATACAAATGCTATGATTATTGGTTCAACTCTTGACATCAGTTCCATGATTAACGCTTGTGTTCATACTTTTCCTTTCTTTCATTTCATCCATTCATTTAGCCTTCCGCACATTACAACCCTTAAAATATCTCTTGATCTTCGAAATGATAGTTCTTGTAGTGGAGAAATAGAACTGACACAAGCTTATGGTCGAATATGGATTAAGCAGATTGAGAGCAAAATATCCCTAAACACAAGTGAGACGAGCGCAAACACTTTATCTTGAGTGATTCTCTTTTGTTCAATCTCTTGAACTTAAATCCTTTCGGTGTTTCTTTTATTAGCACTCTTTCAATTTACGTTGATTGAATTCTGAGAAAGTGAATTGCGTCAATTTTCGTTTATTGTTTTGAGCATGGGCGGATTTTTCTTTTACGCTTGAATCTTTTTGACTCTTGTAAACTTTGTCCAGGAGTACAAAGGTCTAAGTGTGGGGGAATTTGATTGAGCCCAAGTTTACATTATTAATTGGCTGCATTCTTGTAATTGTTAAAGTACTTTTTGACTCCTAATTGCTGATTTTTGTGCTTAAATTGATTCCCTATGATTAGGTCTTGTGAATTGCAAACTGTTAGTAAAATTGTTACAAATTGATATTAAGTGCATTATAATTTTTCCAAGAACAATTGATACTGCAAATTGTGATTTAATTGTAGGAATACAAGGAGTCAGCCATGCCAAGAGGTCAACACGTCATGAGCCTTCTAGCACGTCGCGACGTATGCCAAATTCTACGTCGCTACGAGTGAGCAAAGTAGCACGTCGTGACGTTGATTAATGTGCACGTCGCAACGTGCAGACGAATATCCGGATCATAAATGGAAATTATCTCACTGTTCCGACCCGGCCTGTTGGATCCCGTATTCGAAACCCAACTACATAGAAAAATCGAACTAAATCAGAGCATTTCCAGTCTTACTCTGATACCATAAATGTTGGAACCCGTATCCGAAATCCAACTACTCATGCAGATTCCCTCATATGTACACATGATTCCTTATAAACTCTTTTTGCTCTGATACCATCTATGTTGGAACCCATATCCGGATGTCCAACTACTTAATCCGAACCCTTCATACTTATACATGACTCGGGACTCAACCGGAAGATGAAACGAAAGAACAAAACAAAAGCAAATCGAAGGCTCGGAATCAAAAGCAAAACAAACTGAAACGAATCGAATCGGAAAACAAAGTACGGAAACAAAACAAAATTGGAGGCCATAGCAAATCGAACCGATAGGCATATGGCGGAAGCAAAGCGAACGCGGAATTAAAATCGAATGCAAATCGAATACATATCGCAAGCAAAGTAAACAAGCAGTTCAAACGAACCTGAGAGCAAATTTTCGAGAAATTCAACTTAATCTGAAAATTTTACATTTTTGTGATAGAGGGTAGAAAACTTGATGAAAAATCACTGGTTTGAATTTCGGGTGAATCGGAGGCCAAACGAGAAAGTTATAAGCGAAAATGCAAAATGACCAAATGAATAGTACAATGACCAAATGAATAGTAACGGCCAATTTCCAACCCTCATAATTTTTTACTCCTAACTCCGATTAGGACGCACCATACCTCTATGGAAAGATAAAAGGACCCTCTACATTTCTCATGAAGGATGGAAAAATCGATTCCCGCTCTAAAGGGGCGAAAAACCCTTCCAAAGGTTCAGCCCAAATTGCCCAGTGAATAGTAATCCGAGAAACCTAAATGCATAGTGGGCAACAAACTTTAAACGTTCATAACTTTTATATTTTAAGTCGAAAAATGACCCATTTTATACCTTTTCAAGATCTTAACATGCTCTACAATTTTCTAGAAGACTTCCAAAGCGAATTCCCTCACTAAGAGGGTCTAAACCTTAAACGAAGTTGTTGCCCAAATTTAGGAAAATTTGGACAGCACCTCCCCTAAAATTTGCATCTAGCCAAATTCTCATTTTAATTCATCCAAACTACAAACCTGCATAAAACCACTTCAATCTTCCAAATCTTCAATCGTCCAACTACAATCCAATCAATCAATCCCGACAATTTACTCAAAAATGACAGCCATCACACTCTTAAGCATTCTAGACATTTCAAAAACTTAAATTACAAACCAAACTCATCTTTACTCTTTCTTTTTATCAAAGTTCACCATACAACCATACATACATGGAAACATAAGTATACTTTACATTTGAAACTTCAATACACTTTACATTTGAAATAAGCAAATACAATGCTTCAAAGGCATTCTAGCCCAAAGACATCAAATCCCAAATACAATAGACATCATAGTTTCCAAATGCTATCTAAAGCCTTGTATTCTAACATGTGACTTCTAAACCAACAAAATGCACCGGAATTTGCCTTAATCCCGATGCGGAGACTTGGATTCTTGCATGTTACCTGAGGAGGGGAAAATGGGGGGTGAGCTCGACCGCTCCGTGGATAATAGGTTTATAATAGAACAGAAGCAAAAACGCTTTTAAACAGTAGAAATTTATCAAAGTTTCTTTTTCAAACTTTCAACTTTTTCCAAAATAATCATAAACAATTGCATAATTTCTCAGGCGAAAGCCTCAAATACTTAGTTCTTAAAAAATCTCAAACTTTTCGCAATTGGAACAATTTCAACACACGAATTCAGCACCTTATCCGAATGTAACACATAACATATAAATATATGCACTATTCATAATCATGTAAAGATGCAATGCACAATCAATTAGCTCGAGAGTCCCGTAGAATAGGATGGATAACCAGTAGGTTACACCGTAAACAGGACGAGTCCAATTTTGGATCTCGTAGGCCCACAAGCGGGGCAGCCGGGAGAAGGCTATACGTCGACGTGTACGTGACTAACAGGACGTTACTCTCTCGCCCAAACACAACACATAATCATATAATTCATGCTTGCAAATCGAATTGCCCGAAGGCATATTTCGAAACTTAACTTTCACACATTATGCCATATCACAAAATGGCATTCACAATTTCACATAACATTCACATTACATAATCCAATCACACAAAGAATGCAACACTTTCAAATTAATCGAATAAGCATCAATTTTCTCAAATTTGTCGAAACATTTCAGATAATGATAATTTCAAATCATTTCAAAA
>JANZXV010000005.1:27787317-27800446 GCA_027576455.1 Erythroxylum roigii | reverse complement strand
TTTCGTTTTTTTAAGGAAAAAAACAGAAACCAAAAACAGGAAACAGAAACCAAAAACAACAACAGAAAAACGGAAGTAGAACCAAACGACCCCTAAAGTTTTTGGTGTTGCATAAAATACCAATATGACCCCTAGATAAATTTTGAGATATCCCAGAATCAATTTCAAAAGATACAAAATGCTTCACTCCTTTACAAAAAAGCAGACAACTTTGATCCACATCTCCATTAAGGAAATAGTAGAAATTACAGATGGCACAAGATGATATCCTAGGAACTACTAACTGAAAATAAAGTAAGTGAACTACCTAGTCACACTTGAAGCAATTCATTCTAGTGAAACCAGTTAATATCAACCATTGATAAGGACAATTAGACCTTCACCAAATTTGGAACCAGTCATCTGACTTAGAATATGTAGAGTGTGAAATGAGAAATATCCAAAAGGCTCATACAAGCGAGTGGAGATTTGTGAGAGAGGTAATTATAGAACTATATTAACTGATGATAAGACGTGACACAAGAATTATCAATTCATACAAATCATATACAGACTAAATGAAGCCAGTCTTTTAGGTAGTTCAAGCAGCTTTTGTCAGATTAATACCTAAAACCAGAAAATCTGCCCAGCTGTACTGAAAAATTGTAGCAGAGAATCTTTTCGCCTGAATTTTCCTGTGAATAGAATTAAAAATTTAATGTTTCATTTTGTACAAGGAAATATTATTTTTTTATTTTTTTAAAATCATTTTAGTTTTCTATTTTTTTATTTTCTGAGACTAGGCTTGATGGAATAAAAAATATGTTCTTCAATATAATTAATATAGTAATTTTTTAAGGAAGTACACTAAAAGAGCATATTTGTTATAAAAAAATAAAAGGCAACTAAAACAGTTTCCTCAAGAATAATACAAAGGGATTTTTTTGTAAGAACACATTCTGTTCTAAATCACCAAACATCTCATTATTTCTTTCTATTTCCTATCAAAATAAAAATTGAAAATGGAAATGTTTTCTAATGTTGAATAGTATATATTCCCCTTTATGCTGTATTGAGTTCTCATGGGTGAGAATTTGTATCTCTAAAACTCATTACGCACCAAATTATATATTCATGCACCGGTGTTGTTCTGTTTCCTGCCAGCTAAAGCATGGTTGAAACTAAAACTTAAGCATATAGGATGGAGTAAGAGCTACTTTCAGGAGAGATGGTTGCTGTTGACTGTGGTAAGAGAATGGAAATAAGGAACTAACTAAACACTAAAGTAATAATCTAACAAAATCTAGTAAAGTAATAATCTAACAAAATCTAAGGGGGAGGGAAGACCGAGAATTATCTACTTGGAGAATTTTTCAGACTGCCTAAGCCAGAAGAGGAGGTAGCCAACTGCAGTTGCCTCAATTTCTTCTGACTGTAGAGTTCTTCCGAAGGCTCTAGATGGAAGACTATCTTTGAGTCAGCAACTATGACAACATATTGATACAGCTTACTAATGTCACTACTTTAAGCACTACCTAAATCACATATAACCACAGATACTGTCTCAGATCATGAAAAGAAGAAATATACACATAGTGGAATATAAATGTTGTGTATTTGCAAGTGTATGGATGAAACTAAAACAAAGTGGTCACAAAATACCATTAGTGTTCAATAAGAGGGATTACTCCAGCAAACAAAAAACTAGGCATAGTGACAAATTAAGACAAAGATTCAATGCAAGGTATTCAGAATGTTTACCTCAACAATCTACACTACACAAATTAAGATAAAGATTCAATGCAATGAAGGTATTCAGAATGCTTACCTTAACAATCTACAATCGTGCATTCATCCTGTTCTGATCTGAATGATCTCCAAGAGATGACAACGTAAAAGTTTTCTTACTTCCATTTGCTTTGAACATTGCACTTCCGCTTGCCACCATAGAACATAGGTAAGCTAGCGACTGCAGCCATGAGACTAGGGTTGGCTTGCGTGTGACATCCTCTGATTCAGCAACCAATGTATATAATTCATTCAGAACTACATTCTGACCCTCTTTTGGCAACTCGACAATCAGCTGTGCCAACAATTTCATCAATTGTGGTAGTACCTGAAGAATAAACAAAGTGAGCATCGTATATTTCAAATACCACAATTGAAGAGAACAGTTTTTTCTCTTCCTGTACACATCACAGCGGAATTGGAAATGCTGCTAGCGCTATTAAACAGCTTCACATTCTTAATATAACTCTTAGGAAGATGAAAAATATTTTATAATTTTTAATTAACAGATGGACCATGAACATACAACATACCAGCAGCAAATACAAACAAGTAGAGAATGGATGCAAATGTTATTGTTAGATCTTCTGGTGGAAAGGATGATAAACATATATGTAAATACCTGAATATCAACCAGAGAAATAAGCCGTAAAATCAACTCCACAATTTTCCTACAAGGCCCTGTCTCGCCTTGCCAGTTCTTCCATATATCAACCTTTTCAGTGGAAGTTTCCCTGCAGAGCCTGTTCGCTTTTTCCACAACACTGTGGATACAATAAAATATGGCTGGACTTCCAGCAGGAAGATTTCGCACCAAGGCTACAACCCCAGAAGCCATACCCTCAAAAGGAGTACAACCAGGATATCCCTAAAGCCACATGAAAACAAAGGCAGCACTTACATTTTGAGGATTAAAGCATATTAGATATTAACGAATATGAATCTCAGCTACTTTAGATACCGCTAGTGATCTCTGCATGTAGTAGAAAGCAAGTTTCTCTTTCAACAATGCTTTTTCATTGTCATCAGAATCCTTCCCAGCAGATAGGAATGCCACATAGATAGAATGTGCAGTTCTAGCTACTTGTCCATTTGGATGCTCCATATATCTATTAAACTCATGTAAGGACCATAACTTACAAACACTGCATAAAATCTGTATTTCTCAACGAACCCATTTAGTAGTCTAATACAGGATACAAGAACATGGTTGGAGCTATCACTCCGCTGAATAGAGAGGTAGGCACAAGATCAATAAAAGTTGGAATTACCCGCAAGTAAAATAAGATACGCGAAGTTTGCACTTCATCCTTAAACCACAGATACTGCAATTTCTGCAGCAATTCTGCAAGGAAACATTTATCTTCCAACAACTAAAGCAATAAAAACATATGGAACATAATTGTATGAAACATAATTGAAATGCATACTAGCAGGAGAAACAAGTAAGATCTCTAGAAGCCTTACCTGGTGGTTTTGTTAAATTGGTGTAAGAGGGCATGGACTCCACAAAAGAGATGCATGCAGTCTTATTCTCTTGTATGCTTACAACAACACCTCGAATTGTATCCATATATTCAGGTAAATGCATGCGTCGGAAATACTCCATGCAGGAGAATGCAACCAGTATAGAGATGGATGTCTCCATCTGAGACTCAGCCAACAATTTTGAAGTTAGCTTGTGCTTAGAAACTGTCAAGGAAAAAACTACAACCATAAGGAATGCAGACTCTGCAATTTTCTCAATATCTCCAAGTAACTCATCCTCTTTCCCACGCAGCAACAAAGCTACTTGCCTATGCTCTAAGTAAAGTTCCTGGCAGAAACGCCATATCATACTTTCAACAATAACTCTAGTCTCTCCATCAACTGCTACATACTGATTGCATAAAATGCCACTAATGGCCCCAGCTTCTTTAAAGGGTATGCTGTTAATATGTTCTTTAGTATCATTTGGCGCCAGCCTAGAAACAGCGTCTGATGACCCAAGAATAATTTTATACAGTCGCCGCAATGGAAATATTTCTGTTAACAATGCTGAAATCAGGCATATGAGCAAAGAGGACCGGGATGACACAGAACCAGCTCGTGCCAAAGCTAAAGATGTGCAGAGTAGCAGATGACTGGTTGTGTGATCATTATCTGAACCAGAAAAGCCTTTAGTTTTAGAAATCAAACCCTGTGCGATCAATTCTATTCGATTTTCTGCAGAAATTCTCACTAGCGAAAGAATCTGCATTCCCTGAATATCTGCTGCGGTTCTATTCAAAGCTCTGAGAGTGCCTGCAGCAGTCATGACCAGAGCAAAAGGAACATAGTTTGCTACAAAGGTTTCTAAAGTTACCTTCACAAAAGTTTGCAATTTTTCCTGAGTACGTGATCTGATAAAACCAGATATGACCCATTCAACCAAATGCAAAATCATAAGTCCATGAGAAATACTGCCACGAGGCCCACCTTCCTTCCCCCAAATCTCCAAGAACGCATTCAAAATTCTAACAAAATGAACATTTGCAGAACACAAAGCATAACCAACTCCCGCAAGAACATATGAAACAAGTATATCAGATGAGCTAATCAATCTGTAGTCTTCCTCCATGAGTCTACACAGCAACTCCAAGGAGACCGTTCTAGATTTTTCTGACAAAGTAGGCACAAAAGAAAACGCACCCAGAAGGAGAACACCTTCAGAGAACAACTCATGGGTCTTCTCAGAGCTAAATTGAGCAGCAAAAATGGTAGAGAGAACCTCAATTGCGGAATCAACGAGGGTTAAAGAGGGTCTAAAGGATTTCCTTGCCCAGATATAAAGAAGACGCAACAAGAGAGGATATGCCTCACCAGGAAGAAAAAGGGCTTGAGATGACAAAATGGATATTAAGAGCTTTGCTTGAGGGTCCGCAACATGAAGTGAAAATCGAGAGTCAACAAGGGTCTTCAGGGATTGAAGGTGATGGAGCTGAAATGACTGATGTTGAAGAGAGTCTCTGAGCTCAGCCCACGCATTGATGATGGCACGGGCCGACGACGAAGACGAATTACTTGTGCTAATGCCCATATTCACGCCGCAGTTGCTCCTCAGCCATTCTTCTAAGAGAGCGGTATCAGGTTGCGTAGTCATCTTTCTATAGGGAACTGCGAAAGATTCAATCTTTGGCTCAGATAACCAACTAAACTAACCTATACCAAAAATAACTTATCCGAGCAGCAGCTCGTCCTCCAATATCTTCTTTATCTAAAACTAGTCAGACTAACAGATAGAAACCATGACCTGTGCAGAGTCATTAAAGACAATTAAAACCACAACACTCGGGTACAATTAGAATTCAAGAATAAAAGAGTACCTCGATAAGGAACTCAAAGTAATCAAATTCTAGAGCACAGAGGAAAACAGAGATGACACTCGGACCTTTTTCTTTTTCTTTTTTGTTAACAAGACACCGAGAACTTGAACCATCCCAAGTCCCAATAAAATAAAACGCAGAATGTCCAGCCTAACCACGCACTTTCCTCTTCCGGAATAAGATATCAAGGCGCTTTTTTTTCGAAAAATTAATGAATTGCATTAACTATAAGTGAAACTAGTACAATATTACAATATTACAATGAGTAAGAGGCAGTTAGCCTACAATTAGTTACAAAAAACAGTTACTGAAACTGTACAAAAGAGGAATCAGATTGATATTGATTTCAGCTTATAAGTGCTAGAGTGTCTCATATTGCCTAAACATGAAAATGTTAAAGGGTTTATAAGTGGTAAGGGTCAACTATTCAAACAACTAGTTCTAATTATTTGGACAATAGTTGGCCCAAGCTCAATTCTTGATAGTAAACTCTACACTTTGCCCATATTTAAAAATTCAATATAATATCAGAGCAGGTTTGGTCTGGGTTATTAATTTCCCGATTGTCCGTTTGAATGTCTAGTCCTAGCGATCCGGTCCGATTTTCAGCCCCAGTTATACTTGATAGTGGACTCTACACTATGCCCATATTTAAAAATTGAATAAGGTAGTATGGGTCACTCTAACAATAAGTGTCAGAGAATGTAGGACATTTTTAGCCACAACTGCTACTCTAATTCAATTAGTAGTCCTATCTGCTAACTAATATTTCTCTTCCTCCATGTGGGAAAAAAATTATGTTAGTTTCGTTCCTTCCATAGTCTGGTAGTACTAGCTTTAAGGATGGTACCATAGGGCATATTCTTTTTTGAATGACAAATGATCCAGTTCAATATTTGCTCCCAGTCATACATGAAGTTGCCCATTAAGATTAGGTGAAGAATCTTGCTCCAGACAGCTTTAGAGTATCTACATAGAAAGAAGAGGTGGTCTTTATCTTCTTCCACTTCCAGCTTACAAAATACACAAGTAGTATCAACATTGCCATGCCACTGACTTTTTGTCTTGAGCTTGTTTCTAATCGCCAACCGAGTGATAATAGAGCCTTCGGGTTCATCTCCAGAGAATATCAAATTAAGGAACATAGGAAAGACCGTTAGTAAAAAGTTGATGGCAAGATTTGGTAGAAAATTGACCATTTGGATTGAGAGTCCAAATGATTTCATTTGGAGTTTACACATCAGTCAACTGGGGAAGGAGTTGCACAAGATTAACAAAGCCCCGGATATGTCCATTCCATTCGCCATTGTAGATCAGAGATGAGACTTTGAAATTCAAAGGAATTCGATATCTCAAGTGATTCAAGTCTGAAGAGTAAATAATAGGGCTAAAGCTCTACCAGTTATCAAACCAGAACTAAGTTTTCTCACCATTACCTATCTTGTGTTTGATCCATGGGTAGATAGTATCCCGCAATTTCATCATTTGGATAAGAATCCAAGAGGCCTCCCTTAAAAATGAGGTTTTCTATAAGTTAGAATCCTGAATATGGTACTCATGTATCCATTTGATCCAAAGTGCTTTCTGATCTGTGTAGAGTCTCCAGAGCCTTTTGCACATCAGGACTAGATAGAAATGATACCCAGTCCACCACATTTTTTAGTTTTGGTAACCCCACGACATTTGATTTTAGCATTCTTGACTTTATTTGTCTTACCAGTCCAAAAGAAGGCTTTCATTATTCTGTCAATTTCCTTTATAGCCTTCTTAGGAAGGGTAATGTGAATTGTCCAGTGTAGATGTAAACTATTGAGTACTGAGATGATAAGAGTGGTTCTGGCGACATAAGAAAGGAATTTATTCTACCGAGCATTAACTCTAACTTTTATCCTCTCAATAAGAGGAAGACAATCCTAGAATTTAGGCTTTGAAGAAGTGATTGGAATGCCAAGATAACAAAAGGAGTAGAGCGTATATGCATCCCAGTGATCCTCCTCACTTCAGAAAGATTCCTGACATCAATAGAAAGATATAAGCAACTCTTCTCAAAGTTGGGCTTTAACTTAGACTATGTAGAAAACTATTGGAGAATTTGCATCATGATGTTGATAGAATAAGAATCAGCGCCATATAAGAGAATTAGATCATCCGCGTACATAAGGTGAGTGATATTCCCTATGCTACATTTGTAAAGATATCTTAATCGACCATTGTAAGATAACAACCTGCTTAACAATTTGAATAGTCCTTCCATCACTAGTGTAAATAAGTGGGAAGACAGGGGATCTCCTTGTCTGATACCCCTAGCAGTCTTGACAGGTTTTGCAAGGAAACCATTTACTAACGCGCTCAATGTAGGTGATTAAATGAAAATCATTATCCAATTGACAAATTTGTAAGGTAGTTGCAAAGCTTTTAGGCATATACGAATATTTCCAACTGATAGTATCAAAAGCTTTAAAGAAGTTAATTTTGATTGTGCAGCTACTAAGAAATTTGACTTAATTGTATTCCTTCGTCAGCTCCTAAAGTAGAAGAATATTATCACCAATATTCCAATTAGGTAAAAAAGCTCCCTGTGCAGAATTAATGATGCCTAAGATCACTAGTTTCAATCTTTCAGCTAACAGTTTGGAAATCACTTTATAGATGGTGGTACAGCAGGATATAGGTCTAAAATCTTGCATTCTCTGAGGACTATGCTTTTTGGGAACTAAACAAATAAAGGTATGATTGTGTTATTGAAGTATTTTTTAAGATGCAAAAAAATTACAGCACTACCTCAGTAAACAATTGCCTTATGGTATCCCAAGTCTTTTGAAAGACTAGAGGAGGAAAACCATCGGACCAAGTGATTTGGAAGGGTGCAAACTAAAGAGGATCCCCTTGGCATCTGTTGAGACGAGATTTCAGCAGAAGTACAACAAGAAGAGGGGAGGCAGGGCAGTAAATAAACCAGGCAATGAGGCAATTTATGGAGGGGTAAAATGGGGAGTGGGAGAGAATAAGGATTCAGTTGGGAATTAGTTAGGGGGAGGGAATATATGTTTGTGAGGGGAGAATGATTGGGTATTCGATTATGACCATCTGAGTTTCGGTTGTAGGGAGGATAAGCTAGCCCTCAAAGTCTAGCTCCAGAATAACATTTGACTTCTATTCCTTTCATTCTTCTTCTTCTTTCCATTGTTTTCATTTCACTGTCACTGTGTGCGTTTTCTGTGATTGTTGGATATTGAATTGTAGTGCAGGGCAGAAGTAAGTGGGTTGAGCTACTGTTAGAGAAACTGGTCTCTAACAATTGGTATCAGAGCGAGGGTGAGGTAGGGAATGGTATTTACGAGAATGGAAGCTAGAGTTGACAGCGTCGAGAGGGAAATGTTGAGGATCGTTGAGGATATTGCGGGAGTTGAAGCTAAGTTTGATAAGGTTGCTGGGGACATAGCTTCTATATTTGAAATTTTAAGGAGAACGGAAAGTAAAGAGAAGAATAAAGCGGTGGCCGAAGAAGTTGGAGAAGAATCGGAGCAGAAATTCGAGGGAGAAACATCGGCACAAGTTGATCCGATACGAGAGGAGAGGAGTTTCCGAAAACTTGAAATACCTCTGTTCTACGGAGAAGACCCATTCGGTTGGGTGTTTCGGTTGGAACGTTACTTTGAGCTGAATGGGGTGCGGCATGATCGGTGGCTACCAGCGGTCTCGGTGTGTATGGAAGGTGAAGCTCTGAGCTGGTACCATTGGAGACAGAACTGGTCACCATTGATGGACTGGGCGACGTTTAAGAGAGCAGTGGTACGCCGGTTTGGTAATTCAACGGTGGGAAATCCATTAGCGGAGCTTCTGAAGATGAGGCAGACGGGGTCGGTTGCTGAATATAACCAGCAATTTAAAGTGGTGACTTTGATGTTGCGAGACGTCTCGGTGGAGGTGGTGATAGCCGCGTATACAAATGGGTTGAAGGAAGACATACGGGCCGAGGTTCAAATGGTTCAACCCGAATCACTGATACAACTTATGGAGCTGGCCCAGATGACGGAGGGAAGAAACTGGGCTCTATTGGATCAGCCCTCTCGCACTAACAAAACACCGAAACCTTTTGGAGGACTGGGGATGTCGGGTCACAACACATGGGGCGTGAAGGCTGTTCCATCGGTGAACCCTAACCCGCATGGTTCTCCCTGGATGCACAGTCGTAGGCCGATCGAGGAGGGAAAAGCATCGTCCCCAACGGTGAGCCTCAACTCCAGGAACGGTCCGGCTCCAGGTCGACCACCGGAGAAGTGGGGGGGTAGTTCAAGTAACGAAGGTAGGAGGAGTTTTCGACGAGAGCAGTCTTTCCCGTTCAAGCGTTTGACCGCCGAAGAGCTCCAGCGCAAGAGACAGCAGGGACTCTGCTACCGGTGTGATGGAAAATACACCATAGGGCATGTGTGCGGGGAGAAGCAATTTCACATCCTTCTAGCCGATGAAGAACAGCCGGTGGAGCTACAGGAGGAGGAAGATGAACTGGTAAACCAGGTGTTGTGCCTTCAGCCCTATGTACCAGAAGAAACTCCTCAGCCCTTTCCAGATTTGGAGCTGTCGGTTGCTTCTCTCAAAGGTATAGGGGGGTCCGTGAACTCAAAAAAACTCAGGGGGGTAATTTTAGGGACGGAAGTAATCGTCCTAGTAGACAGTGGTGCATCGCATAATTTCATAAGACGAAAGTTGGTTGATGACCTGAAGCTGGAAGTGAGGGGCACGACACCTTTCAGGGTTAGATTGGGGAACGATAGCAGGGTACAGAGTGTGGGCATCTGTAAAGGGGTAGAGTTCTATGTTCAAGGTATGTTGATGAAGCAAGATTTCTTCCCATTTGACATGCAGAGCGTCGATGTCATCCTCGGAGTAGCCTGGCTGGAGACCTTGGGCGACATCTTGATAAATTGGAAGAAGTAGATAATGAAGTTATGTCAGGAGGGGCAGAAGGTCAAACTGTATGGGGAGAGGGATGCGAAAGCTTCGGTGACTTCACTCAAGACTGCTGTTAAGCTTTTACAGCATAGGGCAGAGGGCTTCCTCCTAGAATATGGAGGACAAGGAGAGTTGGATGTAGATATGGTAATGGTGGAGAGAGATTTGCTGAAATTGGAAAAGGGACAGTGTGACCATCATGCGGATTCCACAGTGGGGGAGGAAATCCAGAAGGTGTTGGAGAAGTTCAAATGTGTATTTGTGTCTGCCACTCAACTTCCACCTAATAGGGCTACTGATCATACCATCCAGCTGGAACCTGGCTCCAAGCCTCCTAATGTTAGACCCTACAGGTACCCGTTTTACCAAAAAAATGAGATTGAGAAGTTAGTTAAGGATATGTTAGACTCAGGCATCATTAGGCCGAGTAACAGCCCCTATTCAAGTCCAGTGTTTCTAGTAAGAAAGAAGGATGGTGGGTGGAGATTGTGTGTAGACTACAGGGCGTTGAATAAATTAACAATACCAGATAAGTACCCCATTCCCTGTATTGATGAGATTTTTGATGAGTTGGGAGAGTCCAGGATCTTTTCTAAAATTGATTTGAAGTCAGGATACCATCAGATTAGAGTAAAGGAGGGAGACATAGCCAAGACAGCGTTTCGGACGCATGAAGGGCACTACGAATTTATGGTAATGCCCTTCGGTCTCATGAATTCTCCTGCAACTTTTCAGTCCCTTATGCATGAAATATTCAAGCCTTACCTTAGAAAGTTCATTCTAGTTTTCTTCGATGACATACTGATTTATAGTATGAATTTGGAAGACCATCTGAATCATCTCCATATTGTGCTTCAAGTATTGAGTGACAATCAGTTAGTGACCAATTTGAAGAAGTGCAGATTTGGGTAGAATAAGTTAGAGTATCTGGGACACTATATTTCAGCAGATGGAGTTTCAGTGGATCCTAACAAAATAGAAGCAATTGTCAACTGGCCAGTCCCAAAGGATGTTAAGGCACTGCGGGGATTTCTGGGCTTATCAGGCTACTACAGAAGGTTTGTCAAGGGGTATGGTAGTATAGCAAAGCCCCTCACCAATCTGTTATGTAAAGACAAGTTTCAGTGGGGCGAGCCAGCTCAAGAGGCATTTGAAAAACTTAAGCATTTGCTGACTACCACACCTGTGTTGACCCTGCCTAACTTTTCCAAACCCTTTGTAGTGGAGACAGATGCATCGGGGGTAGGTATGGGAGTAGTATTAATGCAGGAAGGAAGACCAGTGGCTTACTTGAGCCAAGGATTGTCAGCTAGAAATCAACTGAAGCCAGTTTATGAGAGAGAGTTGATGGCCATTGTTTGGGCAGTGCAGAAATGGAGACATTACCTGATGGGAAGGCAGTTTACCATACGGACAGACCAAAAAAGTTTGCATTTCTTGAATGATCAAAGGCTATTGGGGGAGGAACAACATAAATGGGTTACCAAGTTGTTGGGGTTCAAGTTTGATATCATTTACAAACCAGGGGCAGAAAACCGAGCTGCTGATGCTTTATCTCGGAAGGCTGAAGTTGAATGTAGAGCCTTGAGTATGGGGTTTCATGAAGAGTTGAATCAGTTAGAAGAATTAGTTCAACAGGATCCCAAGTTAAGAAGCATCATGCAAGACTTGTTACTACAACCGGATAGTCATCCCCCATTCAAGATGATAGGCCTGAGGCTATTTTATGATGGCAGACTGGTTTTACCTGCAGAAGGTCCTCATGTACAGAAGCTGATCAGTGAATTCCATTCAACACCTATAGGAGGACATTCAGGTTATTTCAGAACTTATAAGAGACTAGTTAATGTGGTTTATTGGAAGGGAATGAAATCCGATGTGAAGCAGTTCATCTTGAGCTGTGATGTGTGCCAGAAGAATAAGTATTTGGCTCTAAAACCTGCCGGTCTCTTGCAGCCCTTACCCATTCCGACTCAGGTTTGGGAAGAAATCTCAATGGACTTTATTAGTGGACTACCTAAAGCTGCAGGAGTGGATACTATATTTGTTATTGTAGATAGATTGACTAAATTCAGTCATTTTATTGGCCTCAAGCATCCCTACAATGCAAAACAGGTGGCTGCCCTATTTGTTAAAGAGGTAGTAAGGCTTCATGGGTTTCCTAGGGTGATTGTGTCGGATAGGGATAGAGTTTTTATGAGCACATTCTGGCAGGAGATATTCAAGCAATCGGGAACCACTTTGCACATGAGTTCTGCTTACCACCCCCAGACTGACGGCCAAACGGAGGTAGTAAACAGATGCTTGGAAACCTATTTAAGATGTTTTGCTAGTAACCATCCTAAAGAGTGGCCTAAGTGGTTGAGTTGGGCTGAGTATTGGTTTAACACCACCTACAGCAGTGCCATTGGAATGAACCCATTCAAGGCACTTTATGGCAGAGAACCACTCATTCTTCTAAAGTATACCGATGAAGGTTCTTTGGTAGAAGACATCAACCAACAACTGATAGACAGGAACCAAATTCTGGAAGAGTTGAAGTCTAACCTATCAAAAGCTCAGCAGCAGATGAAGAAATATGCAGATTCCAAAAGACGACCATTGACATTTGAGGTAGGCGACTTGGTTTATTTGAAATTGCAGCCTTACAGATTCAAATCACTTGTTACCAGGAGTAATGAGAAGCTTAGCCCTCGGTTTTATGGCCCATACCCGATCACTGCTAAGATCGGAGAAGCAGCCTACCAAGTGCAACTTCCAACTACTGCCAGGATCCATGATATTTTTCATGTATCCCAACTGAAGTCAGCTAGTGTTCCTATCGCACAATCACAGCCATTGCCCTCCTTCTTGGAGGAAGATATGCATATGAGGGTAGAACCAGCAGCTATGGTGGGAATCCGCAGAAGAATTAATGGTGAATTGGAGGTGTTAATTCGGTGGAGAGACCTGCCAGACTTTGAAGCCACATGGGAGCAGTTTGAGTTCATTAATAATCAATTCCCTTCTTTCCACCTTGAGGACAAGGTGAGTTCTTTTGGGGGGGGGGTATTGTTGAAACGAGA
>JANZXV010000005.1:27760521-27776103 GCA_027576455.1 Erythroxylum roigii | reverse complement strand
CATGAGTCACACATATACATAAGCTATTTATCATCCATGGTCCAAATTTCAATTCTTTAGTCCAAAAATTACACCAAAATTCTGAAATGTCCGAAATATTACCCAAATTTTCAAATCACATTTTTAATCGTATTAATAACTCAATTATACCTGGAAAGTGTCATGAATGCATGTACAATCATATTAATGTGCAAAAATGTGCATGTCATAATTAATTCATGCATGATGTGCATTTTCCTAATTTCTTAGAAATTCTCATAATTCAAAATTTTAGCTCTCACGAGGTTAACAGGATGTTACATGTTCCATAGTTGACAGAATATCAAAGAGAACAAGGCTTTAATCATGACATCTCCAAAGAAGAAATATGTCGAATGTGGAGAGCCTTACAAGCAACCAATTCATGAATGAAGAAGATATCAATTTGAATGTGCTTGGTGCGAGCATAGGAAATCAAATCTAAAGTAATAAAGGTAGCTTCAAAATTATCACACCAAAGAATTAGTGTAAGGTGTAACAATTCAAGTTCTCCATGAAAAGAAGTTATCTAACAAACCTAGTAGAGGCCAAAGAAATACTTATATAATCAACTTTTGTGCTAGATCTAGCAATTGTAGGTTATTTTTTGACACTC
The DNA here is from genome assembly GCA_027576455.1 of Erythroxylum roigii. Classification (NCBI taxonomy): domain Eukaryota; kingdom Viridiplantae; phylum Streptophyta; class Magnoliopsida; order Malpighiales; family Erythroxylaceae; genus Erythroxylum; species Erythroxylum roigii. The sequence goes on along the minus strand of JANZXV010000005.1, from coordinate 27,775,469 downwards.
CAAGAAATGAGATTAGGACAAAAAAAGATACAGTATCTAGATGTGAAACAACGATCATCAGAAAATTTGCCCAGTTAGCATCATTGTAAGCCTATAAGGATAGTAAGGTGGATCTAGTGAAGTGAATGCTTTAAGAGGTTGTGGAGTAAAGATATTATAAGGTCCACTTGAATGCAGTCTAATGAATGTTAGTGTGGCACTGTAAGAATTAAGACACTTTGTTGCAACAAATTAGGTGTTATGGCAGATAAGACACAAGTATTGGAGAGCATCAACAGTACTATGGTATTAAGTAAGATCAAAGAGTGGAGTGCCATGAGTTTTGGAAAATGGGAGAATGGGAGTGATAAGTTTGGATGTTAGTTTGGATTGATTAAGAGACATACAGAGAAAAAGATCCTTAGTATATTATGATTAAGCGAGGAGAAGACTATGGGCAGTAGGCTTCACCTCGATTATGAGAAAATGATGTATGGGACCTACATCATTAATGAAGAAGGAAGTGTTAAGGTTGTCAATTAGTATGGTGTTGAATGAGGGGGAAGAACCTGTGACTAAGGTATCATCCACATAAACTAAAAGGAAGGTAGTGTGTGAGGAGCTCTTGTGAATAAAAAAGAAGTATAAGATTTATAGGAAGTAAAATTAAGGTTAAGAGTTTTTTTGGACTTAAATGATAAAACCAAGTCCAAAGAGCCTATTTGAGACAATGAAAAGCTTTATAAAGTTGACAAACATAATAAAGATGGTGTGGGTCTATAAAGCTGGGAGGTTGAAGACATATAAACTGATTTCGGGAGGTAACCGTAAAGAAAGACATTATTAACATCAATTTGGTGAATGATCCAGTTTTGTGAAATGGCCAATGTTAGAATAATACAAATAGTGGTAGGTTTTATTACTAGACTAAAAGTAGCAGTATAATCAATACTTGGTATTTAATCATAACCTTTAATAATAAGATGCTCTTTATAATGCTTGCTAAAACCATCAAGATGTATTTTTGTGCAAAATACTCGTTTACATTCGACAATGTTGGTATGTGGAGGAGGGGCAATAAGAGTCTAGGTGTGGTTGTGATAAAGAGCATTAAACTCATCAAGTGTTGTTTGGCACCAGTGAGGAAATTTGTTGGCCTCGATAAAGGATATGGGATTAGGAGTATAAAGGTTACGTGTAATAGAGGTATATATGATATACTTAGGAAATAGATGGGGAGTAAGAGTGTGATCATGTATACGTGTGCTCATAGGATGGACAACTGGTAGTGAGGGAGGTTGTGGAGATAAATGTGGTGGGTTTGGAATCAAGGTAGTTGAAGTTGATGGATTAAAGGGCAAAGGTAATGAAACCAAGGAATAAGAAGAGGGAGAAGGAAAGTTGACAGGAGCAACACTCGAACAAGGAAAACTATGTTCAAGAAAACGAACATGTTAAGAGATGTAAAATTTGAAAGTAGCAGGATCAAAACAACGATATACTTTGTATTGTAGGGAATAGTTGAGAAAAAAACTAGGGATAGATTTCAAGGAAAGTTTGTTTGGATGAGTAAAGGTTAAAAATGGAAAACAGGCACAACCAAAGACATAAAAGAAGGTGAGATCAGGTTTAGTGTGAAAAAAGTAATCATATGGAGATTTATGATTAAGAACTAAAGTAGTTAAAAGATTGATAAGATATATGATAATAGCAAAAGCTTGAAGCTACAAGGTTTTAGGAAGAGATGCATGAATGAGAAACGTGAGACCAGTTTTTGTAATGTGACATGTTTTATGTTTAACAAGACCATTTTGTTGAGGAGTATAAGGGTAAGATATGCAAAAGGTAATGCTATTAGAAGTGAGATAGTGAGCAAAGGCATTTTTGATGAGTTCAGGGGCTTCATCACATTGGAATGTTTTTCATAGTGGTGGACAAAAAAGTTTTTAGTGATGGTTTTGAAAGTTTGAATGTAACGAAGAGCTTGATTTTTTGTGGTAGCGAAAAGATCCAAGTCTTGTGCTAAAGTCTCTACAAAATAATAAAATATTAAAATCTAGAAAAAGAAAGAGATGGGAAGGGACCTTAAATTTCACAGTGAACAAGTTGTAAAGGTGTGGTAGACATGTGAGTAGATAATGAAAAAGAGAGACAATTATTTTTTTTCCTTGAAGATATGAGCTACAAGGATTGAGAACTTTGGACTTAATAGGTAAATAGTGGGATAAAATAGAAAGTGTAGAATGATATGGATAACCAAGGCGTTGATGCCACAAATTATGTGAAGCAAAAATGTCTAAAAAATGCGACCATTCCTAAATTGCGAGGAAGCTTCAATGGGTAGAGATTATTATGGATGGATCCTACAAAGAGCGGTATCTTAGAGTGGAGGTCATTCACATTAAAACCAAAGAGATTAAATTCAATGAGACAAGAGTTTTCATTAATAAATTTAGCGATAGACAATAGACTAGTAGTAAGGTGATGAATAACAAGAATATTATAAAAATGAAGTGAGTCAGTAGGTGGGAAAAGATAATGAACTAGTAAATGAAATAAGAAGAGTGTGTCTATTACTAACAATCACTTAGTTGGATCTGTCATATGATGTGGTAAAGTCTATAATTTGAGAATCAAAAGTCATGTAAGTTATGACTCCAATATTTGGTAACTATTTAGTGATATTACTGAAGGTGAGCTAGGAAGTGTCCACAGTAAACTGCATATTCATAGCAGAGAAGGTTGTATTGAGATTATATGCAATATGGTGAGAGCCAATTTAACTATTATGGGATTCAGAACAACAAAAACAATAGTGGGCAATAATATGACACGATTTGCTAGCAAATTTGATATTATGGTTAGGCTTGAGATGATTGGCTTTGGAGGGCTATCTATATTGGGCTTGATTATTATGATTGAACTTGGGATAAAGATGTTGATAGGTGGTAAGATAATAAGGTGACTATGACTATAGTCTAAAGGAATTATGGCTTAGTGAGTTTAAGTGTTTGAGACAATCTTTGGTCTATTGGGCCAAATAAGCTTGAAAATTGTGTTGCCTGCTAAGGCCCTCTAGGATTATGGATAAACCTATGTGAAGAACAGGAGGAGCATATATTTATATTAAATAAGAAAATTTTTAGGTTAAATATAAGATATAAGCCTTAAAGGAAATGTTTAATTATTAAATATAATTCTTTTTTTTTGTAAATTTAAGTTTATTTATTTTAAAAATTCAAAGTATAATATTTGTCCACTTAAAATTGAGATTATAAATACCATTAATTTGTATCCTTTTAGATTAAAGATTCAAATGAACAAGAATTATTGATAAATTAGGTTGTAGTAGATGATAAAATATTTATAATTAAAGGATTGACTCCATCCTTTTATAACTTGGGCTTAGCTAACAATAGAAAGTCTTAGACTCTCAAACAATTGTATTGGTTTTGAATCCGATAATGGTTTTTCCTTGTTTTCTACATCTATTATTTTAGTGGGTTGCTTTTCCTAACGAGTGCTCTATTGCATAATGTTCAATCAATAGATAACTTCGATTAATATAGCTAGGCAGTGACACTAATAGTCTTAGGTAAGGATGGACGTCGTCGTGTAACGTTGTCCTTTGATGTTTCGTGTTTAAGTAGATTTCGCATGTGTGTAAGCCTCCGCTGTGTAAATTTATCAATTAATGAATTTTTTTAATTTCTCAAAAACAAAAATCGGGCGAGTAAGCGCACGGTTGCAATAGAAACTCCTGAAAAGCAGACTTGAACAAAGGAGGGGCCTAATACCCTAACCCTCGTCTCTGGTTAAACCCTATTTTCCTTTCCTGGGTCCATTTATTATCTTGCTTCTCGCTATCCACAAAATTGATGCTTTGGAATCCAGAAGATAATTGAACATGCAGCCTCGGTCGAATTCTCAACATTCTAATCAGTTCCAATTCAATGTTGTTTCTTCTGCTCCTCAACATCAACAGGTATGTTTCAGCCCCTCACTCACTTTGTGACCCTGCTTTCTATATAGCTTTATTAAAAGGTGACTTCTTTTCTTTCTCTGATGCTGGTTTGCTTGTGCGCCTTTATCATTGTTAATGCAGCCGATGGGTACGTTCAATCCTCAACTTACACTTCCTTCTAACTATTCCAATACACTTATTCAATCACCCTTCATGGCATTGGCGACCCCTCCTGATCTTCATCCGGGTCAGCGTCAACCGGGTTTTTATCCTCAAAACTTGGTGAATAATTTCAATGCTGTTCCCATGTCTTTGAACCAATGCCAATTATTTGGACAAAATTTCCCCCCTAATTTTTCCAATTTGCCTCGGCAGCTCCTTCATAATTTCGGTTTCCCTAACTTACAAGTCCCTAATTTACAAATTCCGGTTCAGAATTTGAATCATGCTATGCCTATGCAAATGTCAAATCTCTCTCAAGAATGTCTCCACGCTTTGGGGATAAGTCCCAACTCTTTTGTAAATCCTATGGTGGGTGTCGGAAACGGACAACAACTTTACTCCAATGAGCAAAACCTTGTAGTACCTGCAAATAATGGAAACTCATCGAAACCAATGCCTGTGACAACTCAAGTAGTACAAGGGAACTCATTTACATTGAACTCTGAATCCTCCGGGTTCACTAGGCAGCAGGTAAACCGCATTGCTAGTTAACCTGTTTATTTTCTCTTTCTTGATATCTCGGTAGGCTAGTTCATTTAAGGTTCCAGTTGAGCATGCTTCTGTGATCTTATGAGTAGACTACAAGCCTCGGTTCATTTCTCTTCATGTTTGGCAATGAGGCATAATGCTTATCGGTGATAGATTGGGTGCATGAACATGATATTAAAAGAATGTGTATGGAATAACATATTATTGCGTAAGCAATAAAAGAATGACACAAGGAATATGATACTGTTATGCAAATAATAAAAGAAATGAAGTATGGAATTGGACACTTTACAGTACTTAAGTTGAATGGAGCCGAATCATTTGGAATGACCTGCTCCTCGTTGTTCTTATTAGGTGACCTGGAGTATTTTATGATTGAATGCATCTCTTTTGTCATTATTTGTGCCTTAAGTAGATTTCCTAAGTACATTCCTCTAGATGTTTCCACATAAGTGACAGGAGTTTGTGCCTTTGTTTCTGTACCTTATGCTTTTCTGTCTGAAGTATAATGTTAAAGTTGTCGTATATGCTTAATCATTAATGTGATAACATTTTGGTTATTTTTTACTGCCGACAACTGTTCTAAAATATGAAATGAGTTTCAGATCATACTTTTCTATTTTTGACTATGTATGATGTTCTCATATTTGTCCAAAATACTATTGCAGGGTAATCGAACAAAAAATAATGGGCACACTAATTCCAAATTCAAAGGAAAAAACTTCCAATGCAAAGATTTCAGGAGAAATATAAAGAAAGAGGCATTGAATTCTGGGTCTGTACTTTTTGCTACGTTTCTTATATGTTTATATTTGAATGGTATGCATATATGAATCATGATCATGATTCTTTTAACTTCGTTAGGTATCAGAAATCACAGTTCCATCACATTGAGAATAGGAAAAGGAAATTTGTCTCATCTAACGGACAAAAGGAAACAGGTTTGTGATTTTATGCCTTGATATAAAAGATTTTTTCTACTGAAAGATGGACTAACATGGTCATGTTTGCAGCAATTCAGCATGCACCTGTCTTGCATTTTGCACTTGGTTATTTTGTCTACCTTCCTATCTATCTCCTTGCCCTCCCTCCCATGCTCGCAAAATAAACTAATAGGATGTATATTCCTTGTTCTCCCTGTGTCTGTAATATGTGAAATATGGCTTTTTATGTAATTTGGACAAGTATTGCTCAATTTTTGGGAGCATTTTCTATTTGAAAAATGTATAAGATCCGAACTTTCTTCCTTGATGGGGAAGAAATTCATTACAGCCTTCTTTGGTTTCTTGTTAGAATCAGCACTATTCTTCCTTTGATTGTCTGCAAGACATCCCAAGCCTCTAATGAATTTTACGTCAATTTACTTGCAGAGTTGGCTGATACCTTTCAGCATTCAATAACCTGATACAATCATGGGCATAGAAAAATTGTGGGACTTCTATCAAGTAGTAAACTATATATATTTATCTCATAACAATTAAAGATAACTAATAGTCACTCTATCAAGTTGTTGATAAGATTCTGGGTTTTTTTAGATTGCAGATCAGATTAAGGTGGTCAGCAAACTTTTTTATAACTATCCTCCTTTTCTTGTAAAGTATACATATTACAGGATTTAAAAAGAAGGGGGAAAAGACCTCATTGACAAAATTGAATAACTTTTTCTTGGAAAACTCAAATTTCATGTTTTCCATATTAGATTATACATGCAAGGACTGTTCGAGAAGTTGCCTAAATTTTTCAGTTAAAGCCAATGCCAGTTCAACTGAATTTTATTTTCACTAGTTATGTATTGATGGTGGTCAATGTGGTTTTAAATGTTTCCTTGTCTATGCTAGGGCATGGCTATGAGAGGGCTGAAAAATTCAGTCCATTGCATCCTATGAACCAAACTCATGGAAAGAAAAGGTAATTCATGCTTAATCTGTCTTTGAGGTATACTTTACTTACAAAGATAATCACTTCTATGTTCCTACTACTTATGCTAATTTCTTATTGCTGTCTTCTTCAATTTTTTGTTTTTCTATTTTGTCCTTTTACTAATTGAAGAGTATCAATAACATGCATGTTGAAGTTCATTTATATTTTCCAATCATGAAAATTTTATCATCAGTTCTTGAACAATAGAATAATTCAATAGAAAAGTTATTATTAGAAAAAAAAAACAGAAAATATGAATATAGTAGGCTGATAAAAAAGTCTTTTTTTTATTCTTAAGGGAGTTTCTTGAAAGACTTAAATTAATTTTTCTTCAATTGTATGAGTATTGCATAAAAAGACGAAAGAGAATTGAAATAGAAAATCAATATAATAGAAGTGTGAAATATGCTATCCTTTCTTCTTATCTTTTTGAGTAATCAAACTGTATTGTTTGATCTCATTAATTACCAGGAGATCTGCACATTATTAACATGAAAGGCAATGTGAACGTGGAATTTGTGCTATTGCAAACTTGAATTCCAATTTAATTTATGTAGGAAAGAAGGATACCTTCTATCATAATGGATATTGTTCTGCTGTTATGATATCTTATCTTACTTGATTTCAGCATACTAGCACAATTTTCTCTTGATGAGGAATTTTAATTGAAACATATTTGTTGGTTAAAAAATAAAAGTTATTATGATTTGAAGAAGAAGGATTTTAGGCGGATAGATATTTTCAAGATGCCATTTTGTTTTAGTCATTTTCTTATATAAAAGTGAAGCATTATTGTTGGTTAAACTCTGCTAAAGGGAGAAAAGTAAGTTTCCTTTTGCATATTTTCTGTTATATGTTTCAGTTGTGCTTTCAATGGATAATTTACTTGCTTAACCTTTGCATGGTCAGTTATAAAAATTTGATGTTTATGTGAGTTATTCAATAGCTACTTTCTTAATGCATTTTTCTTGACCCTTCTCTTTTTTTCCTAACATTTCTGTTTATTTTTTACTTAAGGTCCCTCACTTTGACTTATACGGAACAAGAAATCAGGATATGGCGTGAGCAGCGTAGAAAGAACTATCCATCTAAGGCTAACATAGAGAAGGTTATGTTTCCTGCTGTAGCATTTACCTTTCTTATCTAATTCAAACAGTTTTCTTTAGATGTGCTTTATTTGCAGCAGGCTGAAAAGTTGGCGGACTCTGATGCTATCAATAGGGAGACCAAATTACGTCGCGAGGTGACACTCTTAGTACATTAAATCCTTGATACCCATGTTGTGTCATGTCTTTACTGTACCTTTAAAAAAGACAAGTCTTAATTATGCAATTATTAAAATTTGTGATTATACATTTGTTTCTTTCATGCTCTTAAATTGGCCATGTAACAAACGAGTTGCTCAGTTGCTTGACATTTTTATTGGAAATGGTGGCTCAGCTTAATGGGACATCTAGAAATAAATCATCTTGCTCTATTACTGGCTGCTAACTTTTCAATTTTCCAGCATATATTTTATTTGGTTCTAGTCTTTTAAAAAAATTAGGGCCACATCTTATTATGCATATTTTCCCTTACTGTCTGAATCAACTTCGCTGGTTGGGCTCATTCTGGTAGTTTTTTGTCTGTAGGAGATATTATCTTTGTATATATATGTGCCAAAATTGGAAGTTGCTATTATACTAAGGGCTTTCTATATGTCATTGCTCGCAAGTTGAATTTAAACTAGTTTTTGAACTTCTTTCGAGTAGTCCAGAGACCCCGGTGCAATGTGTAGGTTTCCAAGCATTTATAACCTATTTAAGCTTATGCTTTCAGTCCCTTTAGGGGCCATGAACTTGTTTATAGAGATGGAAAGAAATGGTTAGTGGTTTTCTGTGGGATAGATTTATTATTGTCAATTGTCAACGCAGAGGGCTGAATCAGTTTTTGACTTTTGGTAATCATTTCACCCTTGTATGCAGCAACTCAAGGAGATTTTGTCAAAGCAGGCTGAGTTGGGAGTTGAAGTTGCAGAGATACCATCACACTATCTAACTGATTCACAGAAACAAGCACATGGAACAGAGGGGAATGGAAGACCATTCACTAAGAAGGGGAGATCTCGGAACAGGCATGCTAAAAGAGGGCGAGATAACAGAAATAAATGGTCAAAACAACAAGAATCTGTAAACAAGGAACCTTCAAAGAGGCAGTTGAGTCTTTTGCAGAAGCTTCTGAGCTCAGATATCAGGAGAGATAAGCACCGATTGTTGCAGGTATTGAGATTCATGGTAATGAACTCTTTCTTTGAGGATTGGCCAGAGAAGGCATTAAAATATCCTTTGGTAGTACTTAAAGAAGATGGGTTGGAGAATGAGATTTTAAAATCCTCACTCGCAAAAAATACTTTGGAAATCACAAAAAAGACTGTAACTGAAAATATGAATGGTGGTGGTGCTGATGACAATCAAGGCGTTATAGTAGAAAAAGGACAATCTGTCAGTGGAAAGGATTTTGTTGTTGGAAGAACTGAAGAAGGGGAAGGAGAAGTCATTGAGTGAGATTTTAGCTTTGTAGATCCCACCTCACACTGGTTGCAATGTCAGTCATTACTGAATGAACTGCCCCTTTTCATTTGTTCTCTTAGTTAACTTGGATTTGGAGATATCAGAGGATAACAATTGGGGTATAGAATGGAGGCTGTACAGAAGTGCATAAAGCCACATGCGATGTACATTATCATCTTAACTTGGATAGAATGAAACTGAAAGGAAAATAATTGTAGAAAGCTTAAATTAATTACAAACTTGCCTCGTTATCCAGGAAACGAAAGTTAATTTATGATTAGCGTAAACTTTGAGCATAAATTTTCCTATAGTGATCTCGTTCAGAAGATTCTTTTCTGTTGAAGTAGTTTGTCCAAGAAAAAGTGCCGGTAGAATCATTAACTCAGTACTTTATTTATGGTACATGAGTCTGAAATTCCACGTTGAATGATAACGCATGTTGTCATAATCAACATATTCATATTGTTTATGCTTCTCTAACAATATAGATTTCTGAAGGGCTAAGGGAGAACTTGCACTAATTGTGATGGAAGTTGCTGAGTGTAGTTGTCCTTCGGTTTCTTCCTCTATGGAAGAAAGATATATTCCTCCTGATAAAAGAGAGGATATTTTGTTCTATTTTCGTGTACTAATTTTGGGAATAGCGAACAGATTGTTAGGCCTCAAGCTCCTAAAGATAGGAATTTTTTTTTTTGAGAAATGAATGATATATTAGTATAGGTGAAACTATTACAACATTAATGAAAATGGGTTCAAGGCTAGCAAGCCTAAAATAGATTACAAAGATCTAAATGAGACAAAAGGAGAGAAACAAGGACTAACTAATAATTATAATGGCCAATTTGCTATTTATGTCTGAGGAAAGGGAATGTTGTGCATTATTGGCAAAGATGCCAGCTTTGACTTGATTGATGATTCGATCTGCAAATTGATATTTATCTTCTTTTTTATCGATAAAGAGGCAACTGTTATGTTCTTTCCAAATGCTATACACTGTGATAGTGAAGTCAGCAGTGAATAAAGGAACATTTGGATGTCCTGTCTTAGTTTTACTGATGACCCAACATAGCACATGATTCCAATCATAATGTCCATTGTAAGATGAAAGATATGCAGAAGGCGACTCCAAATGCCCTTAGAGTAACTGTAGATAAAATATAGATGATCTCGATCCTTTGTTGCCCTATTACATAATAAATAGATATCATCATCCCTACCATGCCATTGACTCTTAGTGTTGAGATGGTTTTTTATTACAAGCCATGTAATAAACGAGGCCTTAGGGCTGATGACATTATGCCACAAGAGATGAAACCAGTGAACAACAATAGAGTAATCTAAAAAAAGACAGTGGTAGGTTTGATTGGTAAATTTTCTAGACGGATGAAGACTCCAATAAATCATGTCATCGTTGGCTGTATGGCTTAACTGAGGTAGGTAAGGTATAAGAAATTGGAATTCTCGATATCTTGCTTGACACACAATCAAGTTAGAAACTCTTGGAGTGATGGTATTCTACTTCGTATCGTATCCGCTGAAATCTGGGAAGTGAGCAAGGGGAGTGATTGGTAACCAATTATTAAACCACACTCATGTCTGATCGCCATTTCCAATAGTGTGTTTATTGAAAGGATAAATGAGTTCATGCAATTTCATCAGTTATTTTAATATCCAAGAACCATCCCTGGAGAATTTCACCCACTAGAAGTTCAAATGATTTAAGTAAATTTTACGGACCCATTTGGACCACAATGTTGTGCAATATGTGTATAATCACTATATCCGTTTACACATTAAGACATTTTGTACGATGGGAAGGGAAATAACACCAAGACCTCCATGTTTCTTGGGCTTTGTAACTTCACTCCATTTAACTCAAGCATTCTTACAATTTCCAACCTGACCTGACCAGAGGAAGGATTTCATGATTCTCTCCATTTCCTTTATAGCTTTATGAGGCAAAGTAATGTGAGCAACCCAATTCAAATGAAGAACAAAGGTGATGAGAGTAAGCTGAGCTGCATAAGATAAGAAACGATTTTGTCATATCAAGACTCGAGATTTCATTTTCTCAATGATAGGCAAGCAGCCATGAAACTTTGCTTTAGAGGCCATAATAAGGACTCCTAGATAACAAAAAGGAGGTGAGCAATGACTAAGTCTAGAAATAAGACTGATATGATCAATATTCCTTACATCAATTGAAGTGAAAAAACAACTCTTCTTGGCATTATGTTTGAGGTCAGACCATTCAACAAATAAAGCAAGCACGTGCATCATTATGTTGATCGAATACCATTAGTATTGTAGAATTATAAGGACTTACCTTAATGCGGAAATGCTAGATCGATTTGCTGTTTGCTAGTCTTCGGATTTTGGTAGACTACTAGAGTCACCGATGAATTCACGTCCCAAACTCTAAGCCTTTGATGATTGCTTCACGCGAGAGAGAATGGCAGAAGAAAAACCTTGTATTTTCTCTGTTTCGTAATATTCTCATTGAATGATACGTTGTTTTTCCCTTTAACCCCTGGATTAGGATAAATAACTGATACAGGAGTTATTAAAGTGGCCGTTATGTTTTGTAAACTGCCAACAGTTTCCTTTTTTGTTTTTTTTACTTGTTTTGATATGAATTTCACGCTCTAATCTCTTCGCTTCTGTGTGCTTTCTTTCTATGGTTTTGGAGAAAGTGTCATGGCGATGAAGTTGTTAACGATCCTAACGATCTTCACTTTCTCATCTTCGTCTCAAAATCTTCTAAGCAAAAAGTTCGAAATTTATGTTCTTCGATATTGAATCTAGAGAAATGTATTTTCTTTTCATGAGAGTAGCCTTTTCGTTGCTGGAAACATAACGTGTTTACTGATTTCTGTAATTTTGAGTTAATGAATTAGGAGGGGATTAGATGAGTACTTTATCTAGTAACTAGGATTGGGTCTTCAAGGAATATGGGCAATGTAAAAAAGTTACTAGACCTTACAAATTTGAGGCAAACTACTGACTGCTTTTAGGAAGATGAGATAGGTTCCGTTTTGGCCAATTGAAGGAGAAATGGAATGAATCTTTGTTATACTTAAATCTTTCATTCATTGTATATTGGAAGCAAATGGTTAGCCTCGTATCTCTTGAAGAACTCCCTGTGAGGGCTGATCAAATTATAGGCACAAATACATATGTGCTTTTAACAGAGGAATTAGAGTCACTTCATTAACTTTGTTAAAATTGTTCAAGGGACTAATGGTTCAGAATTTTCTTTCCACTAAGAATGTGAACTATTCACATGTAGTAAGAGAAGCATTGAATTCTGTTCTGCTAGGGTTTTCTACTCTGGCTTCATGCAATTTATGTCTTCATGTTATTGCCATTGGGAACTTGCATTAGTGTAGTTTAACGTTTCCATTTCTCAGGTACACTGCTGTATACTTATTATTTTCTGCAACACTAGTTCAGTACTTTGCTACATCTGGTTCTTCTCCTGGGCAAATTTCAGTCCAGTTTTTGCCTCTTCATTATTGGATATACCACGCTTGCAGCTCATATGTTTTATGTTTCTTAATTGCGTGACATTCTTGCTTGTCTAATGTTTTACTTCAGTTATGTTCTTGATGCAATGAGGGCTTTGAATGAAAGCAATGCGCTTAGAAAGTCATCAACGATCTCAAAGTAAGGCCTAGTTTTGGAGTTATTATTTTAAGAGATCAATTCATAACAAATAAGGGGTATTAACATTCAATAGTGATGAATTTAAGTTAGAGCGAATAGTGTCCCTAACTATTGGGTTTTTCTATGCTTGCAAAGACAGCCTACTTCAAGCAAGAGCGGACGCTTTATCATAGATGTGGATCAGAATCAGCCTGGAAGAGATGTTACGGGAAGTAGTTTAATGTCTTGGACAAAGCTTGTATTGGACATGTCCCCCCGGGTACATCTGTAAGGTACCCAATCACTTAGAGTTGATGGTTGAAGCCTTTTTTTTTTAATATTATTGTGTTATGGTCCCTGATTTTGGATCTGGTTACAAGACCCTATAGTGGAAGTCCCCTAGTAGCTCTGCTTGTATATTGGGCCTAGAAGACTTTCCCCCTTGTCTACCTATATTGTTAAGTAGAACAGAACGGAGCTCGTTAAGAGAAAACTCTGAATCTCAATATGTTGACTGTTTTGAGTGAACTGCTAGTTGCTGCATTCGGTAATTCATTAATCTTCTACAAATGAAGATCATTGCTTAGTGTTTGTGGTAGGATTCCTGGTTCTTGTCGAATATGCATTTTACACTTCTATAACTATAGGATTGCTAAATCTTGCTCTAAATGGAATGGCTTGCTTAGTTGGGCTGTGCCTGGACCCAATTCCCCATAGAAAGAGAAAAAGGAGGGGAAAAAAATCAATGGAGCTAGCACCCTTTTCTTGGTTGCCAAGCATAGAAGCTCAAATGGGCATGATATACCTTCAAATGGGCTCGAACGGTAGGATTGTAGTGATCTTCAAAGTGGCATTCAAAGTCAACATAATGATCATTACCCACAAGAATAAGATCAGAGTAAGAAACAATGGAAAATGTGAAGCCGAAGAATATGCGATTAAAGAACTAATTTAAAGGAAGCTTTATTCTAATGATATCTCCTGTAGTTTGATTCTTGAACCACTCTGACCTTCTACTTCCTGGATAATTGAAGCGAACATCTTGCGTTTGCACCACAAAAAGAAGCGATTTATATACGTGATGCAAAATTTAACATTATTATTTAGAAGAAAAAATGTATAACTGTTCAAAGAGAAATATTGCATACCTTTGACCTATTTCTCATCAGCTTATACGCCATAGCCTCACATTCCTTTTCTTCCAATTTGAAGCACCTGTTGAAGTCCATCTTGCCGCCACTAAAGATTGGTTGTTTGAAGGCCAACAATGTCTTGAGAGATTTGAAATTTTCAGCTTAATTGACATGGACTGGTGGGAAGTTGTGGTAAGGATTGAAGCTTTAGACAATTATCTAATCGGAAAAATTCCAACATAGAAAGTTATTTAATACTGGCAGGGATCTCAAAATTATTTAAGCTCAAGTCAAGCTTCCTCAAATAGTATAAAAAACCAAAGTCCTTTGGTAATTCCCTTATACTACAGTCTGATAGATCCAGAACATAATACGGAGAAAAAAATCTTAAGCACGGATGAGATGGTAAGTCAATCAAATAAGATTTGCATTTAGAAACATGTGATGTCATCTCAGCCTTCATATAGTCCTCTGCATATATAATTACTACTGTATCAAAGTTTCCAAAACAAGGGGTGATATTGAAAAAGATGCATTTTGAATCCTCAAAATCCAAAAGGTTGTGTGGCCTTTTGCGCTTTTTACAGGCAGTGCTGAACTGACAGTCAACTATTCTTCCCATGATATTACCAAATGCTTCAGGAAAATAGGCAAGATTGAGACAATTTGCATATATAAGGATTCCAACACTTTCATATTTTCTATAGAGGACGGTATCGCTTCTATAGCTGAAGATGATAAATTTACTCCCCTCAGATTGTACATGGGCTCTAAGATCTCGGGAAATTTCTTGAAGCTTGAGCGAGAGCATGGATCAAGTTTTTGAAGAGCTTGTAACTTGCAAATGTTACTTGGAAGACTTTCAAGCTTTTCACAATCCCTCATGTTCAACTTTTGCAGTCTACTAAGGCCTTCAATTGAAGATGAATGTACTTCTTTTATTGTTGTACCTCCCATATATAATTTTCTCAAGTTTGTTGAAATTTCTGGAAATATCTTTAGATTTGAACATCCCTTGAGATTAAGAATTTCAAGACATTGCAAATC
>JANZXV010000005.1:27737536-27747552 GCA_027576455.1 Erythroxylum roigii | reverse complement strand
ATGTTTGTTTTAAATGCATGGATCTTTACATTTCAGTTGTTGTATAAGATGTTTACTACTGTTGTGATATATATATATATGTTTGTTTTAAATGCATGGATCTTTACATTACAGTTGTTGTATAAGATGTTTACTACTGTTGTGATTAAATAGTACAGGAGATCTAATACATGCATCCAAAACACTTTATGTAGCCTGTAAGAGTACAAGTGCCAGTAAGAACAATGGCATACTTTAAAAAGTTTTAATATTTTTCTCATCGATCCACCACTCTAGCTCTGTAAAAACTATAATAGGAGACCCAACACTGATATATATATACACAATAGCTCCACTTTAACACAAAAGTGCTGGGACAAGTCGCCAAAGATCGCCAATAGAGTTTACGGTGGAAAAGTTTCGCAAAACACGTGCATGGTACCTGGTGCAATGTTGACAAAACCCTATTTGAATAGATTATATTGCATTAGTTATTTAATACTTCCTCTTATCCAAAATAAAAGTCGTTTTAGAGGGATGCACACTTATTAAGAAAATTAATAAAATGTTTGATATATCCTTATTAATTAATTGCATATTGAAGTGTCTTGAAAATATAATTTGTGTAATTAAGATGTGAGAGAAATTAAAGGATAATTTTGAAAATAAAATTATAATCATGCATAAGAAATCACAAACGACACTTATTTGAATAATTAAAATCTCTTTAAAATGACTTTTATTTTGGATAAAAGGGAGTAAATCACATTATTGTTTCCATGCCCTTCCACTGCATTTCTTTTAGTTCATTTGAACAAGAACATCCTTAATAAAATGCCTTTAATATTCATTAATGCTAAACAAGAGTATGGTCATTGTGTTTAAAACATTTAACTCCAATGTCTTTTCCGACGGCCGGAGGAATGCCTTCCATAACTTTCTCTTGACTACAACGGATTGTAGATTTGTCTTGATGGTTGAGGGCTTTTTATTTTGCTTTTAAATTGGACATTATGAACACAACCCTACTGAATGACAATGTATCGAGTAAGAATGATGTCAATCCATTTCGTTGCACTCTGTGGCCAATAGCATCCTCCTATATGTAGTGTTCAATGGATCATATTTTACAGTTTTTATAATCGATCACAAGGTAATATATCTGCCGTCTTTTTTCATATAACTTAGAAACTCGCCTCCTCGGTAGTTGGCCGCCTCAAGAAATATCGTAAACTGTTGGAAAGAACCTGAACAATTGAACGACTCGTTAGGGTAGTTGTAACACAAGTCCTAAATTCATGTCAGCATCATGACTTGTATATATCAGTGGCATGCTAAAACAAGTATATATCGCAACCCTTTACCTGTTGAAGAGGCTTGATGATGGCTTTACCTTTATAGCTGACATGAAACTTTGCCTTAGCCAGTAGGCCCTAGATTCCAAAACCAACACAATGGGCATCAATAATCCAACAACCAGAGTATGAAAAGGAAAAGGGGTTCAAATAGCTGAGATTAAGACATATAATCACCTCTGTGTCAAACTCTCCGGATTCAACAGCAATATTAATGTCAGTGATAATTTTTACAAGGTCCACCAACAATCCAGGGCGATCAGCAGTCTCCACATAAAGCAAGCTGTTTCAAAGATATAATTGCCTTCTCTGCTTATGAGTAAGTTCACTTGGAATTTCACATTGGGTATAAATATCACTTGTCAGTATCTTAAAAGATAAAAGAGTAATTCGAAACAAAAACCAAAAATTTTCAAAAACTCAAGACATCTAGAAATATAAACTTTTACACATAAAAGAGAAGAAGGAGAATAAAACACATTTTGTTCTCTTCTTCAATAATATGATGTGGTGAAACCAATCTGCCCATCGTTTCATGTATCAAGGGATTACATACAAGCATCTTCAAAGTATTGCCAAATTATGCACTCAAGTCTTTGCATGCTTGCATTCGGGACGATAATTCCTCCACACCCTAGCTAATATTTTCTGTTTAAAGTCCAGATATGATAATGATAAAGCACAATTTGACATCATATATGAACAAATAGGTTAGAAACCTATTTGTTACCTGCTGCTGCTTTCCCTTTGTAACTCAAATTCTTAAACTTTCTTTGATTATTCATATTACCGTTACTCTTTAAGGCAAAGAAACTAGGCAGGACTTTTCCCGCCTAGCTTCCTACCTGGATTCTCCATGGATGTTGATCCCTCGAGCTCTATTTTTTCCTTCAACAACCTGTTTCCTCTGCTAGCTACTGCTTCCAAACCTCTGCCTCCTTCTTCAGCCTCAACTCCTGTGCTTCAAGCTTCTTCCTTAACCTCATACCACATTATTTCTCTACCTGTCCATGGCCCTAACTCAAGTTCTTCCCTCACAAACTTTTCAGGACCTATCTCTACCCCCTCTCTCCTCACGCCTGCACCACAGCTCCTATACTCCATAAGAGAACCTCTGTCGCTCCACCCCCGACCCCAAAGCTAAGGAAAAAGATATGCCAAGCTACAGAACTTGAAGTGATGTTGTAGGAGAATTTACTCAAAGTGAATAATTAGAATTTATTTCTCTATGCAGAAAAGACGAAGCTCAGGTTGTAAGCCCCTTATTGAAATTATGTAAGCAGGATTCAAGAAAATGGGGGTTACAGACTTTAGATATGGAGGGCAATACTTCGCTTGGGATAATAAACAAGATGGGAGTTGGAGAATTAGAAAAAGGCTCAATAGGGCACTGGCCAACAGTGATTGAGTGACAAAGTTCCCATAAACCTTAGCCTTCTTTGGAAACTCCCTTTTCTCTAACCACTCCCATGTTAAATTCACTAATTTCCACTTTTTTTAAGCCATTGAAAGGTAAATAACATCTCTTACACACTCTAGGATTCAGTGAAGCTATAAAGAAGGGTAAGAAAATTCAGGTTTTGGAGTTTAACACATTCACCTATATGTAGAAGTTCAAATGCATTAAAGAGGAATTGAAGCTCCTAAATCAGACAACATTTCCAGATGCAGAGGATGTAGTTAGGAGATCAAGAGCTGCATTTTTTAAAGTATAGGAAGACCTCTATAAATCTCCAAGTATCATGGCATTAAGAGTAACTAAAAAAGAGCTGCTCCACAATTACACTCAAGCTCTAAATGTCCATAATAGCTCATTGAGACACAGAGCTAGAGTACTTTGGATAAAGGAGTAGGGGATAGGAATACTAAATTCTTTTATACCTCTATCAATGATAGAAGGAATCAAAACAAGATAATTTTACACTACAATGACTTTGGCTCTCCCACTATTGGTCAAGAGGAGTTAAAGAAAGTAAAATCCAATCATGAGCTACATCAAGAACAAACTGAATCAGGAACTTGTTCACCAACTTGTTAAACCTTTCAGTAAAGCAGATGTGGAAGAAGTTATCTTTAGTCATGATCCAAGGAAAGCACTGGGCCAGATGACTATAATGCTTTATTATTTTTACATAGTTGGAGCATAACTGGTAATATAGAAACTAATATTTTAGAGTTCTTATTCACCAGGAGAATCCTAAAGCAAATAAACAAGACATACATATGCTTAGTTCCTAAAGTCTCTAACCCATCTTTTCATGATGTTAGGCCAATATCATGTAGCAATATTATCTACCAAACTATTTAAAAGATTCTTGCATTCAAATTGGAGAAAGCTTTGAGAGGGCTGATTTATCCTAGTCGGAGTGCCTTTATCAAGGGAAGGAATATTAGAGACAACTTATTTATCATTTAGGACCTACTAAAGTATTAACACAACAAGAAATCCAATCAAACTTGTACTTTAAAGGTTGATTTTTGTAAGGTATTCAATTCTTTAGAATGGTGATTTGTCCTAAACTATCTAGAACCATTTGGTTTTCCAAGACTATTAATGGAATGGATACACTAATGCTTAACAACCACTCCCTTTGGCATGCTTGTGAATGGAGAACCAACTTAAACTTTGTTAGAATTTGCAATGAGCCTCCAGGCCCACATGAGAAGGAAAATTAGACCACACATAAGCTCAAGTGAGGTTCCATTCTAAAACCAATTAGCAATAGGTGGAGTAGCCCACTAAACTTATATGTTAGTGTTCTTTCCTCTTTTTCTTCGAAGTGGGACACTCACATATGGGTATTCTCAACACACTTTTAATAAAGTAAAAGATATTAGGTAAAGGGACCCTAATTCTTCTTCCTTTTTCACCTTATTTATGGAAGTATTAATCTGCATAATCTCCTACATGATTGATCCGAATGAGACTTTAAACACCATAAAAAATGCAAGGGGATTAAGCTCTTTGGCTTGCTATTTGTTGATGAACTACTTCTATTAACCAGGGCATATATAGGCTCAATGTAATTGTTGATGAGTTCTCAACAAGATTTCACCAAGCTGTCAGGGATGAGAATCAACTATTCCATGAGCAGGCTATAAATCTCTAGAGATGCAATAGATTTAGCAGAAAGGTTTTCATGTTTGACTGTTTGCCAAGTCCAACAGACCCCTTTTAAATACTTAGGCATCCATATTACCACTATGAAACCTACCTACAGAGAATGCCTATTGCTCCTAGACACTATCAATAAAAGAATTGGCAATTAGCAAAATAGTTTCCTTGCCTATGCCAATTGGTGTCTTTTGTTCTCAATAGCTTGCACATCTATTGGAGATCATATATCATGCTCCCCAAGAACATAGTTGTTCCCATTGAAAAAAGTATCAAGAATTTCTTTTAGTTAACAAATGCAACTATAGGGAAAGCCACTAATGTGAAGTGGTCTGACATATATGTATCTAAAAATGAATGAAGGAGTTCAGGCCTTACTAGAATTCACACCATAAATAAAATGCTCATCATCAAGAGGATTTGGAAGTTATTTAATGATAGGTGAAGTGGATGCAATCTCATCATTTAAAGTCAACCAGCACTTGGAACCTTAAAGAAAAACCATATAATTCATGGACTCTTAACCTAACGCTAGAGCTTAGGAATTTGGTAAGAATGGAATTTAAGTTAATCATTGGCAATGAAAAGGATACTTGGTTTTGACATGACAATTGGTATGAATTTGGTCCTTTGCACACAATTCCTAAAGCTAACAGGCACAATCTATCTAACAAGGCAAGAGTAAATGAGATGATACACAAAAGTTACTAGAGTTGGAACCAAAGAGGGTTCTCAATAATTAGGAGTAATATATCATATTGTAAATGTTTTAAAAACCAGACCTAAAGTCAAACCGGTAGGACAAGAGGATTAAGATTTAAAAAGTTAAACCGATATTAAACTGTCATAAAATTGGCTCAAAATTAAATAAAATTAAAAATTTTGAAATATAATTAAAAGAGATTATCCTTACCTATCGAAGAATTTGAAGTTTAATTGAAAAAAGAGATTGTTAAATGAAAATTAATTGATTTATTTTAGTTTATAAAAACTTATTAATTTACGAAAATTGACCGATTAATTAATAAATTGATCGATTTTTAATAACAAAAGTTACTAAAATAAATCGAGCCAAAAAGTTAAAAACTGAACCAAAAAGTTAGAAGGTTTAAGGTTTTTATAGTTTAACCAGACGAACTGATTAAGTTTTTCAATCATTGCATATTACACTTCAAAGACAACAATACTTGATAAAGTCTGATGGCTCAGGCACAATTCTGGCACTTTCACAAACAAATCTTGTTTGAATATGATCAAGGAACACAAACAAGTTGCTCCTTGGACTGAAATTTAGATGAGTTCAAACATCCAGATAACTTCTTTCATAATGGGCCTTGTAGCCTTGAAAAGAGTTAGAAATTAAAAAAAAAATGCAGAATCAAAGGCATCAACGATTTGAAGCGTGTGTTGTGCAAACTAGAGGATGACAGCGTCTCTCATTTATTTTTTGAGTATCAATATTCAGTTGGTCTTTGGAGACTAATACAAATTAAATGCAATGCCCTCTGTCAAGCTTAAGGTTGTGAAAACCTGATTATATAGGCCAACAAAATCAGGTTCAACATAAAGGGAGATTTAAAAATCTTCAGATTAGCTTAATATGGAGAAAAAGAAATGCAACAACACATGGGAAAGATCCAACCAACAGTGATCAATCCATCTTCAATAGCATAAACTGGATAAGGGAAATGATGCTATTTGATAACATTGGCAAGGAAGCAACCAAAGTCATGCTGCAAAGATGGGAAATTTCTATGGCTTTACATGCTTAATGGACCTATCCAACAGCAACACAATGGTTAACAGGCCTACTTCAATTGCATATAAAAACTTAGTTGAAGTCTACTTCTGGAACTGATATTTGTTCCAGTTATTTTGTAATTTGCTTGAGTTATGGTTTTAGCTTTAAGTTGAACTTGACTTGTAATACTTTGTTCTTTTGTTGTGGCCTAGGGGGCTATACACTTCTATTGTTGTCATAGTTCCCTCCTTGAATTGCTTTCCTTGTATTCAATTTCAATTTTCAAAAGAAAAGGAAGAAAAAAGATTAGACACATAAGCTATTTTTAACCTCATTTAACTTCAACAGTCAAGCCCCTGCCTTGTGTTTTCAAGTGGCTGGGCTATTTCAAGATATGGTTAGTTTACTTAGTTAAAAGGTTGAACAAGTATAAAATATACACTAACTTTCGTGCACTACCATTTGATGAAATGATATATTCAATGCCTAGGATGATGACCTATCAACCACAACAACTAATATATGTACATTTTAACCATTATTTCTCTTTACGACATAATTATCAACAAGATGCTGTGCACAGCTTTAGTCTGGGCAGTTGTAGAGCATGTTGGGGCTTCTTTTCAGAATACCTTAAATAGAACTAGGAATAGTTACCTTCTATGAGGCCCATCATCACTGACACTTATGTGAGTTGATATGTCCACATCAACCTGAGGAATTTCAACGTAACAAATGAGCAGCAACTAATACTATGGGATTCAGCTATTAATGCTATACTGAATAACTAATAGACGACTAACATTGACTCATGGGCACCAATTCAGTGATAAAAGAGTGAGGAAAAGAGTGTGAATCTTGAAAATGTTTGAACCATGTTAGGGCTATTGCACCAATTTGACTTTTGCACAAACCAATACTCTATAATGGAGAAATTATCACAACAAGCAATTAATTTTAAAAATATCAAGAAACAAAGGAAAACCTGCTCTTTTGGTGGTGTCACACCAAAGGCAACTCCCATTGCTAACTGGGAACTGGATTCCTGGTACACCAATTTGAGCCAAGTTAATTTCCACAAGAGAAGCTCTTCAAGTTGTTATGCCAAGAACAGAAATAAACAACCAAAACAATAAACTACCGGATGATACTGAAGCAGATTGTTTATGACTGTCAAACGAATTGCCTCAAGCAACTCTGGCTCTTCAACTTTCCTACCAGTAGAACTGCCACAGCCAAGTCAATAAGAATTGTTGAATAAAATCTATTGCAAGAATAGTCTTGAAGTACACCTAATTGACAAATCTAAGAGAAGGAGAGAGAGAGAGAGAGAGATCGCAAAGCATTATGGCGATGTCACTTACGCTTTGGTGATGCAAAATTTGTTGTGCTTCCCAGAAGAATCTAGAAAGACATTAGCTTTAACAACATTTAGCCCAAGGTTTTTAAGTGCACTCATCTGGAACACTATTTTGGTCAGAATGGTTAGGATGTGCTATAAAAAGACACTGACAGCTAATGAAAAAAAATATTTCCAAAGTAGAAAATAAGTATTATTAGTTTCTCAAGTAAGTGCTCTATACAGTGTCCAGGAGAGCTCCAAGGCGATCACCAAAAGTTATCTCCACTACAGTTGCATCTGGATTGGAGTCTTGATCAATTATAACTTTTGGCGTTGGAATCGTATCAGTGTCGTTGTAACTTCCGTCCTGTTTACAAAGCCCATTCCATTATATATATATAACCAAAACAATCAACTATTGCACAACCACCAATAACAAAATACTAGCACACCTCCACAGCTGCAGCTGATGAACCTCGTGCAATTATCGTCTTAAAAGACGACAATCTGATAGCAAATGCACATCTACTGTTAGTAGAAATTAGTGTTTATACAGCACAATTTTAGTATGGGCGTGCGAAAATGAACCTTATAGTGGTAAAATTCTAGTTTTCTGAGCCATTATACTGTAACCCGTATGATGCTTTCATTTAATTTTAGTTACCAGAGAAAGAAACGGAGACTCAAAGACATTCAATTAGGTAAGGAACTATTACTAAATACGATGATATTCCATCGTTCTCAATGATAAGAATGTTCAGCAACTAATCTGAAGAGGGTAAATAAGGTAAGGTGTGGGAGTTAGATTTCATTGTAGGCCATAAAGGAGTGAATCGAAGGATTCACAATGCATAGCAGGTAATTCTAACAAAATTTTCCAGTTTCAAGTCCATCCAACAAAATGGCATTGGCAGTGGCATGGGACAGTACACCCACAAAAGAAAAGGCAAACATACCGAAGGACCATAAAGCCATGAAATTATTAGTTACTACAACATTCAAATCTAAAATTATCAATGTCAACGACAGAGACAATAACGTTTTTCAGTCCTCAACCAAAAAAGGATCGATCTTTCCTCAAGAAAGATAAGTACACTACTCTGGCAACCAAGTAGAAAGTATTACTTAAAACTTATCTAGAAACGAGAAAGAATCAACAAACTGATAATAGGAATACCTTCTGGATTCCTGGGAAAATATACCAAGTGGCATGGTACCGGAACCAAAAGGCAAGGAACTTTCAACAACTTTGGCATTGCTGCAACAGATTGCGACATTGGCAAAAGCCATAGCTACTGCCATTTTGTCCTCTCTCTCTCACTGCGCAGTGACAGATGAAGAAGAAGAAGAGGGTAATGACAAGTACGCTACAAAATGACAGAAAGCAGGAACACCCAAACGAAAGAAAGTCACGAATTCCAAGAAAGAGATGAGGTGAGCAATGAAGAAGGATAGATGGGAGTTCTAGTAAATGGTGACATCCACCTGCCAAAACAAAGGGCCACCGTTTATATCCGTTATTTATCTCATGTACATGTGTGCATAGTTTGGGACGCAACCTTCCCTCTCTATCTCAACTTTTTATCTCTAACATCCGTTCCTCATCTCTCTATCTGCATCTTTAGTTGTCTTGTCTTAAAAGTACTTTCCCTTTTTTTTATTCAAAATAATAAATTATAGAACCCGAGTGAAGCAAACAAGGGAGCTCTATAGCTGTAGAAATGGGACGTGATTTTCTATACCCTTATCCTTATTTTGTACCTACTACGTGCTTATTACATTTGAGCCATCTATTTACGTGGATCCTACATATTTAAATGGGTACAGAATAGATACAGAATAAGGGGTACAAAAAATTTGAAGGCGTGAAAAAAATGGAAACTAATGCAAAGGAGAGAGAAGCCTAAATCATTAGTTTTAACGTATTTTTATTTAAAAATAAATATTTTTTGTGTCCTACGTGATAGTCACGTAGTAATATCGAGTTATTTTTGTAAAACAAATAAAAGTTTGAATATTTTAACATTATTTTCTAAAATTCAGGTTAGTATTATAAGATTAAGCAAAGATAAGAAATATTTTTTTACAATTAATCCTAAATTATATATGCATCTAAAAGTCTAATCAGAGATAATTTACATCATGGGTCCTTTAGTTTGGTAGAATAGTTTTGTTTGACATAGACATCTAAAGTGGATGCTCTAGTTGATCATAATTCAATCTTATCTTGTAATTTTAATGGTTAAATACAAGAAATTATGATCAAATGAGAGTGATGAATTTTGAAGGAAACATTTTAAAGTATAGAAGAAAATTGGATTAAATTACCATAATGCCACACTACAGTACATGATAATTTATGCATATTTTTGGAAACTTAAACAAATCATGTGGTTTCCAAAAACAATGACCGTTTCATACTTAGATAACAATAATTATGTGTCCACGTTATAAACAAAAATTGCAAAGTTGGGTCTAAACAAA
>JANZXV010000005.1:27690669-27702875 GCA_027576455.1 Erythroxylum roigii | reverse complement strand
AGGAAATAATTTAGCAACGTCTATGAGGAAATCAAGCAACGGCTAGGAGATCCACAACGGCTATATTCATCTCAAGTATGCAAATAAATAGTAAAAACATCAAGGGATCGAAAAGGAAGTCCAGAAAGCCAAAGAACTTCACTATTATTCCAAATTTGCTCTATATTGCTCTTAGCTTATTTCAAATCTGTATTGAGCATTGATCTTTCATCTTTATCTCATCTTTATTGTAAGCTTAGTGATTAGAGGAGAATCACTAGTGAGGTAGGATTTGTGCCGGAAATCAAATTGGAGTGTGAGGTTAGCTTGAGCCAAAAATCAAGTGGTTGTGAGGTTAGCTTGAGCCGAAAATCAAGTGGTTGTGAGGTTAGCTTGAGCTGAAAATCAAGTGGTGTATTGAAGAGTTCACACTGAACTAAAAAGTGTACAGTAAATGGTTTGCCAAATCCTAAGTGGGAGTTTAGGTAGAGGACATAGGTCTTAGCACCGAACCTTTGCCTTTCTTCCCTATACTCTTTATTTAATTTGATTCAATTATTTTGTGTGTATTAATTCCGTGATTTTATTGTAGAATTTTACGAAAAACTTTAAAGATCTATTCAACCCCCTTCTAGATCGTTTACAATAACCAGGAAGAGGATTTTAAGAAAGTTCAATTTAGAAGAAGCAAAGGTTTCCAAGGGAAAGGCATGCTTGAAGTTTCATAAGCATCCTTCCTTAATTGATAATATTATCATACTGTGGTGATGCAATACTAAGGGAAAGTATCATCATAACATAAGAACAATGAGTGAAATTAGGCATAAAAGGAGTGTAAAACACTAAATATGAATGGAAAAAAGAAAGAAAATTTGCTTCTTATCAAAATTTTGTAGACTTAACCTTTTGGTTGTCCTGGGGCAAACATATAAACTAAAGTAAATGCTAACAAATTTTTTTAGCAGCTTGTTCGTTATAGCATAAAAAAATTACATACATTATAATATATAGATCTAATAAAAACTCAAGTAAACATAATCACCTATAAGCATTTCCATAATTTTCTCAATAAAATGAAAATTATAACCATCATGGTGCATTACAAAAACCAAAAAGAATCTTACAAAATGAATATGTACCATATAGACATATGAAGGCAATCTTTTCCTGGTCGTCTAAAGCAATAACAATCTAGTCATAACTAGAATATCCATATAAGAAACAATAACACTTATACCTTGTAAAACTTTCAACTGTTTGATCAAAGAAAGGAAAAGGAAAGTGACATTTGCAGATAGCAATATTAAGTTTCCTATAAACAATACAAACTTTATATCTAGTCATAATCTTCTTAGTGGGGATTAACTCATTATTTTCATTATGCAAGATAATCATTTCTCCATTCTTAGACTCAACTTATGCACTTACCCATGAACTATAAAAAAGATAAATTGTGCCAACTTGTAACCACTTGATAACTTTGGCCTTCACTATTTCTTTCATATTAGGACATAACCTTCTTTGATTTTCAATAAAAGGTTGTTTTTCTTCTATCATAATCCTATGCATGCAAAATGAAGGGTTGATGCATTTAAGGTCTAATATAGTCCACCCTATAGCTTTTTTTCAATATCTCAACATATGCAACAATTTATTAAATTTATATTTGATAATGAAACATTTATAATAATAGTAAAAGTCTCATTCTCCATTAAAAAATCATACTTGAAATATGAGGGCAATATTTTTAATTCTAAAATAGTGGATTACATACTAGAAGGAGGAGGAAAAGTTTTATCTTTACCTAAATCTTCAAAATTTTACCTTTTTAGTTAAAGGTAACTTCATCTAATCTAGCTTCTATTGTTGCTACATCTTCATTATGACCATTGATTATACATGCATCCATAAGGCAAGTTTTTATAAGGTCTCCTACAATTTCATATTTAAAAACCTCTCTTGTTAGTGTATTAAGGCAATCAATTCTAACAAATGGTTAAGAAATAGGATATTTAATTGCATCATTTAGGTTAAAAATTTAACTATATGCCACATTGAGTGACAATTATCTATTTTTCCCATCAATCATTGCACTTGTAATGTCTATGAAAGGTCTTCCTAGAATGATGGAAATTTCAACATCCTTTTCCATCTCTAGGATAATAAAATCAGCAAAGATGAAAAAAATCTTATCCATAACTAACACATTTTTCAATACACCTAAAGTATGCTTAATAGAATGATCAACTAGTTCCAAGGACATAGAGGTAAGTTTGAATTCCTAAAGTCTAAGTTTCTTAGCAATTGATAAAGGTATTAAGGACACGCTAACACCTAAATCAAAGAAAACTTTTAAAAAATCCAACTTGATAAATAGTGGTGAGGAATAGATAAACTCCTTAGATATTTAAGCTTTAATAGTAACTTATTTAGATGATGCCATAACACTCCTCAGCTAAAGAAATTGTCTCAAACTCAGCCAACTCCTTTTTATCAGATATGATTTCCTTGAGAAACTAGGTGTAGGTAGGTATTTATGCAAGAGCATCTACATTATTGATGTTAAGTTACCTAAATACTTTCATCAACTTCTCAAATTATTTTTCTACCTTATTTGTCTAAGCATCTAAGGAAAAGGAAAGGGGGGCATATATTACTTTATTATGGTGCCTCTTCTTTTTAAGTGATTTTTTTCTTTTCTTTATTTCATCATTATCATTATTGCCAATTTATTTCCCAATTTCTTTACTACTTAATATAGAAAAGTTGCATTTCTTCTCTGGATTCACTTTTGTCTTGCTTTATAATAATCCTTATCTCCTAGAGTTGATGGAATCAACTAACTAACCAATAATTTCTTGTTTATAGCTACCAGCTAATTAACCTTTGATTTTAATCTCTTGATTTTCTTAAAATTAACATTAGTTAATATCTCAATGACTAACTCCTAAGATCATTTGCTTTCTCGTTAATGTGTGGTAGTGGTCTTGGTTAGAATCCAGGGAGTACTTTAACTACTTACTTAATTATCTTGATCATTCCATTAAATGATTGGATGATTCCTCCATTAAGAATTATATATATTATTGTAGAAGTTGTTTTGATGTTGGTAGAAATTCTCCATGTAGTCAACTTACTTAGCTAACTTAACAAAGGGGTTGCCAACTTGATAGTCATAACTAAAATGTTCTCCTCCACTCAAATCACAACATAATTCTTATATCAGTCTTACTACTCTACTTAGTTTCTAATTTTTCTTTTCAATGGTTCCACCGAATATGTTAATACGGTGATTATATCCATATTATAAATCTTTAATAATTTATTCTCCCTTTCCTAATTCAATTGCCATTAATAATTGTTTACAATTATCTCTTGAATTAGTTTTAGGGTTGCCTTTAAAGTTTAATTGTTTCAAAATCCTCTAGGTGTTGCATTTGTTATTTGTATTGTATGATTTAAACCATTGTAAAAACATCTAGACATACAACTAAGTGGGAAAACTATGATGTGGGCACCTAGTAAGTAAATCCTTATATCTCTCCCATATCTAATAAATTGTTTTGTTATCTTATTGCATGATTGAAGAGATGTCATTTCAAAGCTTGGTAGTTTTGTCTAGAGGGAAGTACTTTGCCAAGAACTTCTATGTTAAATTATCCTAAGTAGAGATCAAAGTTAAAGGTTATGACTTGAACCACTATTTGGTATGATTCCTTAACAAGAAATGGAACAATCTCAACTGTATAACATTATTGGTTACTCCATTTATCTTAAAGAGTATTATATATCTCCAATAAATTGGTTATATGCACGTTAACCTCATTCAGTAGTCCATCAAATTATATAAATTTATTACATTATCTAAATAATGTTTTCCTTTATTTCAAAGTTTTTTGCTATATTTTTTGGTTTAGATATAATAGATTGCGTCCCCATGAATGATGGCTTTGTATAATCCATCATTATGTACTCTTCTCCTATGGTATCATATTATTTTAAGATATCAAAAGCAATCTCAAAGCTTTGTACAATAGGATTTCCTCAAGCAATAAATTGGATATTAATATTACCAAGGAAACTATTGTAGATGCTGAGCCAAAGTTAAGATAGGATCCTCAGAACCTAAAATTTAGGCACATGGAAAAAGTGGCTCAAGAGGGATATTATCAAGCTCTAAATGCCATTATTCAACACTAAAGCAAAAATCTAGAATATAATGACTTCAAAAAGGTGAAAATGCGCTAAATTTTAATTTTAAAGCTATTTCTATAAAGAGAAACAAAAATAGAATAAGTTGTATAAGAGATGAAAACAAAGATAATCAATACAAAAAAATGAAATGAAAAATATTTCTAGGAGATACTTCACTAATATATTGGCTATTACGAAAATTGGTGAACCTCGAACCTTACTTTACAAACCTTTATGAAAACTATAATTTCAAGTGAACAAGCCACTAACTTAACCAGGGAATATGATCTAAAGGATGTGAAGAAGCTTTCAAGGGATTAAACTTAACTAAAGGACCTAGACGTAATGATATAAATGGACACTTCTTTAAAGCTGGATGGTAACGGATTAGAATCCAATCTCAAAAGTAGCCTTGGAACTTTTCTAAAAACTTACATTGTTAAGAACGCCCAATCTATCTCACATTTACCATGTCCCTAAGTCCTACAATCCTAGCAAAATAGGGGACTTCAGGCCAATTTCTTATTGCTACATAATGTATAAATTAATTCCAAGATGCTAGTAGCTAGGTTGTAATATGTCTTGGGTTCCTTTACTCCAAAGTCTCAGGGTGCTTTTATTCAAGGAAGGAATATGGGAGAATATATTGATTGCCTAAGACTTATTCAAAGGTTACATGAGGAAGGGTTTAGGCAAGATATGTGCATTAAAAATAGACTTCAAGAAAGTCTTTTATTTTTTAACTGGAATTTCCTGATCCAATAAATGAAGCATTAGGAATCCCTGGTAGATTCATATAATGGATAAGAGAATGCGTAACCATCACTACTTTTAGCATCCTATTAAATGGTGAACTAATGATTTGGATTAAATGGAAAAGGGAACTTAGGTAAGGGGACTTTTCTTCTCAATCTGTATAGAGGTTCTAATTCAAACCACTGCTTACAACATTACATATAGTTTAACTTTTAAGATTCACAGAAAGTGTGGCATATAAAAAATGTTCAAGTTGACCTTTGTTGATGATTTGTTGTTATTTTACAAGGAAGATGTTTCATCAATCTCAATTTTAGTTAAGTCTATTAATTATTTTAGCAAATTTCAGGACCTGAAATCAACATTGATAAGAGTTTTATAATGATATCCAAGGATTTAGAATCTCTCCAATAGGGGATTATTAGTATTTACCAAATGAAAGTATCTCATCCCCTTTTTACTTACCTAAGAATCCTAGTTACCACCACAACCATCCTATAAATATTGCAAACCTCTGTTTGAGTAAATTGATAGGAAGCTCAGAAAATGGTTCAACAGAGAGTTAAGCTGTGATAGCAAAATTTAGTTGATAAAAACAATTATATGTAACATATCCAACTATTGGATTTCCCATCTAATCCTTTTTAAGAAGAAGATGGCCAGGGGTATTGAAAAGATGATGAGAAACTTCTTGTGGAATGGAGATCCATACAAAGCAATAGGTGCTAAGGTATCTTCAAAAGACATATGTTGCACAAAAATCAAGGTGACCTAAGATTAAGTTCTATTCAACTAACTGACAATTTCTCTTAGCCAAAAGGATATCGAAGCTCTTGGTTGAAAAAAAACCTATAGGTTCAGTGGGTCTACCGTAAGCATTTGTAAGATCAAAACTTTTTGGAAGTAAAATGTAATCCCAATTCCTCTTGGATACGACAAAACATACTGAAACTGAGAGCTAAATTAGCTCCAACTTTCAAATGTATCATAGGAAACGGGAGAAGCATTAGGATAAAGTTTGATAACTAGTCCACCAAGGGTCTTTTATACTTATATTTTGATCTATTCCTCCTAAGATACTTATTGACGCTTAAGGACAAGGTTAGTGAGCTAATAGCTGATCAATAATAATGTATTAAGAAGAGAGGATTTCAGAGGCTAGCTAAAACTATTCCAAGTTACAGGCTAAGCATTGATATGGAAGATAAGGTCACTTAGACCCTCAATTCCTCAAGAAACTCTTCATGCACCCTAATCCAAAAGTAGGTTGGTATAAATTAATATGCTTTCCTGAAAATAGTCCCAGATATGTTGTTGTTAGAATATGGTTAGTTGTAAGAAACATGTTAGATATAATGGACAGGGTAGACAGGGTTAAAAGTTCATCTTCTACTAACCTTATGTGTATCCTTTGTTCAAATGACCATGAAACAAGAGACCAACTATTTTTTTAATGCCAATTCTCAACAATAATATGCAATATGATCAAATTTGCATGGAATGTTAAAGATGTGAGCCATTACTAGGAGTAGATGATGAACCAACTGGTGGATTGCAAAATGCCAAAGGTAATGCTAAATTTCTAAAGCTAGCATTCTACGTTGCTATATATGAATTTTGGTAAGAAAGAAACCTGAGGAAGTTCAGGCTAAAGCCAATGGATTCTACCTGATTCCAAATAAACACCATAAGCAAGATAAACAAGTACGACATGTTATGTAGGAATAAGGAAACTGTTACTAATAAAGTGTGGCTCAACAATGAGTAATCTCACAATAACAATGGAAGTTAACTGAAAATATGATGAGTACATGTTATGTAATGTAATATGATGATAGGTACCAGCTAGACACTTCCAATTGTATTCCTCACTTGCATATGGTGAGATATACCAAATTTGGCACTCCTTCTACAGTTTGTAAGGCTTAGCTTTAACTTTGGAATATAATCTTTTATTTAATTTCTAAAAAAGTATTTTCTAAAATTTTGTGTCTTCTTTAAAAAAATTCAAATTACTTACTTCTAGTCATGCGTCAACTATCCTAGACCTGAAATAAAACGTATTTCCAAGTATAAAAAAAGAAATTAAATTAAATTAAAAGAAATATAACCAACTATACTAGTAATTATTAAGCCTCCTTAATATTAGTAAATCTCCAAAAAAGCCAAAAACTGGTTGTCATGAATTTTATCACCCTAATACTATTACTAATAACTTAATCAAGTGCATTTATCATTTTTAATACTATAGTAACAAGTAAATTATCATTTCTAGAAGGATATAGTAAGTACTAAGTCTAATTCTCCTATTATTATCTAATAAATCAATAACATTTTGAGATGATCTAAATTTATCCTAAAGTTATTCTAAAACATATTAAGATACCATTAAAAATAAGACAAAACAATAAACAAAGAGAAGAAAATCAAATTTAATGAAAAGACATCTAGATAAGAACTCTCCTTAGTACCTTTATGTGATTAAGTTATTTAGAGAATTTAAGACTTAGATTCGTGAAAATTTATAAGTTAATGAATTGCTCCATCTCAAATTACAACTATATATTTATGATGAAGTAGATTAATTGATATTCTTATTTGATTAAACCTCGCAATAATGCATTATGATATATGAAATTCCATAAACTGTTTGATCCTAATGCCAAAAAATTTATGTAAGCCTATCTCTAACATAACATGAAACTCCTAATATCCTTGGTCAATCTACAAACAAAATTTCTCATACAGATGCTAGCTTTTTATCAAACCAATATTAAGAATAATAAAGATATTTTACAAGTATAAAATTATTTATAAAATAACTGAAATCATTCTATATAAAGCAATAACATGGTTCCTCTTATCTAGACATCAAGTGGTTTATATATGCATCACCTTTGAAATAAAATACATAAACAAAAAAATTGTAGAAATTATAAAAGGGTATTTAATGGAGATTCCCAATCTTTCGATAAACTATATGCATCAGAATGATGTGAAATCTCTTTTCTTGATAAAGAAGGCTAGGAAGTATTACTCTTTAAGTTTCTTTCTCTCCCTTAAAATGATGATAATCTAGTTAAAACTAAAACTCCCTCAAACTAGGATTTCACTTTCTTTTTACAGCACATATTATAAAAAGAAAGTGAAACCTTATATGTTTCAGGCTTTATTTAGTACTATAATTCAAATTCTTTATTAAGATTTGAATACAATCTTTAACATACTCATAGTGAGGCTATAATCAATGATATAACTTTGTTGCCAAATGACACATGCTTCGATATATGTGAGATTGTTTCTTCAAACTCTAGTTTTAGATTAGAAAAACAACCTGACATATGGTCATTTTTAAGATCGTATTCAATCTTCTTATCAACTTCTTCAGTATAAAGAGGGACACATACTGTAATATATCTGTATTTAAAACTACGTGTAACTAAAGATGAATCTTCTTCTTAACTTAATATGCAAAACTCCTTAATCCTTGATCAAAATAACTCCTAAGCAAAATTTCTCTAAAATTACCTAAAGTTCAAATAAAATAAAATTAACTAAGTGTCAAATCAATGTAATTTCTATAAGCAAAATGCCAAGAATTTCTTAAAAAAACATAAGTATTCTAAGCTTACATCAAAAGGGTATGAGTTGAGAGAAAGAATTTAACAAATGTATTAATAAAAAAATGATTGTCTTTAAAGTTCTTAACTATATTCCTCAAGACACATCCTAAATCAGGTAATCCTTTGTCGGATTAAGAAATCAGGACCTATGAATATCATCACCTTTTTAAACAATTATCATCCCTTCACTCTCTCTCTCTCTTTTTAATTTCTCTAAGAATGGAGAAAAGATACTAACTTTTAAGACTTCAACAAATGCTCATCGTTGAGTTGGAGTCTTATCATTGACATCGTCAATTTTCTTGGCAACCAAGCAGAGACTAATGCACGCTTCTGTGTGCTAATCTTTTTCTTTTCGCCCATTTTGTATATAGACCCAAGTTATTTGAAGTTTGTCTCCAACGCAACAAGCTTTCCGTCAGAAGAAAGCTACAACTACATTACAAGAAAAGAAGCCATTTTACAATGTTTTTAAAACATCGCAAAAGGTCGTAAAACATCGCAGAAGAGCATTTGTGACGTTTTAAAAAACGTCTTGAAATGTGGTGTAGGCAAAAGGTATCCGAGACATTTTATGGAAAACGTCGCGAAAAATGCTGACAATCCACGACGTTTTGGAAAACGTCACTAAAAGGTTAAATGTCACACTCTTTGCCCTTTTTTCAGCCACAAAATTCATAAACATCCTAACTCCATCAATGTATTCACGGGAAACCCTAACACTGTTCATCCACCTCTTATCCATAGAGCAAGAAATACCTATTAATTTAATATAAGAATGAGAACATTATGTTATGTTAGTGGCTAATCAACCATAACTTAAACACAATATTTATAGTAAATAATTACTATAAAAGGAAAAATCTATAAGGAACTGTCGCATTTCAGAATGTGCTGGTGCTACCTGAAGCATTCGGGGCACCAGCACGTACTATGTAGTGGCTACTGGTTCTGCATTATTGCACCAGCAGGTGCTGTATAGTGCCACGACCAGTGATGAGAGTTGTAGATATGAGAGTCATATATTAGGTTAGGTTCTAAGAAGTCTAACTACCTATGAGAGTTGAAGATAAAGAAAGGCCTAAACCATTGTTTAAAGAAAGGCCTAAATCATTGTTTAACAACTTAAAAAAATTAAAAGAAGGAAGATTTTGATAAATACATAATCCAAGCTAAGACATCCGTAGAGAAATTAGCTTTCCTCTACACATACTAATATGTATAATTTGTATTATTATTTGATAAACTACATGGAGAACTAGGGAGAGAGTAATAAAAAAAGTCATAAAACAAATTAAACAAAATATGGCATTTCAATTCTCTATTTATATATGAATGTAGGATCCTTACTTTAGCATAATTGCATAGAGCAAAATATGGAATTAAATTCAATAGCTATAGTATGAATGCAAACAAACCAATTAACAATCCAGCAACTCGATACTTATAAGTTAGCATATTTGGTTCTTGTTTTCCAATGACTCCTCCAACTATCTCCTCCTCACACTTGGAAATAGTATCTGTCATAAAGCACGATAAATTAGAACTAAACTTTTGCAATTGAATGTATAAAATCTTATGAACAGATATTGTTCAGTATAGTAACCACCAAGTTAATGGACATACCTATTTTGGGGTTAGACATGCGTATGTTAATGGACAATCTATAACTTTTAAAATTAGCGATAAAACATTCTAATTTTTACTTTTTTATAAATATAGCCTAAAGGTTACTTCAACAGTGAACGATTTTAATATGACTCAACATGTTAACAGACCTGTTAAATATATGACTGCCATATGACTTATTGATATCATGTCTGATTAATTAGTAAAATTAAAACTAAAACTCTCATCTCTCATTTTCCTAGTTCTATGCTCAATAGACTTACATGCTCTTTTCAAAACCACCTTTAAATGGATAAAGGAGACCCTACTAGCTCTAGGCCTTGACACCAACCCCAGTACGGATATGGCTTATAAATAGAACCTAATTTGAGTTTGGCAACTAATAACTTTGTGAATAGTTTACTCTACTACTTGATGTACTTCCTCTTGCTAAGTTTTAAGGCTAATGTATGGTGTAGGCATCTATCTAGTTAAGGAATAGGTTGCTTTCTTTCTTATTGGTTTCTTACTGGGAATTTTCTACCCTAATCTTTGCCTTTGAATGGTTTAATGTTGTATCTACCTTTAATGTGTCTTTCTCTTAATTTATTTTTCAACTTCTCCATGATAAGGAAAATGAAGCAAGTATATTATAAAACAAACATATTCATAGTGAAGAGATCAATCACAAATCACTAAATAATTTGAGCATATTTAAGAAGAAATCATATACTAGTAAAAGGAGATAAGTCACCAAAATTATGAAGCCAATTAAAAAACATGAAACTAAAAAGAAAGAAATAAAAAAAGTTAAAGATAGAAATATTCTTTGAATAAAGCTTTGTTAATTGTACGGATTGCGAGAAATAGTGAAAAATGTTGTAGTATTTTCTTATACTACAACAGTTTGTTTAAGCTCATTATACAAGCTGAAAATGTTTTAAAATAACTGCTTTTAACTAATTAACTAATAAGTATTTACAATTGACATCAAATTAAACTAATACATTCTACGTCCCCCTACTCTCAAAATGGAGCTTACTGAATGTCAAACAAGCCCAGCTTAGACAGAAAATAAGAAAAGGATGGAACAAATAAGGGCTTTACGAACATATGTGCAATGCTTGGTGGAAATGTGAATAGCAAAAAGTAAGTCTAACATCAATAAGTCATGCATCCTTAATAATATCTAATATATATTGTCTTTGATTCACTAAAGTTCCAAATGTGGATCTAGCTATCTCCATCCTAAGGAAGTAATTAGCATTTCTAAGATATTAAATGGTAATTGGTGAATTACTCATAGAGAGAATTTTTAACTTCAAGTAACTCAACTTTTAAAGTGTCAGTAAGTAAAACATTAACAAGATATACAATGATAGTTATAAAAGGAGAACCTAAAGATTTTACGAAGAGATAATGAACATGGGTGGATTGAATGGAACCAAATGAATTCAACAGAGTGGTAAATTTATAATTTCAATAACTGGAAGCTTGCTTAAGCTTATACAAAAGTCCTTTAAGTTTACAAAATTTACCTTCCTTGGCCTTTGAATATCCCTCAAGTGGAATCATGTACACTTCATCTATAAATCTATGTAAAAGAAGCATTATTTATGACAAGTTGATGTAAAGGCTAAGAATATGAAGATGTCATATCCAACAAAACTCTAGCAGTAACAATCTTAGCCATAAAAGAAAAATTGTCTACATAATCTACTCCTTCAACCTTGTTATACCCTTTGGCTATTAAATGGATTTAAATCTATCAATGCTTCCATCAAGCTCAATTTCAATTTATATACCCATTTTGAACTAATGGCTCTTTTTCTTTTTGGTAATTTGAACAATTCCCATTTTTTATTAGCATTAAGAGCATTTAACTTTTGTGTATAGCTTTCATCCAATTTGCACTAGTTTATTCCTATTTATAAGATCATGGCTATTGGATATTTGACGACTTTACTAAAAAAGACATATATGTGGATGTGAAATATGTAGGTTGAATGTAAAGGTAAGTGACAGGTGTATGATAAGATAATACAG
>JANZXV010000005.1:27646253-27677113 GCA_027576455.1 Erythroxylum roigii | reverse complement strand
CCGGAGCCCCGCCATGACCCACGCCCGTCGAAGAGGACAAGACCCCCTGACAAGTTCCCGGTTTCTCCTCCTCTTCCACCGCCTGCTATGGGCTCATGGAGGGATAAAGTCTTGAATAGGGAACGGGCCAAAGAAGATGCGTATGTGGCTAAAGATCGCACTCTGGTGGACCTCATCGCCGCCGGCATTGTCAAGCGAGACTTCAAAGATGGCAATCGGCTCTTCCCTATGTTTACTGTTGACCGGGATTACATGGCTAAGCTTGAGGGGCCATGGCGACAAGCGGTCGTGGTTAAACTCCTCGGTAAATCTATTTCCTTTCGAGTTCTTTACACGAAGATTGAATTGTTGTGGAAGCCGCTTGGGGGGTTTGATGTTCTGGACTTAGGCCATGATTATTTTTTGGTTAAGTTTGATCACAGGAACGATTTTGATCATGTGCTCAGTGATGGTCCATGGTTGGTCTTTGATCATTACTTGTCTGTCCGACCTCGGTCCCCTGGGTTCTCAGCAGCACGTGCCACAGTGGACTCCACTTTGGTTTGGGCTCGATTCCCTGATGTTTTTGTTCAATATTATGACGAAGATCTTCTTCTTGCGTTGGCTTCTGGTATAGGTCGACCTGTTAAGGTTGATAGAAATACTACACTTGCTAACAGGGGTCGTTTTGCAAGAGTATGTGTTGAGATTGATTTGGATACCTCATTGGTAGGGCAGGTTGAGTTGGATGGCTATACATATTTGGTTGAGTACGAGGGCCTCCATACAACTTGCTTTACATGTGGTAAGTATGGGTATAAGGATGGGGACTGCCCTTTAGTCCAACGTCCATAGCCTGAAAGGGACACTCCTCACCCCCCTCCAGCAATGGGAGACGATCTTTCTCCCGCGGTTGTCGCGGACGATGGGCATAGTGTGGTTCCGAATTCCCCTGGCGGCTTTGGAGCTTGGATGGTGGTTGAAAAGAAGTCCCACCGCGCTACTCGTACTCGACTAACTGTAGGCCACATGGCGTATACTATGCTGGCAACTGATACTAGTTTTGCTACTCTCCCGGTGGATGACCCTCCTGAGGTGGATCTTTTGCCATCTGCAGATCAAGGTGGGGCTGCCGCAGGAATGCAAGCTTTTAGTTTTGGGACCGGCCGCTCCAGTGGGCCTCGCGGGACAAGTAGGGGATGTAAGTCTGGGTCTGCTTCTCTAAAAAGTGGTCGTGCCTCTGGAGCTAGTACTATGCCACCTGGTTCCCCCTCTGTGAAGCTTCCATCAGGGCCTCTTCATGCCAAGGCCACCACTAGTGGGCCAAGCCAGCAATACCGGAGTTCGGGGCCCCGGGTACGATCCGGCAGCCTCCTCCTTCAGCTGAAACTATTCAGGAGGTTGCGGCCTCTTTCCAGCAAGCTTTTCAATCAACTCCTCTAGCTATGCCTCCGGATGTTTCTATGGCCACTCTCTATGATCCCCCTGACCCCCAACTCCTTGATTTTAGGGCTAAACCCCCTGATGATGGAGGCGTTGGGCCTTGTGTCCCTTCCTCCCTGGCACCGACCACTGTGGCGATGGATCCCCCAGCACAGGAGACGGACATGGATGTCGTGCCAAGCTCTTTGTCTTGATTTCTTCTTGATCTCAGTTCGTCACCTCTTCTTTTATATTATTTTTAATGATGCATTCTTTTAACATTTTAGCTTGGAATTGTCGTGGTGCAGGTCAGCCTAATTTCTCCTATGGTATCAAGGATCATGTTCGTACTTATCACCCCGATATTCTCATTCTCGTCGATACTCACATCTTGGGGGAGCGCGCTCGAAGAGCAGCAGCAGCTTGTGGCTTCGTCCATATGTTTCGTGTCGATCTCACTAGTTTCTTAGGTGGTATTTGATGCTTATGGCGGGACCATACTGTCCAAGTTCAAGTCTTGGTTTCTCACAGACAATTTATCCATCTTCTCGTCGCCGTAGGGGACTCTCGTCCTTGGTTTTTGACTGTTGTTTATGCCTCCCCTCAAGCCCCAGGCCGCTGCATTTTTTGGCAGGAAATGGCCCGTCTTAGCCAGGTTATTGACAGGCCTTGGGTCCTCATCGGGGATTTCAATGATTATAGTTGTGCTTTGGATAAAAAAGGGGGTCGGTTCTCTTTCAGTCGCACTCGCTTGTTTCGCGAGAATTTGGATGCTTGCTCTCTTTTGGACATTGGCTTTAAGGGCTCCCCGTTTACGTATCGGCATAAGCTCTATGGTTTGTTCTCCGCTTATATTAGGCTGGACCGAGCCCTTTGCAATGTCGATTGGCGTATTCTTTTCCCGAAAGCCTCTCTTCACCACTTGCCGCGCACTCAGTCTAACCATAATCCGATTCTTCTTCGCTTATTTGGCTATGTCCCTCCCCCGTCTATGCGGGCCTTCCACTTTCAGGCTGCTTGGACTCTTCATGAGGGCTTTCAGGGGGTAGTTGAGTCTGCCTGGCATGCCCCTCACACCTCTCTTTTAGATGCTCTCTCTCATGTTCAACATGTTGCTTTGATCTTCAACAGGGAGGTTTTTGGCAATATATTTCATAAGAAGCGCATCACTCTTTCCCGCCTGGAGGGTATTCAGAATTATCTGAGCCAGCGCCACTCTACTTTCTTATTATCCCTGGAGCAAGACTTAGTAGCCCAGTACAACAACATCCTTCAGCAGGAAGAACTCCTTTGGTTTCAGAAGTCGCGAGTGCAGTGGCTGCAACATGGGGTCCGCCATACCAAATTCTTTCATGCCACAACCATCTGTCGGCGTAAACGCAATAGAATTGAGCGGATTCAAAGTATGGAGAGGGCCTGGCTGGTTGACGATGCCGCCATTCAGTCCGAGGTTCTTGCTTTTTACAAGACTTTATTTTGTACCACTGAGAGTATCACTCTGCCTTTTCCTCCTGTCCCTCTTCATCCCAGACTCTCTGCGAAGGGGCTCACGTCGCTGCTTAGGCCCGTTTCTAAGGACGAAGTTTTTACGGCTTTAAGATTGATGAAGCCTTATAAAGCCCCTGGGCCCGATGGGTTTTAGCCCGTGTTTTATCAAACTTATTGGCATACTGTCGGGGACACTATGTTTTCTATGGTTGCTCAAGCCTTTACTACTGGCATATGTCCCCCGACCATCACCAATACTTCTATTGTGCTCATCCTGAAAGAAGCTCATCCTGTTATTCTGGCCCAATTCCGCCCTATTAGCCTTTGCAATGTGAGTTACAAGATCCTTACTAAAGTCCTGGTTCGACGCCTCCGTTGTTTTTTGGAGGATTTAGTTAGTCCTATGTAGGGGGCCTTTGCCGGACGGACTGCGACTGATAATATTATCCTGGCAAAGGAGCTTCTTTATACGATTCGTCGTTATAAGAAGAGGATTGGCTGGTTAGCTATGAAAATTGATCTTGCTAAGGCTTATGATCGGCTTGATTGGAGGTTTCTTGAGCAGACCCTTACTGACTTTGGCTTTCCTCCCCGCCTGACCTCTCTTATTATGTCTTGTGTGACTCAATCCAAACTCTCTATCCAGTGGAATGGGTCCTGTCTCCCGGCTTTCTCTCCTCACCGTGGCCTGCGCCAAGGGGATCCTTTGTCCCCGTATCTTTTTATCCTTTGCATGGAGAAGCTATCTCTTCTTATCTCTTCCAAGACCCTTTCCCGCCAGTGGTCTCCTATTCGGATTAGTCGCGATGGCCCCCTATCTCTCACCTTCTTTTTGCTGATGATGTGTTGTTGTTTTCTGATGCTTCAGTTGGGAAATGCCAAGTCGTTTTCGAAACCATGCGTACTTTCTGCGATTGCTTGGGTATGTTGGTCAATGCTCAAAAATCCCGAGCCTTCATCTCTCCCCATGTTGCGCATGCTCACAAAGCGTTGCTTCGACGTCAGTTTGGCCTGCATTTTACTTTGGACTTGGGGTTGTATCTGGGGGTTCCCTTGCAGGCATGTGCTGGTAAACTAGCCTATAAGCACGTCATTGAGAAAATGACCTCTCGGTTGCACAACTGGAAGGCGAAGCTTTTAAATAAGACGGGGCGCCATACGTTGGTCCAATCTACTTTATCTACTATTCCCATTTACGCCATGCAGACTGCTTGGTTACCTTCGGGGCTCTGCATCGAGATTGATTGTCTTTGCAGGAATTTTCTGTGGAATTCGAGCGACGCTCGAAAGGGGATCCATTTGCTTAATTGGGAGATGGTTTGCAGTGCTAAACGCTTTGGGGGGTTAGGTCTTCGTCTAGCTCGGGAAACCAATATTGCGTTACTTGGTAAACTTATTTGGTCTTTAGTCTCGCGAGATCCTAAGCCCTGGACTCGCTTGCTTGGCTCTAAATACTGCTCTGGCCCTCAGGTTCTTACTGGTCCTTCTTTTTCCAATGTCTCTCCTTGTTGGCGTGTTGTTCAGCGTGCTATGTCGTATCTCAGGGATGGTTACAAATGGAGGGTTGGTACTGGTGAGCAGATCTCGCTTTGGTACGATAGGTGGGTTGGGGATCTGCCTCTCCGCTATTGTCTACCGCATATTAATCCGCAAGAGTCGGGCTTGAGGGTCGCTGATATCCTCACAGATTTCCGCACCTGGGACCTCCATTCCTTACGTACCTCTCTTCCTCGTGAGGTTGCCGCCTGTCTTTCTGCTATCCCGCTTTCCGCCCAACCCATGCCCGATCTTCTTGTGTGGGGCGAGTCTTCGTCTGGACAATACTCGGCTAACTCTAGTCATGCTTACATTTCTCGGCTGCCTTATCCTCCCGATGATAGGAAGAGTTGGGTCCGGCTTTGGAAACTCCCTATTCCTCAAAAGTTTCGATTTTTCCTTTTGTTGATTAACTAGAACCGTCTTCCCACTAACCTGCTTCGTTTTGAGTGAGGTATGGCTGCGTCCTCCATGTGTGGGCGCTGCCATCGTATGCCTGAAACTATTCTTCATGTGCTTCGGGATTGCCTGTGGGCCAGTGCTTTTTGGGATCATACCCGCGTGGGGGCTGGGAATGACCGCTTTTTTGGGGACTCTTTGGATGATTGGTTCCACTCTCATGTCTTGGACGTAGATGTGTCCCAGGGAGCTCTCCTTCGTTTTGTCACTTGGTGCTGGATTATTTGGTGTGCTCGCAATAAGGAATGCTTACAGGGCTCGTTGATGCCTCTGATGTCCCAAGTCCACTGGCATAGGCGTCTTCTCTCTGAATGTCTCCTTGCTTTTGGGGTGCGTAATGCTCCCGCTACTTCCCAGCCCCGAGACGCTCGGTGGATTGCGTGGGAGATGCCTCCCACCAATTTTGTTAAGCTCAATACGGATGGTAGTGCCTTGGGTAATCCCGAGACAGCAGGGTTTGGTGGTTTGCTTCGGGATCAGTTTGGTCGCTGGCTTATGGGCTTCTCTGGTGCACTTGGGTTTACAACCAGTATGGTTGCGGAACTTCAGGCGATTCGCTATGGCCTTCAGCTTGAGTGG
This sequence comes from Erythroxylum roigii, assembly GCA_027576455.1. NCBI lineage: Eukaryota > Viridiplantae > Streptophyta > Magnoliopsida > Malpighiales > Erythroxylaceae > Erythroxylum > Erythroxylum roigii. The sequence continues at coordinate 27,671,650 of JANZXV010000005.1, read as the reverse complement.
AGCTCCGTCTATCGCCATCTTCTTGTGGAGTCTGATTCTTTAGAGGCTATCACCCTTATTCTCGATTCTTCGAATGGTTTTCACCCTCTTCTGCCTATAATTGCGGATATTCGAGAGCTTTTAGGTAGACAGTGGTGCTGCTCCATTCGTTATGTTCTTCGGGAAGGCAATCGGTGCGCCGATGCTCTTGCCAAACTGGGCTCCTCATGTGACAATCCTTGGGTGGTTTGGCACACTCCGCCTTTGGGGCTTCGCGAGATTCTCTACAGTGATCAGTGCTCGGTTGCTTTCTTAAGGACTTAGTCTCCTCCTCCTACTTACCAAAAAAAAACTCGAATTGTCCTCGTCAAGTCCAACAATTTTACTATTGATATTCATTCTTTGACGAGTTGTGCCAAACGACCTGTCGTTTGGGGAATATGCTTTAACGTCATAAATGAGCCTCCATATGACTTTCGACATGATCTTCAGCCGGTTAAATTATAATTAATTTCCAATTTGAATTTTATATTAAGAAATCATAATTAATGCCTTAGAAAAATAGTTGATATGGTAACTCCTTGTAAACTCTACGTATTCATGAATCCAAATTTCGAAAACTCTTTAAAGGTTCATCCAATTGTCCCATGCTAGAAAGAACTTCAACAATATTGTGAATACCATAACTGAATGGGTACTCACTTTGATAGCGAAATTAAACTAAAACAATATACTTTTTAAGAGGATATTTGGTTCATTCAAAACATAATTGGCATATTGCAGTACAAAAACTAGTCAATATTAGATTTATCTCTATACATTTTGTCATGTTGATGAACCTATCAATACAACTTAAAAATTTTATACAACTTGGCATTTAAATTTTATAAGATACAAAAAATTTTGGTATCAATTTTTTGCAGCTAAATTTGCTAAAATTACTAACATTTGACACTTGTACAAAATTTAAATGTATTATATTTATATAGTAAAATTTATACTTAGCCACACTTTTCCATTCAAACCACTTCATAAATAGAAACAAAAATTTTATTCTTATTTATATGTATCAATTTTATAATATTTTATACCGATTAAATCTTTAAATCTTAAACCTTTATTTAACCGGTTTTTAAAACAGGGCAAGTCTATTTGGTATAGAATCCAATCCAAGTCCGTTGGCAGGAGAGATTGCATTCTGATGAAGCTTCACATTTATACAATTCGACATGAGCCACTGAAGCCTTTCTGCTATCATCAACTGATATAACAAACATATAACCATTAACAATACAAGAAATTTATTTATTTTCTGATATGATCATAACAACGTAGGCATTGAACATACGTGATATAACTATTTATGTTTAGGTTTCTACGTACATTTCCAAGCCTGATCAAGCGGGCCACCACGTACACAGCCTTCATTTGCATGGATGAGCTTCTCAAACTTGAATATTTATTTTCTTTCATCAACACCATTTAAGAGATGATAGGATCTAATCCATAATGCAACATTGGAGGCGGATCAACTCTGCAGATAGAAGAAAATAACAGTTAACCTAAGCTAAAGTGGCAGTCCTGTTTAGTACGAGAACATAAGACTCACGTTTGTGAACTATAAGTAAGCATCAAATCAAATACGTGAATCAATGTCCAAAAAGGGATTAAAAAAAAATAAAAAGTGAAACAATACTAAAGGGTCACCAAAATATACAATACAAGTGGCCTGTTACACGTCTTTTACTTTTTATAATTAAGTACTATTCAAAAATTTACATGAATCTTAAATATTACATATGATCAAGTCCTAAACCTTCTTAGAGCAGTTGGTTTCATTACTTTCTATTAGTACTTTGACAAGTCAAGCTAACAAGAAATACTGTTGAACTGACTTATAATATTTTAAGACAATTAAGGAATCAATTATAAAAAAATAAAAAGAAAACATAAGGTTAAGGGCCTAAACATAAAAATAATTAAAAATTTAGGACTAAATATACTCTTACCGAAATATTTAATAACCATGTTTACTATAACAAAGGAATTATTCGTGCTTCAGTTGTCATAATCAATGCTCTTCGAGATAAATGGGCAAAAGTCATGCAATTGTGAAAAAGAATGCACGCAATGATGGTGAAATGTCATAAGATGAAGCCCCATGCTATTTCTCTAAAAAAATAACATAAATGAAATGTTTTTATTTGAAATCTATTTAGCAGGACCCAAAGGGGAGGCCCTTCACAAGAAACAACTCTACTGGAGTTGATGATCAACCTTGATTAAGATTTTAACCTCTAGACTTATGTCCTTGGCTAGCTTTTGCACGTGCTTGAAAATGTGACACCAAAATCAAGCACGAAAAGTAACTATGCAGAGGTTCCCACAGTCCCTTTTTTGGTCCCCATAAACCTTAAATATATAAGTTTAGCTTAATGCTTGATGTTTTTCCCCAAGACAATGCACGTCTATGCATCTGCAGGTATTCTATCATTAGTTCAAAGACGTAATTTCTTCAGTATTTTACAAACAACGTAGACATGCTACATTTATTCCCTCTCTTAATCATCAACAATTAATATACAAAAAAATATGTCTTACTTGCAATAAGCAAGACCATGGACAACTACGATTACAGCCAAAGAATCACCTGAGGATCAACAACTCTATTTACCGCCTTGTTTAACATCTCGGTCACAGGAAGCCAGCAAAACTTTGATTGATAATGTGAATTCACCAAACGAGAAATTTTCATGCAATTCAATCTTTAATTTATCCATCCAATAATAAAGCCAATGCTCCGACAAATCATGATCATTCTGCTAGCATTTTTGAAGTAACTAAATAGCCAACATGTAGCCAAGTATGTTGAATTAAAGGCAGACGCTACAACATACTACTAAGGTATAAATTGCAAGCTATTCAGGTGGCAACCCCGCTCTTCCTAAGGTTTGGATAGGCTAGCCAAACAAAGTATCCAAAAGTTTCATAATGGGTGGTTTCAACCAACTAGTTCATCGACTAGTTGATGGGCCAATAGGATCATGACCAGCTAGCCAATGGTGATTTTCAGAAGTTACCAAGAATTGCCTTTTTATCAAAGTTGATTGGTTAACTGATCCTACCCAGACACTAGTTGTTGAAACGTTTGTGTATAACAACTATTTGAGTTAATTTTCAAGTATAAATAGACCACAATTAAGTTGTAACGTTTGTGTGTAACAACTATTTGAGTTAATTTTCAAGTATAAATAGACCACAATTAAGTTGTATGTTAAACCTTTGGCATACTGTAGAATTGCCAAGAGTCTTGAGAGATTAGAAAGAGCATTTGAGTAAATATGTTCATTACATAATACATATTGGGCCTTATGTGGGTCTATTCGAAAGGCTACATATTACTGGACCTTTCCAAACCTCGCATATCAGCGAGACTTTTACTAGATTGTTGTTGTACATAACATATATTGAGCCTTAGTTTATTGATATGAGCAAGAAAGAGACTTTTTAGTTGAATATAGTTGTGCTAGTGTAATAATTGATAAACTAGTACGGCTACATATTATAAGGATTCCTCTTCAGGTGGACAAGAATTGTAAAAAATATTATTCTTCACCTGTGACCCAAAAAAAACTATTGTAAAAGTTCCTCTTTATCTATAAAAAAGATGTTGTATGGATGATTCTTCTTCACCCACTAAAAAAAGAAGATATTGAATTCCAAATGGAACTTGCCGACTGGACATTCAAAGTTATTTGATTAAATCATTATAAATTGATTTTGTCTCTCTTTTCCTACTCTCCTTTATTATTGTTGTGTTTGTTTTATAATTGTATTAGATTAGACAATTCATTCACTAGTTTTCAAATAGGAAAAAAGTTCCACACAATTTACTTCTCTCTCATGTGTCATCCAAGGACAAAACAATTAAAAAAGATGTTTGCAAGAGAGAGTTTTCTTAGATTAAACGTTGCAGTTAGAAAGCAATTGTGCATGACGAGACAAACTGCAGTCTGAAGGCAATTTAATAAAATTTTAGGATTTTACTTTAGGATCCTAATTTTACGTTGTAGATCTACTATGATTTTGCTAACTGATTATGTTGCACATAATTAATTCATATTCAACAGACTGATCCACATGCAAAATCAAAGAGACTTACCATACATAATCTATATATATTTCCTAATTTTACGTTGTAGATCTACTACTCTGATTTTGCTAACCGATTATGTTGCATATAATTAATTCATATTCAAAAGACTGATCCACATGCAAAATCAGACACTTACCACACATAATCTATATATCTATATATATATATGAGAAATGCATGGTCAGACATAGCAGAAATTTATCTTTCTAATAAAAAGCAAGGATCAAAATAATTCTACAGCAGCTAATGATCCATTATGTTCTTACCTCTGTTGGACCTTGAGAATTCCAGTACCCAATTGCATTGGGATGCCCATAATGATGCATTCGCTAACTCCTTCAATGCTGTCCTCCCTACCATTTACGGAAGCACTAAAAAGGTGATCTGCTGTTTTCTCAAATGATGCCAACATCAACACACTTTTACCCATCTTTTGAATACCAAATCTAGTTATCCCAAGAACTTCACCCTGTTAAATTATAATCAAAAATCACAACAAATCCCCAATCTATTAGTTATACATTTGATGACATCAACATAAATCCATGTCAACAAAAAGTGAGCACCTTGAATGTCATCAAATCTGCTAAAAGCATCATATGCCGAATATCTATGCTCATTCCATGACTTTCCATTGTCTGTTTTATCTCATCAATGATGCATTTTCTTGCAGCCTCAATTCCAAGTGTTGCCAAAACTTCCATGACATGATTACTGGATGTTTTGCGTCCATCAACTCCTTCTGTACCCATTACCTCTTGAAGCCCATTGCTGAAAAGATGTTTAAGCAACGTAAGATTTGTATCAAAATTATCTGTCAAATAATTTGTGTTAAGCTAGCAATGTGTTAACAACAGGAATTAAAATTTGACAGAATAAGCAATGCCGCTTAAGTGAGACAAGCAAACAATAGTAAGGCTTCAAAAGACAAGCTTTGCTAGTAATTTAGAAGAATTCAGGAGGGTGAAAATTTTGTAAAGAGGGAACTAAGGGATTCATTAGATCCTAGACTTCAAGAATTTTGACAACTATGGTCATAAAAAATTTAATAAGATCCAAAATTTACACCACTTTGGAACAAGAATGCTATTATGGCGACCAAAGTAAATATTAAAATATCAAATCAAAGGCATATACAAATTTATGTCATCTAAACAGATCAAAGAGCAGAATATTCAACCATAAGAAACAAAAACATTCATCTTCAGAAGACCATTGAATTGCATAAAACAATGTTATCTGGTTATTTAAACAGACCCCTCCACTAGCATGTTGTATCTTGGCTGCCCTTGATGACTCTCTTTATCATCATGCTTTTTTTGGGCAATGACAGCTCGTTCAACAGTTTTTATACCCTGGCATCAATAAAAAATGTTAACCAACATTTTCCTTTTGCAATTCTTGCCAAAAAGCCACATGGGCAGAATCATAGAAAAAGAATATACAAGTCTTGGAAGTCTCACCTTTACTACAATATTTGGAAGCATATTTTTAAGAGAATGAAGTTCAAAATGAACTTTGTTTCTATCACCTTGAGGAAGAACTTCCAACTTTCTAATATCCAAAACTTTGATATGCTGCATGTTACACAGCCATTAGTATGAATAACTAACTCGTGAAATTATCAAAGTACAACACATGATTATTTTCCACCTGAGTCTTTAGTTTAATTCTAGGCATTTGTAAAATTGATTCCTTCACAGTATTAGCATCCAGAGACAACTGTAATTCCTGAATCATTTTCATGTCAAGCGTGACCACAACTGATGCCGATCTTGAAGTCATTACAATTTTGATGCTCTTAGCAACCTGCAGTATGACAAAAAACCAGATGAAAAAACAAAACCCACTTCGATAAAGTGAAAAGTTAAATAACTTATTTTTCATAGAGACAAAATGTGAGAACTCCAAACAGTTAACTTGCTTTTCATAGAGACAAAATATGAGAAAAATTTAGATCTTGAAAGACTTAAAGTTACATTTGTAGAGGATTTACCACAAGTGCAAAAGAAGTCTGGGTCCTGAAGAAAAGTTAACTCTAGAAAAGAGCATAATCATGAGTGTGAAATAAGCAATGATGACACTGATGACAAGATGATATAGTTATTTCAAATATCTGAAAAATAGGCGAGTAAAAGACTCAGTAACACATAACCAACATGATCAGAAAATTAACAAGTAATTGACATTGACTGCTGTACCTGTCCTAAAACGGTTTTTTGAATGCGTCCTCTTACAACTCGAGCAGCACTTACATTAGTGTTATGCTCAAGTTCTGCAGTTATGATAGGTGTACTGATTTTTTTGGCTCCATTTATAATTTCTTTAATACGGGGAACTCCCTGTGTTATATCTAAAACAAGGCTAAGAAATCAAAATTGAGATGCCATCAATAGACATGGATCGTAAGATTAATTTGACTAATAAATAACCATCAAATTCAAAGGATACTCATGCTTGCTACCCCAGCAAAGTGGAAAGTCTTTAGTGTCATTTGTGTCCCTGGTTCCCCAATACCATGAGCTCCAATGCACCCAATTGCAGTTCCAGGTTCAACTCTTTTTCCAGTGTAACGATCAATGCAGGTTTTCAGAAATGCCTGCATTTTGCACGTAAAAAACTATAGTTAAACAAGGGAAAGAGAGTACAAAAGGAAAATTCTTCAAACTTATGATAAGCAATATACAACCATGCATCAAATCAGATATCAAAGGCATGCAATCAATGGGTGATCATGCCACAATGGGCTGATGAACTCATGTAAAATTTATATTTCCTACTCTAAGATCAGTTCCTTTCTTATAGATATGCTAAACATCTATGCCTAGTACTCCCTCTAAGGATAAATATGCTAAGAAGGGCAACCATATTCCAACTCTTTGTTCTTTTAGAGAATCTCAGTGCCATGATGCTCAAATTTATCATCATCATTGCCATATTAAAGGAAACATAGCACCTCATTTTCCACAAAGACCTCTAACCTTGAAATGACCAAATGAAATCAATTCTTGTGTGAAACCTACGTTTTAAATGTTGCATAAGTATTCTATGGATACGATAAGTTGCAAGATGATTATTCAGGTAAGGAAAATCAAGTTTGTAGAGTGGCATGCTATCCACCACTGCTATCTTTCATACATTCTCTGGGTGTCATGATGAGACTTCAGAGTTAGTCATTTATTAGGCTATAAGCAAGAGTAGTACTATGAATATTGTCCCTAAACCAAAATAAAACATTCCAGCCTTAATGTGCAACCATACGTTCAACACTTTAGTGCAGCTTGAGTCACTAAAATCACACAATAGTCACTGAGATATGTGTAGTTCCTACTTATACTTTATGTTGCTCATATATTTTGACCATGACCTCATGACTTGGATGTCATGAATCATGGGTGAGCACAATTTCATCTTTAGGCATATAATAGCATCATTCCTGACCACTCTAAGCCTCCTTTTAGATAAACAAAATCAGAGGGCAAGTTACATCATAATTAGCACAACATTCATCTATTAAATTGTAACGATTGTGAAGGAAAAAAAAAATTGAAAAGCCCATATCTAGCTTATAGTGGTTAGGTAACGTCTCTTCAAGATTTAAAATCCTATGTTGATTGCCATCAAAAAATACGTGCTTTGCTAACTAAATTCCCTAATCTCAAAAATGATAATCTTCCAAATGAACTTCCATGTAGGCAAGATAGTGTGCTATAGATTCTGTCCAACTCCCAATTGCCTAACCTTCCACGTTACAAGTTAAATTTAGAAGAGGGATGAATTGAACACGCAAGTCACAGATCCTTTCCATAAAGAGTTTCATCCAAGAGTCTTAGCCCGTTAATTGTGCCAACTTTTGGACACCTAAAATTAATGAATCCAATAGAATGTGTTATCTACATTATAATATTCAAATATAAGTTTTCCTGACGTAGGAAGGATAGAAGAGATGTCAACTAGGCGATAAAACTCACAGAAATTAGATTGTATGAGAAATAGAGGACATGATAATATTTGATAAAACAAATATAAACAATAAATTTAGATCTGCTAGAATGTTGAATATAGGGCTTGAAATTAAGAAAGTAAGGAATTGAAATAAAGGACAGGTCTAAGAATCACCTCTTAAGGAATTGAAATAAAGGACAGGTCTAAGAATCACCTCTTAGGTTTGTACCAAGAACTAGGAATCACAACTAGGATTTGAAACAAACAAAACTACTGGAATCCCACCAGCAGGTTTCTAGAAATCACTTCTAGAATTTAAGGATCGCTCCTAAGTATCTAAAAATCACTCTATAGGGAGATATGTTTCAAACTTCAAAATTAATCTATTCTTCTTATTCCTTGATTGTTGAAAACATAACATATATGTAGAAAGGATCTTGAAACCCTACTAATGGAATCGGAGAACCCACAAACTAAACTGATAAATCTTTTTATTCTGCATCATTTTGAAGGCCTGAGGACATGCTCAATATTTTGGTAGATTATAACTGGTCCTCTAGGATTTGACTAACAAAGCAATGATCATAATATTAGGATCAGACTAAAAGAAACACAGCAATGATCATCACATTAGGATCAAACAAAGAGAAAGAGCAATTAAAGAGGAGAGAGTGTGCATCAATCAACGCTATTAGCCAAATTCAAATCTAGAGCATGTCAAAAGCAATTTACACTCAATCCATAGAGCATATAATTGGTGACTACCAATGAACTATGTACCACGAAGATAACAAAGTAAAGAATTTACCAATACATTGTGAAAGCAATTAAACCATTAGTTCTTACATCTATATTAATCTCCTACTAGGTCATATCACGTCACTTCCTTAACGCACTAGATTTTTGCATACTTGTCTCATCCGCATTTCTCTCACTTGTTATCCACCACAATTATAGCTCTTAGGTTCAATTATAACCGATTTGGTTACAAAAGAAATTCAAGACACAAACAAATGAATGGATTACTACTAAACCACAGCAGTAAACTATTAGTGAAACGAAAAAAATTCACAAAATGATGCGTCACCTGTAGCTGCCTTTCAGTAATACCATATACTTTATGGGCGAAATTTTCTGTAGTCGTCAAATTTTTTCCTAGACCTTTGATCTTTTCCACATCCTCAGAATTTTCACCTTCAATGCCACCAACCATCTCAATCATGTTTTGCAAGCTCTTAGTACAATCTTCAAGGAAGCAACTCAATTTTCTCGTAAAGGCATCAGAGCAAGTGCCATCATGATCGTCGCTGTACATTGAAATCAACTTTGGTACAATGTCATAGATATGCTGAGGAGAAAGGTAGTCTTCCCTGGGAGGACAAATGGCCTGCAGATTATGGCTAATCAGCTTACATTCATTTTCAACTTTGTGAACAGTTGAGTGACTTGAAGTCAATAAGAAAGGAAAAGTTATTTACCTTTACTTTCATGAATAATCTAGCAAAATTTAATGGCACTCCACCTTTTGCTTCCATTTTTGCAGGATCCAAGCCATCATCTCCATACACAAACTGAACAATGCATCCACTTGCATTTCGTACTGTGTTATCATATTGAATAGATAAGTCCTCCAAACCTTTGATAAGTCGGCGAGACATGTAACCTGTTTCTGCTGTCTTGACCTGCAAGAATAATTGTGTAACAATAAATGTGCCAAAGGCAGGAAAATCATCATCATAATTCATCCATCCCACCCAGTGAACAAAATAGGCCCACTAATCCAAAGTATTTTACAATTCTAATTGCAAACCAGAATAACCATGACAAGATCATGCTACGGCAACAATTGTAATATCCATGTTCAAAGGTACCAAAAATGTAATATTCATGTTCAAGTTCCTTCCTGCATTCATGTACCACAAATTGAACTCCAAGTTACTAGAATGTGGTCTGATTTTTCTCTAGTTCATTATATAACATAGTTATTGGTTACTTGATGTCTTGCCCCAGTTACAATATTGACAAATGAAGTAAAAAAGTATTCAATCTTGATGGACAACTAAATGAAATAAGATAATTCATACCGCAGTATCTACAAGGCCTTCTCTTCCACCCATTGTATGGAAAAAGAACTCAGTTCCCGTCAGACCAGTATAAAATGAGTTAGCAACAAAGCCTTTAGCCTGTCCACAATGTTACAAAATTTCAATCGTAATTAACTGATGCTCTGTCATTGAGAAACTTGAAACTGATTTCACAACATAATCAACTTTCCTGCCATAACAACTATAATATTTTGTTTAAGTTGATCCTGATGAAAAGGGTTCCCTCTTTAAAACCCCATACAAGACTGGACAACTTTCAATGATTAAATGAACATAGATCTTAAGACAAGGTGAGAGGCCAACAACTTTAATCCACACCACTGGATTTTGCATGCAATTATGCTAAATTTGTACAGACATTAACCTCCTAAAAGGAACTATTGTCCATACCAAATTGGCATTTGCTGTCTAATGAAAAGGGTATACTGTATCTTCCAAATATAAATGAAATGCGACTGTTAGAGAAGTGTTCTGAGCATACTGCAGGGGTTTTGGATTTTCTTGGGAAATGAGGAAGGCTTCGTTCTACAAATCCATCAGGAGCACGTCGTCCTCCAACTGACTGCTGACCAACGCAAGCAATCATCTGACTTATATTAATTGGGGAACCTTTGGAACCACACTGTGACATGATCAATGGACTATTTCTCCAATGCAACTCTTTCATGCAAACCTTCAGTTAAAGATGTGAAGTGATTCCACAGAACAACAATAGGTTAGCTCACCATTATACAAAAGAAAGTTGACACAAGATGCTCTAACAGCATAATCTTATGTGCATACAGTTTAAGAAAACAGACTGTCTTAAAGCTACAAACTAGATTTTGTTGCAGAAAAATTGTCATAAAGCTACAAACCAGATTTTGATGCAGAAAGAAGCAACTAATGTAACATACTCTCTTTACTTACTGCCAGCATATTCCATTTCTCTCTTTTTTCTATGTCGCTAAAGATGATATAAAGATAAGGGGCTCAAAATATTCAATCCTTTTCTTATTCCTTATTTGAAAGAGAGTTGAGCAAGGATACAATCTTGGTGGACATTCTGCTTGGTTTCAAAATGCACAAATTAAAAAATACTATGCAGGTTTCAAGAGGAAACAGTCAATCATTTGCTTCTCTATTGTGTGTATAAGCATCTCCTCTAGCAATATTTGCACGTTTTGGAAGACATAGGGAAAAAACATGAGAGAAAGCTTGGGTATGGAAGGAATCTTTCCACAGGAAACTGAATATCACACTCTTATTCCTTTGACACCATCAGATGAATTTTCAGAGCTTTTTATGCAAGAAAAAAAAAAGAAAAACCCTCCGAACCTTTGTATACATAGGGGAACTAATTGATGACGCTTAACTTTTAGAAAAGTGGAGAATGAATCTGCTAGACTTTGCTAGTTTCTTCAAAGGTTTGTGAGGGTCTAAAAGATATTAAAAGATAGTGCCAGGGTATGGCACCCCCTAAATGCAAGCATGTCCATAACCACGCTTTTGAGATTATAAAAGAAATGAAGGTATGGCATGAAATTGACCTACTCTAGCAGTGACATTGTTAATACATAAACATATGCTAAAATGCAATGGAAGATATGTCCTTACATCCCCAGCTTCTTCTCGAAGCTTGTTTAATCTCTCAGTTATTTCAGCTTCCAGCGTTTGAGTGGCATCACAACCAGGTTTAAGTGTCAACTTTCCTTGATTGTAGTCTTGTATTAGCTTGTTGCAACGTTGATAACCATTTGAAATTGTTTTCCCTTTTTCATCATTTAATCTTTTCCCAGGTTGGACGTCATCAATCCCAATTGAGAACCCATGGTTTCCAATCCATCGAGCACTGAATCCAGAAAGGAAGGGCAAAAATATTGGTTTCCAAACATAACAGAACAACAAAATATACATGTTTTCCAGGTATTAGCTAATGTCAAGGTTTGAAATCCTGGATCCTGCATAATATAATTGTCACACAGGAGCAGGCAAACTAAGCAAATGCCATGATCTGAAATCTAACCTTACTTTCTAAGGTCATTTGGCCCTTTGAGGAGCTTTGTGTATAGTTTAGAGGCTTTCTAACTGGACAAATTCAGAATGTATAACCAATCTGATTAAAATGGAATGCAAGAGGTCAGTTTTGATATGTTTTCAATTGGTCAGTTTGGATAACTTCGTGAAAATGACAATATGGGTTGACTTGGGCGATTTTTTGTCAAAAAATAACTTGACTTGCACAAAACAATCACATAATATTGGAGATAATTTGTATTCTTCTTCTACAGACCCAAAGTTAAACTCAAACAAAAATTTAAGAATGACAATATGGATTGACACAGGAAATTTTTTGTCAAACACTAACTTGAGTAGCACGAAAACAATCACACATTATATTGGAGAAAATTTGTATTCTTATATGGAACCGATGTTAAATTCAATTGAAAATTGAGAGTTAGGTGCAATAGCATAAGAAATGCGCGAATCAAAGAATCAGCAACACAATGCTCAATTGAGATATTCTTTCCAGTTTTAATAGCTGGCACAAAATACAAAAGAACATGATTGGAATTGAAAATTTTCAAAAAAATAAAAAGGAACTTGTTTATTTCAATTGTGTACTTTAGACATCATATCTATTGTCTTCGCCTGAAGGTTATGTTCTCAGTTGCACCACTAATACATCCTTCTTTAGGCAAACAAGATTTCATTTGTTACTATCACTAAATTTTGTTCCAACATAAAACCCCAATACCAAGCCTAAACCAACCTGTTTTTAGCCCCATTCAAGTCATAGCAAAAACCTAGATGAAAAGCAAAATTATATTGCTTAAGCTAAATGTAAAATAGTAAAAAACCCAAATTCAGATGTCATCTTGCCATCTCACACAGAGAGTTCTCCCATATTGAAAAATATTTTATATCATAGTTTGAAATAGCGTAAGAGTAATACAGCCAGGCTATGATTCCACAGGTACAAAAGTTTTAGAAATCAATTTAAATGAATTTTCCATTCAGGCTTAGTCGGTCAATGCATTACACACTAAACTTGTACCAGACACATACGACTGGAAATTCAACGGAGAAAATCCAAGTGACTAATTAAAGAGATAGCAGTGTGCATTACCTCAACTTAGCTAGCCGATTCATGCAAGTAGCAGCAGCATGTGCATTATAGTCTCTAAGAAGAACAGCATAAAGTCCATCCATATTTCCATTTCCTATAAAAAAAACCAATTAAAAATTATTTATTCAAAAATCATAACTAAAGATGGACACATCACAAACCTACCAAGTACTTTCATGAATCGAGTAAAATAGCTTTGCCAAAACATTAGAAATTAAGACATGCAGGAAGAGAAGGAAACTTCAAGATCAACAACAATGAAAAGTATATACTCAAAGCAGAAATAAGTGTTAGTCACATGGAAATGCAACTATGTCAACAGAAAGAGCTTAAACAAATAAATTACATTTTGCCGATGGTACAAGCGTAAGGTAACAAGTAGCAAGAGATTATAACAAAAACCCTGATATTAATATTTAACTGAAAAGAATATGTAATTAACATTAGGATTTCAAAACTTCATTGTTATAGTCAGAACTCCAGCTTTCTCCAGATCAAAATCAGTCAGTATAAAAATTTGGAAATTTTAAGATCAAGAAAATGCACCTTGTACTTAACTATAAACAATAAACTCATCTATATTACCTAAATAACATGCAGGGATTAGCACAAATGTGCAAGAGCCACTGAAGAACAAATTCTTGTTGCTCAAAGATCCTAAGCTCCATTTAGGCAAGTAAGAGAGACTTCAGGTAACAAAAACATCAAAGACTAGTGGACCTGACCTAAGCTATCAAAACCACAAAAACACATGTGAACAGCAACTAGACTTCTTGATGACATATGTCTTGAGAATAGAAAGATAAGCACAATTGAAGTTAATAAATATTCCCAGAGCAGAAATTCTGCAACATAACCAACTCAAGGTAAAAAGATAATTGATGATACAATCAGTTCAATACACATAATTCTATCATCTATGTTTGAAGGAAGAAGTAAACTTACCAAGTGTAGCCTTTCCTAGCTGTCCAGATATAAGCTCGCTATTCCGGAAACAAACAAAACCGTCATTTGGACACATTGTTTCTTTTTCTCTTTTATCTTCTTTTCCAGGCTTAGAATAAGTTTTCTCTTTAACAGTTAGATTCACATATACTCTCACATTGGCATTTGGACGCACTAGAACGCTGAACAATTGTTTGCCAGTCCAAAGCTCTATTGGCTGCACAGGAAAAACTGCATCAAGATTACAGATGAAAAAATGGAAAAACAAGAAAATCATCTGCTCAGCAATTCCACTTCTCACCTTTAGTATTGCAGGAGTAGGTAAGTCAACAATGCCCATTCCATCATCCATATATGAACACATCAATGAGAAGGCTGCACGATCATAGAATGTGTCTTTTCTTGTTATGAGAAAGGAAGAAGTCAAGAAGTCTTGGGTGGATGCAACCAGAATCTCCCCATTTTTCGGTGTGCACAAATTGTTTTGAACCTGAGTAAAACAGAGAGCAATCTCAAATATCAAATGCAGCACCTCTGCCAAGGCAATATACTCTACACAGTCCACGCAATTGGGCCAACTGTGACTCAGTTAACATCCTATCCCACTTTAACAGAATTTTAGCCAATCATTAAAAAAAAATTACATTATCAATATCTTGCCACCAATTACAAACATAACATTCAAAAGCACCTAGAGAAACCCAGTCCAATCCAATATCATTTAAGCTGCCTCTGACACCATGATAGCCTTCAAAAGATCAGAAGTATAGCAGATAACCCATCTAACAATCAAATAAATTACTATAAATTATTAATCATGTTGATCAATCACCTAAAAGACTATTGAAGTAATTGAAAAATTGCAAGCTCTCACGGTTAGTTTGACAACCTATAAGCGCTCATAACGTAAGAAAAAAGATAATTTTCAAAGATATGTCCAACATCTGTCTGCATGAATTTAAGCAATATACTATGATGATTTGAATTAACCAACTCCAAGGGCCTTCTTAAGGAGAATTTCGTCCCTTAGATCTCATCAATTCAAAATGGAATGAAAGGCTTCCAAGTTAAAGGAATGAACTTACACAACCAAAATTGAATAATCCTCTAAAAGGTCACAAGTCTCATCAACATATTTATCAGAGTTGGAAAAGTTTCAAGGAATTAATTTCCAATTACTTGAAGCAATCAGAATTACCCAATAATGCCAAAATATTCTGGAAATGAAACAGTGAAGAAGGCTTCCAAAAATGACAGGAAAAACCCAAGAAAAAAGAGTTAAAATAGACCAGATCAGGTAAAGAAGAAATAGCAGGTAACAGTGAGAAGGAAATGCTTTAGATTACTACGTTAACCAAAAGAATGTCATTTTAACAAAAGCTTTTGTATGAGAAAAGAGCAACCAATTTAACCAGGCTGTTCCAACCACTTTCAGCAGATTTTTTTGTTATGTACCCTAGTGGTAGGACCCAAAAAAGTCTGCAAAGGAGGAATTGTACCACCTAGCCAACCACTACTTTTTGTCCAATTATCCAAACTTGGCTGGTTTTCCAAATGCTGTATTAAGCTGCATCATAAGATTTAAATGAAAAGAAAAATGGTCCAAGAGAACTTACACCCATCAGTGTAAGAGCCTCTGTTCGGGCCTCTTCTGTTTGTGGGACATGCAAATTCATCTCATCACCATCAAAATCTGCATTATATGGGTTGCACACTGATTCGTTGAACCTCAAAGTTCTCCAAGGCATGATTCTAGCCTTCAATCAACAAAAGACAATCAGATTGGATGAACAAAGAACAATTATAATAGGATTTGACAGGTACTTTGAAACTAGTCCAATCACCCTATGGCACATGATGGACATTCTATGCAAACTTGGCTGTCTGTTAAAAAGAACAGCATCCCCATCCTCCAAATGACGATCAACTATACAACCGTATTTCAGCTCCTCAGCAATGCGTTTTCTGTAATTACCTATCAAAATTCTGAAGTATAAAATATCGGTTAAATCATGTCATCATAAAATAAGAAATTAGTCAAGAAAACACTAGTGTGATGACCAACTTCATTGAACCATCTGGATATCTGACCATCCTTGCTCCTGGGTATTTAAAAGGGCCATTACTGACACACTGCCTCAACTTCTCAATATTATGGTGGGAGACACGCTCAGGATATGTTAAAATCCGAGCCATATGGATGGGTATTGCTACCTATATCCACATAAAAAAGTTCAAACAAGGAAGCTTAAATAACCCCACAACTTGGTCAAGTCTAGCAAAATGCATAACCTCAGTAATTTTCAGATTGGGGTCTGGGGATATAACAGTCCTGCCAGTATACTCAACACGCTTCCCTGATAAGTTCCCACGAAAACGTCCCTGCTTCCCTTTAAGGCGCTGAACAAAACCACTTAAGGGTTTGCTTTTTTGCTTTTCTTGTTCACTGTGAAGGCGAATATCACTATTGATATAGAGTCCAACCACACCTTGAAGGTCATCCCATGATAACTACATATAAAATATAAAAAGTATGCAGAATGATATCCCAAAACAAACCCAAAAAAAATATTCATAAAATCGAATAATGGATAATAGTCATGAGCTTGAAATATAGGAATACAGAAGAAATTTTCTTTTCTGAAAAGTGAGATGTAAAATGATATTAAATAGCTGTTGAAATACAAGAAAATCATGTAAAGTTCGCAGCAATAAGATGAAAACAGATCCATAATCTTTAGACTCAGAACGGGATAATAACATATAGATTCCAGTTAGTTTGACAACAGAGAAATTTGACATAAATTGTTGTGGATTGACTACAAACAGATCTACAGAATCATAGGAGATAATAATGCAGAGATCTGCAACGTGGAACGAAAATTACAAAGCACAGAGAATAACAAAAGTTTTATAGAACGATCATTATAGGCCATGCATACACATAAAAATGTTTAAAGAACTTGAGAAGATGTCTTTAGTTAAGAAGGAATATAAATCATAAGAATGGTACAGAAAATGATACGGAACATCCAAAGCAATGGAAACTTGTTCAAGACTAAAGCACAAATAAGAAAAAAAAAATTAAGAACACAATACACGAGAAAAGCACTTTTATTGACAGTTGAAGTTACAAACACTACAAGTCACATACATAAACAAGACTCTCCACTTTACCAGGTGTTTGTTATCGACTTTCTTGCCTTCCAGCAACTCAGACCGAACACTAGCATTTGCTTGAATAATTTGCTTTAACCTCTCAGTTATGTCATTTTCATTGCTGAAACATAGAAGAATTATTATTAACATCACACGCCACACGAGTTGTTCAAAAAAGAAAAAGAAAAGTAGTCACAACATATTGTGAACCTCTGTGATCCATCCACAATTACAGAAGGACGAATGGGTATAGGTGGCACAGCAATGCCTGTTAGTATGAGCTTCTCGGGTCTATCATGTAGATAAAATAACTCGCAGTCCTGAAGACCAGCAAAATGGTGTACACTGTGCTTTAGGAAGAACTTGTAAGAGGAAGGAGATATTCAAGAAGTTCAAGTGCACATAGGCATACCTCTTCAGGAATCCTTTTAAAAAGAGAAAGAACTTTGACAGGGTTAAGAATATAACTAGCCAGACTAAAGGGAGCCCTAGACTCTTTTGCATGTAAAATAGCAGATCTACATTCTTCCAAGAGTCCATCACCTAGTTTTGAACGATCATGAATAATGGTCACTGCAGAACCAGCCTTTTTCACCATACCTTAAAGTCACAACACATCAAATTCATCAGTAACAGCTTTTGTTTTCACAGAATTCTGAAAACTAAAAACATGTATGACACAAAAATGAGAAGATATTATCCCTTCAATGATGAAATGTTATCCACAAATTTTATCGACTTTAACTTATCATTGAAGCAATTAACTGTTTTATATAGGATCCTTAAGCAAGAAAATACAATTGAGAAAAGAAAAATCTCAAGGGATCTTTCAAGCATACTACAGTCATTTTATTGCACTTGTCCATAAGTCAAAGGAAAGAAATATATCAGCATATGACAATCATGCACAACGATTAGCTAAACAAACAATAAGCTTCCAGTGTTTTCGTCTCAAAAGAAACTTATAACAAAAATCATCTGTTATTATAGAAGGAGCAAACCGTTCATGAATCCACATCGCCAGCACTTGACAGCTTTACTGCTTGCCATGCTACTACACTTCTTCACAATCTGCTTTACAATATCACCCTTCCTCAAAGAATCTATCTTGGGATTTCTTATCTTCTTAATGTGCAATTTGCATTGTTTATCCTCCAGAAGTATACGAGAACAAGACTGCAGAAAAAATTTAGGCAATTGCAGCAAACATAACAATGTAAATAAGCATTTGAAAGCATCACTAAAGCATCATGCAAATAATTTTACTGCAAAATCAAACATTACCTTGCAAATACACTTCAAGATGTCCAAAATAGTACTCATATACCCAACATTATAAACTGGCAATGTAAGTTTAACATATCCGAAGTGCCCTGGACAATCAGCAAAGCTCCCACCACATGTTCCACACGTTGAATTTTTATTTGCAGGTCCCTGACACCCAAAAGAAGAGTATCTGTTATATTTAAAGTTGCCTTCTCCATTAACACGCAATAACAAAATTATTTAACTAACGGACTAAAAAGAAACACGGAAATGATATACATTCAAGTATACGAAAACATACACAAAAACTTATGTAAAGTGAGCACATACCATTCGGGCATCCAACAAGCCGCCTTCAATGGGCTTTCTGTTGGGATCATAGTACTGTCCCAGATACACTTGACATTCCGCAGCTTTTAGAACCTCAGCTTCAGACATTGTACAAAATTGCATGCTTTTACTGTAAAGCATCATTGTGAAAAATCAATCAGCCCACTTGATGATATTTAGAAGACAAGAATAGAAGGGAAAGAAACATCTTGTATAAGAAAAGAAAAGAAATGACTTCAACAATGGAAGAGCATATAAGCAACAAGCAGGCTGCTTCAGAACGGAAGATCAATCAAGAAAACATGTTTGAACATAAAAAGTTTACGCTTAGATGGAATTGATGAAGAGAAGACAAACTCACATTCTGCGGGGACCCACATCCTCAATGTAGGGCTGTTTCGTAAACACTATGTCTCGGGGTTTCTGCTGCATTTCTGAGCTTTGCAACCGATGCCAGCCGATAATAAAACACCAACTTCAAGAGAGCGGAAAAAAAGAACAAGACTATATAGACCAAAGTTTCTGAATTGTAAGAGAAAGATGAAGAAGGAAAATAGCTCAAGTAGTAATGTTGTGTCGGGAGGACTTTGGAGAAGTTAATCACTAATAAAACACCCAAAGAAAAATTGAGACAAGACACATAACAGAATCCACCGCCGGTATCCAGACAGAAACCAGATGATGGTGCGAGATAATCGCACCAGTAGCGGACACCTCCGAAACCCTAGACCGCCGTAAAACCTCTTGCGTCGTTTAATGTTCGTCGAATGGTGGTGGGAGATTCTGCAACAACCGGCGACGCAGCGACTTGTTATGGCATGCAACGCGTACGGTACCCGAATCCACCCTTCTCAACTTTCTCACTGTTATAAACACTAGCGACTTGACGTTTATGTAAATTTTTTGGTGATCACTCTGTTTCCGATTATCTGTGCCACTCTAGCGCCGACTGGTGAGTGCAACGCTGAAAGAGAATAAAGAAGGATCGATTAATTCCATAAGAAATGGTTATTAGTATTCCAACGAAGCCTTATTCTTTTTAATTCTTTTTCTCAGAGGGTGATTTTTCTAATTTAATTATCTGATTTTCAAAATATCATGTGATAAACAAAAAGACTTTTTTTTTTTTTTTGGACATTATAAACAAAAAGACTTTTAGAAGCATTTTATTTTAAGGGTCCTGACTTAACATGGATTAGGTCCCTCTTTTTTATTTTTATTTATAATCTAAATGAGTCTCCGAAAAAGATCAATATAGCTTCTAATAGGCTAATTCAACTGGTAAAGTATACTCTACTCATATATCTATTAATTTAAAGATTTTATATTTGAGTATGATTGGGATATTGTAACTTATTATAAAGACTTAAAGATGTCTTTAATTATAATTAGAAACACGCTAATTATTAAAATCTGCAAATATCAATTTGATAAAACCTTTTAATTAGATATGAGTTGTTAGCTCAGGTCCGATTGGTTATGCTCGTCAAATTACTACTTAGTTTTATAGTGAAATATTCAAGTTGGATGCTTAGGGACTAGACGTAGACTTCGTTATAAGTTGGACCAATATAAATCTATTGTGTCATTTTTTTCTTACCTTTAAATTTCCACATTATAAGTTGATATTTTCAAGAGGCTACTTCGGTTTTACAATAGGTTCTTTTTATTTTTATATTACAAGAGGTTCCTTTCTTTTTGAGCGCTAGTAGGCTCCTATTAATTAAACAAGCTGATATCTTTTTGAACGATAATAGGCTCCTTTCATATTAACAACCTCATTTATTTTTCAACGTTAACAGGATCATTTGAAAGTTTATATGACCTTTTTATTTGTAAATTTATTCTATTTAAGAGGATCTTATTGATTTGAAAGTATTTTGAATTTTTTTTACACACAATTCACCCCCCTCTTGCATGTGTTTGTTTTATCATTTGGTATTAGAGCAATGTTTCACATTTATTGTGTTTTACAACACGTGATAGATCATGACAAATAATTTAAGAAGCCTTGAAGGGCAATTTGTCTCAAAGCCTCCTAACGTCAATGGAAACAACTACTCATACTAGAAAGAGAGAATGACAATCTATCTCCAATTTGTAGGTATTGAAGTCTGGCAAGCCATCAAAGATGGAGCTACACTCCCTGCAACCTAGGAAGCAAGCAATGACTGCAGCCTAGTCAGATGAAGACTCTGAAAACTTTGAAGAAGAAGAGCCAGAAGAAGTCAACAGCATTTGCTTCATGGTTAAATCAGGAGACGATGAGGTATATTATTCTGGCTCTGACATTGAAATTGATGAATTGAAAAATACATATCATGAATTATATGATCAAAACAAAAAGTTGACATTGAAGTATTTCAAAGAAGTAGAGAAGTCTAAGGAAAATGGTGCTTCTCTGAAGAGTAAGATTAAATCATTAGAATCTATGAATGAGAGTTTGACGACAAAAAATATGTCTCTTGAAGTTGATTATAAGCAAAAGATCTCTGAAAAGGAAGCTTTGAAAGAAAGAATAGCTAAGTCGGAAAATATTTTGCTTGAGAATGATTATGATAAAGTGAGACAATTATAAGAAAAAGTTGTTGCCTTGGAACTTGAAAAAAAGAAACATGCTAGAAAGATCTTATCTCTAAAAAAAAAGATCTTGCAAATTTTGTTGATGGAAGGAACAACCTTGACGCATTACTTGGTAGTGGTGAATGCATTTTTAATAAAGTTGGAATAGGCTACAATGAAAATAATAATATTAGGCCATACAAAAATTTCTTTGTTAAATCTAGCAGTAGTTATAGTCAAAATAGCAAGAACATGATACATTATAGCAATTCTCATTCATCTGTTTTATGTTTCTACTGTGGTAGACATGGTCACATCAGTCACTCTTGTAAACATCGCAAAATAGAGAAATTATCTCAAATGTATGTTGGAGATCGAAAGGCCAAGCTACTAACCCGAAAGGACCCAGAAAAATTTGGGTACCTAAAAAAGAGATAATATTTTTCTACAGATATGCTTCAAAACGAAGACAAGAGAAAATCCATAGATTGTTAATTATGGCTGTTCAAGACACATGATAGGTGAAATATCACATTTCAACTACATTGAAAGAAAAGATGGAGAAAAGGATTCTTTTATCTGGCATAGAAGATTTGGATAGGCTAGTATGAGCATTCTATCAAAACTGTCCAAAACTGAGTTAATAAGAGGACTATCAACCTTGAAATTTGAAAGCAATTAAGTTTGTGAGGCTTGTTTAAGAGGTAAACAAGTTAGAAGCAACTTCCTTCCTAAAAGTATTATATCTACTAAACAACCGCTTGAATTTGGGCATATGGATTTATTTGGTCTCGCTAGGACTCAAAGTTTTGGTGGTAAACATTACGGTTTTATTTTAGTAGATGATTATTCTAAATTTACGTGAGTTTACTTCCTATCAAATAAGGACGATGTTTTTGAAGTTTTTGAGAAGTTTTACAGAGCAATTTAGATCAAAAAATGATACTGCATTACTTCAATTCGGAACGATCATGGAGGAGAATTTGATAGCAGAAAGTTTGAAGATTTCTGTGATAATAACAACATGACTCGCAACTTTTCCAGCTCAAGGACTCCTCAACAAAATGATGTCGTTGAGAGAAAGAGCATGGCTCTAGTTGATATGGCCAGGACAATATTATACGAAAGTGGTCCACCTTATGGTTACTAGGCAGAAGCTATGTCAACTACCTGTTACATACTTAATAGGTGCCTCATAAGACTTATTCTGAAAAAGACACTCTATAAGCTGTGGAAAGGAGGAAAATTGAATGTCGCTTACTTTCGAGCATTTAGTTGCAAGTGCTTTGTTCTAAATAATGGGAAAGACAACTTTGGAAAGTTCGATGCGAGATCAGATGAAGTTATCTTTTTGGGCTACGGTACCGCTAGTAAAAGATTTAGAGCTTACAATAAAAGGACAAAGTAGATGAAAGAATCAGTACATGTAGTATTTGATGAAACACTACATTCGACAACAGCAGTTGATTCAGATGATGAAGAGCATCCTTTAACTCCTAAATATACATCGATAGTACCCTCAGAATCACAAGATCAAGAAGGTCCTTCCGAAGCCAGGACGGAGCAGGCTCTTACTGATGAAAATTGGATTTCAGCTAAAGAATGGAGAGGTCAAGATACAAATCAATACATTCTGAGAGACCTTGATAAAATTCTAAGAACTAGATCTTCCTTCAAGAACAACTTTGTTGCCCTCTTTTCACAATTAAAATTGAAAACCATTGAAGAGATTCTTACTGATGAAAATTGGATTTCAACTATGAAAGACGAACTAAATTAGTTTGACAAAAACAAATTTTAAAATCTAATACCTCATTCATAAAACAAATCGGTCATTAGAACTCGTTGGGTATTTCGAAACAAACTCGACGAAAATGGTAAGGTGGTGAGAAACAAAACTAGACTTGTAGCTCAAGGTTATAATCAACTAGAAGGTATTGATTTTGATAAAACTTATACGCCTGTTGCTAGACTAGAATCATATAGTTTTTGCTTGCCTTCGCATGTTATAGAAACTTCAAATTATTCCAAATGGATGTCAAAAGTGCTTTCTTAAATAGATATATCAACGAAGAAGTGCTTGTTAAGCAACCTCCAGGTTTGGAAGATAAAGACCGTCTTGATCATATGATGAAGTTAACTAAAACCTTGTACAGTATAAAAAAGGCTCCTCAGGCATGGAATGAGAGGTTAAGTAATTTTCTGCTTGAGAATAACTTTGAAAGAGGAAAAGTAGATAAAACCTTATTCATTAAGAAAAAGGAGAATGATTTGCTCATAGTGCAAACATATGTTGATGAAATAATATTTGGTGCTACTAACCAATCCTTCTGTGAAGAATTCTCAGCATTAATGCAGGGAAATTTGAAATGAGCATGATGGGAGAACTATCCTTCTTTATTAGATTACAAATCAGGCAAATAGAAAAGGGATCTTCATTAGCCAAGACATATACACAAAGAAACTTATCAAGAAATATCATTTTAAGAATGCCAAACTGAAGGGTACTTCTATATATATTAGAACTAAACTTGATAAGGATGAAGAAGGCAAAGCTACGGATGTGATAAGTGCATATTTGTCTAATATTTATGTTTTAATTATTCCATTTTATTCCTCTTATTGATTTAATTATTGGGACTTAATTTGATTTAATATTTCTTTGTAGGAAACTATAATTTTTACAGGATGTGAGAAATTAAGAGGAAATAAACGTTGACGTTGGAGCCTGGAAACAACAAACAAATTAACGCAACATAAGAGGGCTTTGATACTAGAGGAAATCATTCAATTAATGAGCTACAGACACAAGAAAACATGAGGAAAGTCACGCAAAGGACACCTAGAGAAGCAAATGAAATCAGGCTACGAAATTAAATAGACGTCCAGCAATAAGCACATGAAGGGGGAGACGACAGCGTGACCCAATGAGGAATTAAATAAGGAAACAATGAGACAAGCAATGTAAGGCAACGCAATTGAGGAGAATTAAGTTGCTAGCAGAGAGGAATTAGAAGCATGCACGTGTCCAGCCTAGAGAAGCAAAATAAGAAGCAATTAAATGAAATGACGCAGCTGTAGACTAGAGGACCAAGGGTTTTAACGCATAAGAGAATAAAAGTATTAGAAGCATTTACACAATGGATTGGCGGCAATTAAGGGGTCCAAAAATTAACGTAATAGTGGATGAAAAGAGGGTATACGTGGAGGCAACTAACAAAGACCCAGCAGCAATTAAATGAGAAAATTAAATCAACGGACAGCAAGAGGGGAGGTAGCAACGTGGCAGCCAAGGGAGACTCAGCGTAGGTGATGCAAATCAGCTAGGGCAAGCAGAGGGTTTTGGAAAGCAGCGGAATTAAAATAAAAGGATAGGCAGCCGCCAAGAGAGGGGGAACTTTTTGTCTTTGATATTCTGATTTTCAACAGTGACGCGAGGGAGGAGCTTCGAAGATCAATTTCCAGATTTTTATTTTATTAGCTTTTATTTCTTTTCTTTGTTTTAGATTATGTTATTTACGAATTCTGTTAGGTTTAATTTCATTATGAGTAGCTAAGTTAGTTTTAGTCGGGAAATTCCAGTTGTTATGCTTTGACCTGTGAGACCTTAACGTTCTGATTATTTGGTTTATAATATTCGTACTGTTTCCGCTATACTGTCATTGCTTATTATTTAATTCTGCGATTGAGGCCTGATTGTAGAGTTAATTAATTTGCATATAGCCAACTGATTTACTTGGTGGAGTCTAACTGGGTGATTGGTATTTGTGGCAATTGGCACTAGGGCATATGATTTGTCTGATTTTGTGTGGAGAAACTTGCGATCTAACTAGATGAAGCA
>JANZXV010000005.1:27602106-27617416 GCA_027576455.1 Erythroxylum roigii | reverse complement strand
TCTGTTTTCAATTCTGATGAAGCTTAGGTCCGGGTGTATAGGGTAAAGCCTATTGGCTTGGGTTAGTTGCTTCCTCAATTTTGATCTCTCGCTTTGCTTTAATGAAGATTTTAAGTTTTAAAAAAAAATGTTCTGTAAACTGAGGGGATATTTTTATTATCAATTAAGATAATTTTTACTTTATATTATTAATTAACTTTCTATTTTAACAAATTAAATATATAAACAAATCAAAATATTATCAATAAATAATTGATAACTGTATAAATTATACATCAATCATAAGATTATCAAATAAAATTAAATGCAGGAAAATATTAAAAAACAATATCAATAAATTTACCAAAAAAAAAGAAAATCTGTCGGTAAAATGCAATGAATTTATCGATAGACAACTAAGATCCATCGGTAAAATTAGCCATGAATTTACCGACGAATTTGGAAAATCCACCCAAATCTGTCAGTAAGGTTACCGACAGAGAAGCCTTGTCTGTTGCTACATTTACTGACCGAAACAAAATTTTGTCGCTAAATTTATCGACAACACAAAAATTACCGTAGCTAAATATAGAGACAAAATAGAAAATATCCGTTCGTAACTTAGCGATGGAAAATTTGTACTCTGATACCAATTATCACCTATAGTCGTTTCCTCAACGACTCATTCCGTCACTAACTTAGCTTGCTTACGGAAAACCTTCAGCTTTACGTCGGTAATTTCCATCACTAAATCCCATTTTTCTTGTAGTGTTCATCAACCATATATTTGATGAGATATTAAATATTATTATTTCTTTAGAATTATCTAATAGAAAACACGTAATTTAGTTAACCTTTATTGTTTAACAACCTTAGATATAATCTAAAATTTAATTAAACAATAACTTTAAGAAAAGACAGAACATTAAAACAAGATAATTCAATATTCACGATTACATTTAACGTAGTTGAATGCTTTTCTTAAAAGTTAATAATTTCTGACACGACAAATTAAAAACTCTTAGTTGTTATAATAATTAAAAGAATTAAACTTTTACATATTTAAATTTTAATCTAGCAAATGATGATTTTAATCAATAAATTAATTGCATACATCAGAAATCAATTGAAATAATTATAAAACAAAAGTACAAAAAAGCAATCTAATGTATGAATAATTAAATTTTGTAATTGTATGGATTTATGTAAAGAAGAAAAGATAATATGTAATATTTATTTGTTCTATAGTTATGTCTATTATAACGACTTACTTTTAATAGTTCTAATTAAATCAATTAGTAAGATTTCATATTGGATATGAAATAGTAAATTTTTAGAAGAGTCAAAGTTAATGATTTTAGGGTGTCATGTTTAGTTAAAACACATATAATCCAACTATTTTAGAACTGAATTGGATAATAGAAATTTATGATATATTTAAAATGTTGATATCATCTAACAAACTCCACTAAATGAAAATTTTGTTTCAATGTATACTTATAAAATAATAGTTCTCATGATAAGTAACTTGATTGAAAGGCAATGTGGTGAGATTGATGTCTGTCATCGTGTAGTGTGTGGAATGGAGCTCTGGTGATATTTGATTTTGTGGAAAATCTTGTGGTAGTCTGCGAAAGCTAATGGTGTTTGTAGTTCTGTGTGTTGTGATATTAAAGTGAATTATGGGAGAGTTTTGAAAGGGCAGGTGTAAATCTTGAGAACAGAGAGTGATTTGGAGAGAATTGGAATGTATTAGGCTAAGGAATTTGGCTACAATAATAGTGCTTAGGTGTATATAAAGAGGGGTGTTTGTTGGTTTTCTGGATAGAGGGTTAGTTGACTAAAAAAGGAGAGAAAGGTGTTAAGAGATAGGTGTGAGCTTTGATACCATGAAAGAGTAGGAAAAGGGCATGTTTTTGTTGTATTGATTAAGAGAGGATATAATGCTTTATATACAGTATTGATGATCACTGGATAAATAGAAATAAACTAAAGATAAGACTAAATAAGAATTACACAGGAAGAGATATTGAAAAGTGAAAATAGTGGTAATATACAATTAAGATACAAAAATCTTATCACTGGCATTACAATATCATCCTTAAATACCATGCATATACAAGAGCAGGAAAATGATAACATACCTTGGAGACGGCAATATGTGTGAAGTTTTTAGCTGTTAAAAGAGACTGGGTTAACAATGGAGGATGTTAAATGCAGAGAATAAGTGATAAAAAAACTTTAAAAGAAAATTCTTATGAATCTTATCAAGAATGGGGCTTGATGAATATATATGAATGAGTTACATTGTTCGAGAAAATAGAAAGATAGGTAGTGAAGAAAATTTGGAAAATCAAAATATAGTATTGGTCTCAAACGCAATGTTTAACATATATTGGGACCTTTATTCTTAAAAATTTCACTTCATCCTTGAGTTGGTTCTACTTCAAATTTTTTTAAAAGAATTTCCATGTCAGTAGCTAACTAACAGAGGCCTAACACCGTTAATGTGTTTGTCTAGTCAAGGTTTGTTTTGAACGTATTCTAAATATTAAAATTAGTATGAACGACCTGTAAGTATCGTGGTGAAGTAGCTGAGGCTCCTCTTTCCTTAACCAAGGTCTCGGTTTTGAGTCTTACTGCTTATATGATCCTATCTAACTCGAATTCGGATTAATTAATTGCTCGTGTGGCGTTGAATACTGGGTGTTTTAACCCAAAAAAAAAAAAAAAAGTATGAACGTTTTGTAAATGATACGGTTCATTTTGAACAATTTGAAATGTTAGGGTGCAATTCAGAGATAAACGATCATGTTATTTTGACCTTTTGGCTGAAATAAAAATAAAAAGAAAAGGAAAGGTTGTGATGGAAGGATTAGGTTTCATCATCTTTACTTTGTTTTTATTTTTCTTTTTCTGAAAGGTGTTAAGTCGCTTAACTCCTTTATATCTGTGTCTCTCGATCTAGGGCTGTTGTTAGGGTTCTGTAGAGCGGTGAAACCATAAATTCAATGGCGGGAGCTGGAATTCACACATACCACCAGCAGTGGCCGCCAGCACCTGCTCAGCCGCCACCTCCTGCAGCCGCTGCCCCTCCTCCTCCTCCTCCCGCAGTTCACCATCCTCCTGTTCTAGTCGATAACTCCAATCGTGGTCCCACTCACGATGAGGTACTTAAATCTCCCCCTCTTTCTGTCACTCTCTCTCACAATTGATGATAGAATAGAAGGATAGATAGAGAAATGACAGCTAATGAGATGAATTTGTGGTTTTTGTGAACACGTGTGGTTTGTTTAGGTCAGAACAATTTTTATAACTGGGCTTCCTGAAGATGTGAAGGAGAGGGAACTCCAGAATCTTCTGAGGTGGCTTCCAGGTTATGAGGCTTCTCAGGTTAATTATAAGGGAGAAAAGCCAATGGGATTTGCCCTTTTTTCCACTTCCCAGCTAGCAATTGCTGCCAAAGATGCTCTCCAGGTTTGGTGTTATACAACTTAGCTTAACCTTTTGTTTTTTTTCTTTCCATTTTACTCTTTTTTAATGTTTATCATGTAACGGCAGATGCGTAGTGATTGAATTTGGCGCTGTGTTGGTATGTGTTTCAGGATATGGTTTTTGATGCCGAGTCTAAGTCCGTACTGCATACTGAGATGGCCAAGAAGAATCTCTTTGTTAAAAGGGGTGAGGTTCTTCTCCTTGCATTTACCTTACCGATGTGTTAGATCTGGGAATTTTATAGCCTTTTTATACATATTGGCAAACTTCTTCTTTGAAATAAAAGAAAAAGATTACAAAATGATGATGGATAACATGTAAAATGCATATATTCAGATGTGCTTGGTTTGCATAAATGAATGCAGTAGTTTTAAATAGTGTTTATGGTTTATATCTTATTGTTTGGGCTTATGATGTTCACTAAGTTAACAAGATTCTATATTCAATATTACCCTTGAGTAGAATCAGGCTATAGGACATGCTATAACTATTCAGGAAAACAGGTGCTAAGACACTGGAAACAAAGAGTAGTTGATGTGTGATGACACTTTAAAAGGAAGATTAGGCTTGACTATTTATGGTACAAATTTGTCTTTTCTGATTCAACTGTGCAATAAGTCATGAACAACTTCAATTTTTATGAATTTTGATTTTTTTTAACAAAACTTCCTAGTGGTTGCTATGTCATTTAAGTGTAGGAGTTATTTGTAGATTTTTAAAAGATAGAAAGGTTGACCTTTTATCGGGAATGTATTAAAATGTTATGGAGCATCCCTTTGACGTGACAATTTGCCTGAAGTTGGCTACTAATTAAGCAAATTAAGGAAGTCTTGTTTTAAATGCACCTACATATTGGACGAAAGAAATACAGAAATCCCTTTTTGTCCTAGATCAATCCTTCTTGGATTGGAAATGATTGGCTCTTGCCTTGGACCATTTTCAACGAAGTTCATTGGCACTTGCAAATGCTGGGTGTATTTTAAACTTGGATTTTAAGGAATAGAAATAGAATATTGGTGGGATGATAATGTTTGTTGGTTGCCTGCGCTATTGGGGGAAGCAATCTTAAACTGTGTAGTCAAAATATCATAAAGCAACAATGTACTCTTTATTCAATCAGGAATCCAAAAAGTAAGGACAAGAATTGCTGTGAAACTTCAAATTTTTTTTCCCTCCCGGCATCCAAACTAAATAAATAGAGTTCTCATTTCATCAGAGTTTTTTATTAGGTGCAATAATATAAACTTGATATTTGGCTTCCAAGTATACGTTGTCTGAACTAGTTTATGTGTGGACTATTCAAGGATAGGACATTCTAAGTGCCATATTGGACTTTCATGCATTGCAGAATTATTTGAACGTGATAACTTGTGTTTACCATTACTATTACATTTTTTGAAATATTTTTCTAATAAGTGGATTCATTTTCTCATTCAACGCTTTGTTTGTATGCTAATTATATGTTCATTATTGTTGTACCTTGTTGGTATTTGTATGCCCAGGAATGGTAGCGGATTCTAATGCTTATGATCAAAGCAAAAGGTTGCGAACTGGTGACTATACTCAGCCTGCATATGCTTCTCCATCTCCATTCCATCCTCCTGCTCCTGTTTGGGGTCCTCATGGGTATGAAACTTGACTTCCTTGTATGGGATTTTTTGTATGGAAGAAAGTATTCTGTGACTTGGTGAATGATTATGACTTCATTTTTCTTATATGAAATCTTCTTCAATCAAACTTGTCTACTTAGGTATATGGCTCCAGCTCCTCCTCCATATGATCCTTACGGGGGCTATCCTGTTCATCCAGTGCCAATGCCAACTCCAGCACCTATACCAGCACCAAGCAGTTACGTACCTATTCAGGTGATGACTATATGCTATTCTTTTCCAAAGTACCAAGAATTTCATGCCAACATTTGACATATATGCCTTTCCATGCTCTTTGTTTATTTATTTAAGAGCTTCTGAATCATTTACTATTTTTAGCCTCTTAAGACAATTTTGATCATGCTTTGTTGTCATGACTCTTGGTGTCCAAATGCTACTGTGCATTGGTCCAATTTATATTAGTGACACAGTAATTATTTTCACTTTGTTGAGTAATTGTTGGAGGTTTTGTGCTATGGGTGATCCTATTATTGGACATTAATATTTCAGTATTTGGAAATTGTATGGCTGTCTTCTGTGCTTGAAAGTTCTTTCAATCTTAATATAATGGTGTTATTTGCTAATGGGCTGCTATGCTTCTTACAGTATTTCTGGTTAGAGTGATTACAACAGGTGATATTGTTTAACATTTTTCAACTTCATTTGTGCTATTACCAGAACTAGATGGAGAAACATTAAGAAATTTGAATTCACTTGGTCACCTTTTACTCTTAAGTAGTTTTGAAGAACATATGTTTCCTGAGATAGATAATATTTTCTGGATTTGTTGAGACTCAACTCTATTCTGTTCAATTTTATTGGAGAATGTTCAAGAAAAGAATGCAGATGTATATGGTGTTATATCAGTTGTAAACCCTGTGTGCTTTTTTTAAGAAATGTCTCTGACGATCTATGATTTTGAATGGTTCAAAGTTGTGAATAATTTTCTTACTTAGCCTTGCATATGCGAAGCAAGTTATGTATTTATCAGTTGTAGAAACTAAGTTGGATGGAAGGTGGTTAAACTTTGTTTGTAGTTTATGCTAGAGGTTTTTTAAGTCACTGTAGTCATTTATGGAAGAGAAAGAAGCTTGGATTGTAATCAGAAGTTGATTCCAAGAGGATCTCCTGTTAGGTTCCCATTTAAGTAAAGAAATATGCCATGCCTAATGAGATCCACAGTGGAGTGTCTTGATCTTCCTGTAGGATTTTCCCCCCCTTAATTTTATGGTCTTTGTTGTTGCAACATTATACTTTCTTTCATTGGAAGTAATCTTTAGATTTGTGATGAATACTGCTTCTGTTTCTTCTATTTGTGTGTTAGTGTTCTAATTCATGCATGTGCTTGGATTAAGTTTTACTTTGTCTACCGGCTCAAACTAGGAGGCTCATTCACTTTTCCCTTTTACCAATTTTATGCAGAATACAAAAGATAATCCTCCATGCAATACCCTATTCATTGGCAATCTCGGAGAGAATATCAATGAAGAGGAATTGAGGGGTCTTTTCAGTGTGTAAGAATGTTTTATCTCTGGCTAGCTTTGTGATTGTTTGATGTATTAGTGTGTACTGGCTTTAAGATTTTTGTAACTCATTTGAATTATTCTCATGCAGACAACCTGGTTTTAAGCAAATGAAAATTTTGAGACAAGAAAGGCATACTGTTTGTTTTATTGAGTTTGAAGTAAGTGAGCCTTTTTATCCTCAATTGGCATTAGATGTCCTGTTTTTCCTCGTTATTTTCTGCCTAAAGAAAAAGTCTGGGCAACTTCTTTTGATTAAAGTTGTCAAGGCTAATAGTTATATTCTACATTTGCAGGATGTCAATAGTGCAAGCAATGTGCACCGTTCTTTACAGGGAGCAGTTATCCCCAGTTCTGGTTCCGTTGGAATGAGAATACAATATCCTTCCTAAATTATATGACATGACAATGATTTTCACCACTTTTCCTCATGTCATCTTTGTGCATTCATTTGAGTCCCTTACAAAATTTTTGATTGAAAACCTCTCATACTCTGAGAGATGGAATTTTTTTTTTCTGGGTGGGTGTGATGGGTTGTTGTGATCTCAATTGTAAATGTCCAGCCATGCTGTTCATCAAAAGTATACCGTATATGATTTTGTGTTACTGTTTTGTTACTTGAAATGGGGTCTCTCAATTCTTATTTGTAGTGTTTTTGTTTTAAACCTATGCTCTTCTTTGTCAAAATTAACTGGTTTCTTTCTCCATAGCTTCTGTTTTGAAGTCTTTATTTATGCTTTTGCGATTGTCAGGTTACCTTGCTATGTGCTAATGAAATCTAGCCACTTTCTTTCTTCTAAAGTTCTTCTATACCACTGCTTTATTCAATGATGTCTTTGTCTCCCTTTCACTTGGGCATACATATTCAAAGAACCCTTTTGGGAAAAGGAAGGACGGAAGCTATCCTGTTGCGTCTCCCAGTGCAAATGGAGTCCCGCCAGTTATGACCTACCAGTAGCTTGAAGGGGATGTACTCTGATCTTTATGCTTCAAGAAATACGTCATGATAGGATGCATCTTGCAGCTGTTGCATGCATCCATTTCATTTGTCAATATCAGCATTGGCATCTCTTCTCATGTGAATGATGCACATAGTGCTATCAGGAATACATCATCTATCTCTGGTCACATTGTTCTAATTTGTCTGAGACATGCATTTGTTAGCAGCATGGGAGCTCAACATAAAATATCATTTGTAGAATGCTGTGCATGCAACTGTATTTCTGACTTTATGCGTTTCACATCTACCTATATCTTGCATCTTTAACAGGATTGTTATTTTTAATTTCATCTTCTGTTAATAAGATTGTCTTAGGGTTAAACTACATGACATTACCTAACATGACATCCGGAGGCTAACGGGAGCATAAGGGAAACAATGAATCATATATTTCAAACTGTTGACATCAAATATTGCAATCAATACACAGTTACATTTCATGGCATCACTTTAGCGAGGCCATCCACACCATTAATCACTTGTTCTTAAGCACTCCCATTAACATTACCATCACTACCACATTTCATAAGCTGAGTTAATTTGGCTCCATCAGTTGAGCTAAAGGGTTGTCAAGCAATTAAGCATTCACGTTGCTCAAAGCATAATTATCTGAAGTATGCAGCAATACATGCCATTGTGAGTGATATGCAGGATCCTTTATGCGACATGTCAAATTTCTTTTTGGTTGGAGAGGGCAACTGCCGCAGCTGATTTTAATGTCAGGTATCTTTTACCTTTTAAGGCAAGCGACCTTAACCGAACAACCTTGTCTGGGGCTTGAAGTTATAACTCTTATGGTGGAAGCGTGATGGATATCTGCTGCAGTGGCTTGCATGCAATAGAGGTTGAGGCTTCAAGGAAGTGGAATGTTTGCTCAATAGTTTTCATGCTCGTGCAATTTTATAACAATTAGGCCTGGATATTTGTCAATTATCTTTGGTACGACTCCATAAATTTTTTAGGAAATGAAGTATGGAGCGAGGAATTTTTTTAGAAAAATATGGATGGGTTGGAATTTCAATGATAACAATTAGAAATACAAGAAAGATGTTACAGTTTCGCTTCTCCACAGTTTGTAACAAATTGAGGTTCGGGGATAGGAAGATAATAGACTATTTTC
The DNA here is from genome assembly GCA_027576455.1 of Erythroxylum roigii. Taxonomy (NCBI): domain Eukaryota; kingdom Viridiplantae; phylum Streptophyta; class Magnoliopsida; order Malpighiales; family Erythroxylaceae; genus Erythroxylum; species Erythroxylum roigii. The sequence continues at coordinate 27,608,650 of JANZXV010000005.1, read as the reverse complement.
TCGTTAAATTAGCTAATCGGAAGTTAAAGTGAGCAAGACAACATTCACACTAGCATCTACAATGATAAATAGTTGTGAAGATAAAATTGTAGGGGACTACCACATCTCAATGACAAATGAAACTTTATTCCAGCGAACTCGAATTTTCATTTATGATTTGAGGCACTTCAGAAGCTCGTTCAGTTTTACAACCGTAAGCATCTCTACTGTTGGTCTTGAGCCTTATCTAGGTAATCAAAAACTTGAGTGAACCTACTAATTAGAGAGATCCACCGATAAGAGTAAGAAAGTAAATGAAAGTTTTGAGAACGAAGAATAAATGTTTGTCCCCTTTATATGAAGTACGTATATTGATTTATAAAAGTTAGTCCCATATTTTGCAATCAACTCAACTTGAACATTAAGAAACATAAACAGAATAGAGAACTGATAACAAATCAGAATTATTAACATCAAATTTTATTTAATAGAAAATAAATATTCTAACTACTTTCAAAAAATTCAACTCTCTTCTTAAGTTGATGCATAGATATCAATCTTGCCCAATTTACTAACAAAACAATTCATTGATAGTCTCATCTTTTGATGAGAGTATCAATTATTTATTATATTATAGGGTAAAAGACACAGACCTCCCCTACAATTTAAGAATTTTTAGAAAAAAAAATTATTCTTTAAAATTCTTGAAAAAATACTATAATAAATTATAATTTAAGATAATTATACTTATAATTTAAGATAATTATACTTTATTATAATTATCTTAAATTATTAATTCAAAACAAATTTAATTTGTTTATGTTGGGTTTAAGAGCTGAGTTGAGTTATCATATTAATGACATTTAATTAGTTCACGTATGATATGCAGACTGTATGTGTTTCATTGTTATTTTTTAACGAAGTCTAAGAGTTTTATGGAAAAGTAAAAAGTTAAAGGAACTTTTTTTGAGATTTTTAAAGATTGGGAGGCTTTAAGATTTCTTAAACTATAGGGAGATCTATGTCTTTTACTATCGGAACAAATGACATGTAAATTTTTACAATAATCTTTTCTGTGGCTAAATTTACAACTTTATTATTAAGAGCTTCAAAAAAAAAAAAAAAGCTTACAATGCTTTGACAGTTACAAGTTGACTATTAATGTTAACATCCATTTACAAAACAACTCTTATAAAAAGAATTTAGTAATGACTTTAGAGTTAATATACGGTAGCAATAAAGACTTATTTATACTATAAAAAAACTTTAAAGATTCTATTGTTAAGTTTCATATGAACAATCGTTACTCTATAAATAGATAGTAATGTTAGCCCGCAGGGCGTAGCTCAGTTGGTTCCGGAGGGGCATATTTGCTCCAAGGTGCAAGGTTCGAATCCCACAGTTTGCAGTATGGGAGCAACATTCTTGAGCCCCTTGTGGGCTTTGAGGGTGGGCTTCTTGTAGGCCTGTGGGTTACTTACCTCCCCCTTAACAGACCGCTGAGTACCTGATTTACATCCTCCCAGTTGTTTCGTCGGGCCGGGGTGCGGGGAGCCCTTTGGGTTGAGGATTCAACCTTTTGCTCCAAGATAGTAATGTTAAAGTTTAACTAACTTATAAATACATGATGTTCTTCCTTCTCTCTACATTTTTTTCTTCTATTTGGAGCTTCTTGATTTTCACCAATGGCTGCTTCAAGGACTGAATTCCCTTCTCTCTTTACCTTTACCTATTCTTTGGTTCCTCACTTATTTTGCTCTATACATTAAGTTGTTCATTGGTTTGCCTTTACTCTTTTGTTCCCATCAGATTCTTGCTTTTTACTACTTTCCTTAAGATTTCTTCTCCATAAATCTCTTAGTTGTAGGCGCACTTGGAACTATCCTCTTCTAGACTGAGTTTCTAGGTTGTATCCTTGGAGCCTTCTAAGTCTAAATTTTATCTTACTTGCCTAGAGTTAGTTTCATGCTTTTTCCAACTCCCAATTTAGGAATTGTATTTTTAAAAAACTTTCCTCGATCTACTTACATTGTTGATATTGCTAGCATAATGTCTAACCTCTGACTTATCAACTTAGTTTTTTTCCCTCCTCTCTCTCCTATTCTCAAACTCCCTTCTCCATCAACCATTTCTCAATCACCTCCTCATCCTTCACGTGTTTCCTTGGCCTAAGAACATAGAACTACCAAGCTAACTTGGAAATAAGTTATAGGTGACTCCTCACCCTTGGACAATCTTTAGTACTGCCTTATAAGTTCTATAGATGGAATCCCCATTGTTGCATTTCCAGTAGAGATTCTCAGAGATGTACTAGTAAATAGGCTTCAAATTTAGTTGGCATCTCTTTAAACAAGCGTCCAACTTTTCCTTTAATGAACAATTGGACAAAACACCTTTGGAAAAGAATGGGATTGATGAAGGTATTAATTAATGGAGAGAACCTCTTTTTCATCAAACTTGATTCATTTATAAATTCTCAAAAAGTCATAGAAGTTGATCCATGACATGTCAATGATAAGACCATCTTTTTACAACACCGAAAACCACATATTCAATTAAAAATGTTAAATAAAAAAATTCCAATATGGATCAATATTCATAACGTTACTCTCACATATTGGTCTATTGAAGGATATAGCCATTTGGTTCGATACATAGGTAGGCCTATTTATATGATTGAGACCAATATTTCAATGAAGAGAATAGGATTTGCTAGAATTTGCATGATGATGACATGAATAAGGATTCACCTAAATTGATCCCTCTGCTGAGGCTAGATCACAATAAACTACTGCTTGAAGACACATTCAAAGTCACCTATTAATGGAGACCTAGCTTAAGTCATTAGGGGAAGTAGCAGGAGACAATAGGTAATGCATTTTAGGGAGGAGACTTTTATGAACTTATAGGTTTGGATCTACCTAAGGAAAGGGATATTTCCAAAATGAATATGCATGAGTTAAGCACTAACAACCTTATAAGAAGGAAAAGAAGTAGAGAAACTTCAAAATCTACAAGGAGAAGAAGTAGGAGAAGGAGAACTTACCTATAGTAAGATTGACCTTTAGATCAATAATTCATAAATAACTATTCTAACAGAAGCTGATGAAGTTAATGTACTTGAAAGCTCACACCTAGATCAAGCTAAAGTTGTTGATTAGACTAACAACCTAATAAGAATGCATATTCCCCAAGTAAATGTTAGATTAGAGTCTTCTCCCTCGTACCAAGAATTTTTTGAAAGAATAGGGAGCAATTTTAAAGTGGTAAATATGATAAGATCAAGTAAAAGTAGAACAAAGAGCTTGAAGCATTCAATCCCCTCTTGATGTATATTCTCACTTAGAATGTAAGAGGGCTCAATAGCCTAAAAAAGCATCAAGTAATTAGAGACTAACTTTATGAAAAAAAAGCTACAATAATAGGCCTTTTAGATTTAAAACTTAAAGTTGATAAATGAAAAAGGATAAAAATTTTTAAGTAAACATTGGAAAATCATTACCAATTATCAATCACATTACAATGGTATAATAGTGATTGGTTATGATCTAGATAAAATTGAAGTCTCTTAAGCTATGATTAAGGATCAACTCATGCACCTCTCAATGAAGCAATTATAGGAGAAAATTATACTACAAGTTGCTTTTATGTATATTATGATTTTCATAGATGCTTTGTATGGGATAAGTTAAAGGGGATCCATAAATATGTTGATTTACCATACATAATCTTGAGAGATTTCATTATCACTTTTTTATAATCAGAAGCTGAAGGTACATTAGCTTAAGGAACTATAATGGGGATTTTAGGGATTATGCAAATCATGTAGAGGTTATCAATTTGGAATTTGAAGGACATTTTTTCGTTTGGATCAATAAACAAAGTTGAAGATGGTTTATTAGGAAGAAAGATAGAGCATTGGTGAATGATTCATGATTAGTTAAATTATTGAAAGCAAAGGTATGTTTATTAACCCTCTTTTCTTTGATCATTTACCTATATTCATTCATAATCTGATCATAACAAGTAAGAGAGAGCTCTATTTTGATTCACTAACTACATACTGGGAATTGATGGATACTAGAAGGTAGTGTTTAAAGAATATCATCAAAATTTGTAGGATGCAAACCCTACACATGTACGAGGAAGCTTTAAATGGTGAAGGAGGAACTCAAGATCAAAAAAGATATAACAACACTTAATTTGCTATAGTGGAAGCCAAAGTTAAGCCTAGCTAGATTTAAGATGAGCTTAATCTCTTTCCAAGGGACATTATAAAGCAAAATAAGGAGAAGAAAGCTTTGTATAATAACATAAAATATTTGGAGGTGTAGATCTCCTTGATGAAATAAAAATTAAGAATTTAGTGACTCAAAAGATGGGGATAGGAAAACAATTTTGTTTTATAAAGTTACTCGCTTAAAGAGGAACATCAATATGATATCCTCATTGCTAAAGGAAAATGGAAAAACAATTCAATCTTGTATGAAAATCAAGTAAGAGGTATATAAATATTTCAAAAATAAAATTGATACTCAATTGAATGTTTGTTCATCTGTTCAGTTGCTAAAATCATTTATATTCGAGCATATCACAAATGAAAAAGTACCTTTTATAATTGGTCTATTTAAGCTTAATCTTGAACAAGACACTAAGTCTAGATAGTTTAAATACCTTCTTCTTCTAAAAATAATGGAATCATATCAATATTGAGGTCTTGGAAGCTGTTATAGAATTATTTAAAGAGGGGATGTTAAGGGAATTAAATAAAATATTTATTAGCCTCATGACTAAAATTTCCAGTTCTTTCATCTTAAATATTTCAAACCAATTTTATATTATAAAACATTATACAAAATCATCACAAAGATGCTTCATAATTAAAGGAGGTCTTAAAGCACTACATTAATCCATTTTAGGGTGCTTTCATTCAAGGCAGGAAAAAATAGGAGACAATATCCTCTTGGAATACTATAAACACTTAGCTAAAAGTTATCCTATAAAATTTGATTTTTATAAGGCATTCGACTTTATCAACTGAGAGTTTGTTTTGCATACTACGTATGATTTGGTTTTACGACAAATTTTTGGAAATGTATAGAACAATGAATACCTGAAACCTCTCCACTAAACCCCCAGTAGATCCTTTGCACAAGCCTTGATAATTCTCATCCCACAAACCAAGATAAACCTCCAACCTGCAAGATATGGACACAAGTAGTTAGTGACACAAAACCTGAGTTGTCCACCTAGTGAATCGCTTGAACAGAGGATTGTTGCTCCTCTATTGGATATTTTGAGGGTTGAGTGGATAGACGGAGAACTACACTTGTCAGTTTTTTTATAGATAAAAGAATTGCATTTTTGGTAATAAAGCATTGGTCTATCAATGCATGGAAGCAATATGGTTTATTTGAAGTTATGGTTAGCAGTGATGATTTGTTTTTTATTCAAATTTTCGAGCTCAGAGGAAGCAAAACTCGTTCTGCAATCTGGACTTTGGCATGTGCAAAACAAACCCCTAATGCTACAGGCATGGAGACCCGACCTTAAATTAGAAGATTTGAAAATAGACAACATCCCGTTATGGTTCTGCTTACATGATGTGCCAATTGAATATTGGACGATTAGTGGTTTAAGCCATCTTGCGAGTTTTATTGGTCGACCTACAACACTAGACCAAGCAATAGTTAAAACAAAACGTGCCAATTATGCTCTTGTTTGTGTTCTTGTGACTTCCTTAATTGACTTATGTGATATTATTCCATTCATTAGGTTAAATAAGGATTTAGAACCTATTGAGGATTAATTGCGCATGACATATGTATGGCAATCGCAAATTGGTAAAAAGCATAAATGGATATCCAAAGGCAGGGATGGATGCACATTGGGCAAAAAATTTCATATAAAATAATATTATTTTAAGTTTTGATCCCATAAAATAAAATAAATTTTTTCCTCCATTAATTTAATTGGTGACAAAAAATTAATAATAAAAAATTTAGATATATTAAGATATCAAATAAAAAATAAAATCTGAGCTCATTCATTTTTATTAAGATTACTATTATTTGGGCCATGACTTTTTTTTAAATGAAAGCCTACAAATAGAGAAATAAAAATCACATGCTTAATTGACTTTTTTTATTGAGATTTTTAAAACCCCTTTGGCTTCTTCAGCACACTACTTTTGGTCTTTTTGGCTTCTTCTTCACCTAACTCCACGAGGACCACACCCAAAGCCTTCATCTTCTCCAAGTTGCAGTCTTTGAGTTATGCCGATCAAAGTAATAAGTAATTACCAACATTTGCCATAAATTCTGCATTTAAATAGTAAGTTAATTGATTCCCTTGTATTCTTTTCAATATTTAGTTGATTGCTTTTTCTTTATATATATATATGAAAATTTTACTTTTTGTTTGTGTATTTCATATTTTGCACCTGTGTAAAGTGTTATTTAAATAGTTTTAATTAGTTAATTTTTGTGAATAGATAATTTTTTTGTTTATTTTGTATTCAATTTGTCCCCATATGATACTTTTATAATATCTTTTTATGTGGATA
>JANZXV010000005.1:27538816-27560743 GCA_027576455.1 Erythroxylum roigii | reverse complement strand
TTTTTTAGAAAAAAAAAACATAAACTAAAAACAGAAAACATAAATAAAAAAAACAAAAACACAAAAATAAAAAAAAAAAACTAAACGCCTCTTATATTTCTCCTAGCAAGAATCGTAGCTACTTCTGACTTCTGTTTCAACGAAAAGTAGTAGATTTCAAGAATTTTCACAAATTTATTAAACGCTGAGTGTTTAAGAAGTTTAAAAGCCTCTTCTACTAGATTAGTTATCATGTTTGAGAGCCTCCAACTTCCTTCAATTGTTCATTGTTCACCAAATAATTTGTTATGCTATCATCTTTCCTTACCTCCCTCTTAATTGGCACCCTAGTCATGAGTTGATCTTTCCTTTTAGGTCTCCAATGATAACTGATGGATATAACATGTTTTACGAGGTTTTCTTAATCATTTAGCTTCATTATTCTCAAGCAACGTAGGAGCTCTTTGTTTGAATAAGTTTAAACACAAATTTGTGTATAGCCTATACTCCTGATATAAACAATTTACTTATTTCTCAATAGGTTTTTGTTTTCAATTTTTATATTGCAAATCTTAATCAAACAGGTTTTCGTTTTTTTAAACTATACACGCTAATGCTAATGCTAATGCGTACAAATAACATGGTTAAGATAAGTAGGAAGGAGTTGGTTAAATTCCTAAACAAAAGATGCAGTAGTCATAAAACATATGTCTAATTTATATTTGAATGTCATGGGTACATATGATCATAGCCGATATCTCGTCGGGTTTCAAGTTCATCGAAACTAACATCGTTGAAAATATTAAGTCATTACGGTATCAAGTTAATTGGCAAACACTCTTAAATATGTACACAAGTACAAAAAAATTCAACATATATTTTTGTCGAATATAAAGTTAACCCCTCTATATATTCATGTTCCTTTTCATACTAGAAAGAGTATCAATCTAAAAAACAAAAGCATATGAATGTGAAACCGTTGACCTCTAATGGGCATTGAGATGATACTCGTGGAAACATACAAAACTAATCATGTGGAACTTGCATGTTATAATCATGGTGTATCATCTCATTAATCTATTATTTGTTCTAACTTGAACCATTTGGTTTTTTAAAACTCAGTTCTATGTAACATAATGCCATGCAGTGTACATTTATATGTGTACATAGATATACTTCAAACTTATATTTGACCTTATTCGTGAAATCAACATCGTTAAACTCACATTTGTAAACAAAACTGAATTTATGTTTGTCTCGTTCCTTTCCTTTTTTTTTTTTTTGAAACAGAGGAATCTATAATTATTATCTTTTAGATGCGTACTGGGTAAATCTTTGAATTGATACAATAACCTGTAAATCACGTCAATCGGATACTCTGCACTAGGCAAGCCTTGAACGATAAATTTGATCAAGAGAGCGTAAGTAGGGGGAATCAAATATAGGACCTTTTAGTCCCATACCCTTTCACTCCACCAACTCGAATACTCCTTAGGAGGCTTTTTTTCTTTTCATTTACAAAAATGTTATACATTTTTTTTGTCAAATATCCGATCTATATAAACTACATGGACATGCACATTTGTTCTTATTAATAATAAGAATCTTGATTTTGTTACAAGAAAATGTATATAAAAAATACATTAAAATAAAATAATTTTAAAATGTCATAAAAAAGAAGTGGATATGTTTCAGACTTTATCATAGATTTCCTATTTTCTTTTTATTATTTTTCTTATTTCAATATACTAAAAGTTTTTAAAAAATAACTAGATAAAATATATTTATATTAACAAAAACTACTTGACCAAATTTTGTATTAAGTCGTTAGAGAATAATCCCAACTGTTTTCTTTTAATTCAAAAGTCCATGGATTCCCAAAAATTTTACTTTTTTTTAATTTTTAATAAAAAAGAAGTGGGATGTGGGGAGCATTGGAGTGCTTTAGACGCCACGGACCCAAGAAAGAACAATACAGAAAATTCAAGATGCTGACTTGACTTGTGCACGGTAACTCTGCCCGTGGACGCCTACTTAGTCATCCTCCAAACTTGTCTTTGCGCCATTCTTATGGTAAATACAGACATTTTTTAAGGCTGAGGGAGATTTATTACCCATGCCATGCCGTACATACTGAATTAGGTTATGTGAGGAGTTTAGTTAGGATGATAACCCGAACAGGCTATTCTGCTGAATCGGGTCTGGTCGACTCTAGCACCGGCCCTTCCTTCGCTTGGCACACTTTTTAGTCATTCCTCCAGGGGTAAGAATTTTATCGATGTTGATTGAAAAATCAACCTTCGAGATGAAAGGGTTGGTGTAGTCAAAAGTAAGACCTTCATGAATCCATTTATTTATATATAAAACAATGTGTTTTGTCGGTTTGTTTAAAATATAATAAGTTTTGGTTGGGCCGGGCTTGATCTTCTTGGACTTGGGCCTTTCCATATCCAATTTGGCCCATTACTGAGACTAAATTTATAAGAAACACCAGAACGAGCAACTGTTGTTGTCTTCACATTAGTATTTTGATCTTTAATATCCCTCATTTACCCTCCAATGATCGATCCACAAAACTTTTTCTCCAAACTTTGAGAACAAAATCCCCAAATTGTCCCCTTTCGTACAAAACCACCCCTTGGCTCTTCTCTTCTTCTCGCAGCACTCTCCCCATCGTCTCTCCCTTTCTCTCTTCAATCTTTGCCCCGGCAACCTCCGGTTAACTCTCCGGTCGTGATTGGACCGCCACCGATCTCACCGCCCATGACTCTGATGACTCCTCCGCCGCTTGATGTAATTTTCCGAAACTTCACATGGAGCTTGCTCCCTGCTTCTTATCACTTTATCTTTTTGTTTATGCTTGTGTTTGTTGCTTGAGTTCTGATTCAATTCGATTTGATTTTGATAGTGTAGATGATTGGCTCCTCTCTCTGTCTTTCTCTCTTTCTCTCTATCTCTTTTCTTTTGTGACAGTGAAATTACTCTGTATGTTTCAGCATAATTTTTTTCTTTTGTCCCTAGCAAATTTTATGCTAGGGTTTCCATCAGCAGATCCGAGCTCTTCTCATTTTTGTTTCTGATTTGTTTGGTTTTATTTTCAATTTTTTAGCAGCAGCAAGAGGACGATGAGATGCTGGTTCCACATTCTGACTTCGTGGATGGTCCTCAGCCCATGGAAGGTATGCACTCCTATCTTTCTTTTCCATTCTTCAGTTCGTTTCCCGATAAAATGCACGTGAACTCTCCGACTGCCAAAAAAAAAAAAAATCGAAACCCTCACTCTCATCTTCACTGTGATGTAATATCTATTTAAATCATTCGCTCATACTGAACAATTTATTGCGTGGAGAGTGAGGTTCAGGATTATTTTACTCTTGTTGTGTAATGTTCATTATTCTTTGTAGGAGGCATAGTGGAGTTTTAGATTTGGTAGCTTAATTGATTAATTGGAGGGAATTTTGTGAGAAATTACTGAAATTGAAGTTTGGATAATGCGGAACTGTCAATTTATGGTGTCTTAGTTATTGAGTTGCTCAGTTATTGCTCTAGAGTGTTCATTTTCATTTTTTAAGACATTTCTTTTAATAGCATTAATCAATTTCTAAATTTATATCATGTTAATAGCGCAATCTGAGAATGTGGCTCCGGTGGACCCTCAGCCGTTGGATGATCCACCTTCAGCAAGGTTTACATGGACAATTGAAAATTTTTCCAGGCTTAATACCAAGAAACTTTACTCAGATATTTTTGTTGTTGGTGGCTATAAATGGTATGTTGACATCTTTAATATTTTATATCCTCTGCATATATTTTATTCATTTCATTTTGTTGACCTTTGAGTCTCACATTGCTAGGAGGATACTCATTTTCCCTAAGGGGAACAACGTGGATCATTTGTCAATGTATCTAGATGTTGCAGATTCTACAACTTTACCTTATGGATGGAGCAGATATGCACAGTTCAGCTTATCGGTTGTCAATCAGATTCACCAAAAATACTCAATCCGGAAAGGTATTAGGATGGTATTTGTGAAGTACAATTGTTTCAGTTTGCATCCATTCTTTAGTCATCATTTATTAAGGTTGCCTAAAAATTATTGCACTAAACTTTGCCAACTGTCTTTGGGAGTTGAAAGCATGAACATTTTCTCCTTTTTACTTTGCATTGCTGAATGGAATTTGCAATCATTATTTTTGCTTTTCAATTCTTTTTAGAGGATTATCTTTATTTAGTAGCAGTAGCAGCAATAGTAGTAGTAGTAATAATAATAGTGGTAGAATAATAATTATCATTATTATTGTGATTTCTACCTCTGCCTCTTTCTTTTGTGGGAGATGATCAAATATCAAGTGATTATATTGTTTGGCTAGTGGTTTATATGATATTTTACATCTCTGAACCTAAACTTCTTTGAAGTTCAGGGTGAGGCATGTAATTCAAATTGGAATTTAGATTTAAGGGAATTAAGAATTGAATGGCCAATTCTTTGGGATAGTTGTTTGATTTGAATATTTAGCAACTCCTGCCACGTCTACTTTGTTCTTTGAGTTCATGATAATCTAAAAATGTATAAAATGTGTTGACTTAGGTGGTGCAAAGTAACACTATGAATCGTTCCTTCTACGGAACTTTTAATTCAAGACGAAAGGGAAACAAAAGGGCAAGAAAAGAAACTCGATAGTTTTTGGCACAATGTCAGATGCAAAGGTTAAGAGAATAAGTGATCTTCTACATGCCAACTCTAGTGAAAATTATCAATTCTATATTGGGAGTGGTGGAAAAATTAGGTACAAATAAAATATCAGAATATATTCTTCTTTGTGTGAAGGAGTTCTCTTTCTATATCACTATCTCTTAAGGATGAATAGATTCTTAGGTTTGTAAATGGGGCAGGGTTAAAATGAACTTGCAGAGTATCTTAACTACTGCTAAACAAAAAATAGCATTAATTAACAGTTGACACTGTAAGTTATAGAATCTATTTTAAATGATTTGTTGCCCTGTGGGCTCGTATGGTGCGATTTTAAAAGTTTCATTCTTAGTTAGAACCATTGCATGTATTTTATATAGTCGTTTTCTTTTCCTGTCATTTGTCAAATTTAGAAGAAGAAAATCTTAATATTAAATGCAATGTGGATTCTCTTTCATTTCCAATGGTAATTAAGTGCTATATCACTTCTTGTTGGTTATGTTAATTAACTTTGTTGAAATTTTCATTATTATAGTCTACAAAAATAGAAGGACGTGACTTACCAGAGAAAAGTAGGAGATGCATTGCTTTTATCAGTAAGACAGATCGGCATCCACAATGGGTAGTTTCTCCCATTGAGGGAGAGATCATTCCTGAGAATTACTCAATCTTGAGCATGGTTGAGTGACCACATTATACTTGGTGAATCTTCCAATTGACAGGTTCATTAAGAGGTGGATGGTGTGGACACTTTTCAGTTGCATAGGATTTGTGGCATGCCTGAGGTTCTGTCTAGCAATCCAAATTCTAAGAAAAGATTTCTATGAGAGAGAGAATTGATTTGGAAGGAAAGGGCATGCATCATTAGCTGGGCTGTGTGAATCTCATTTCCCCTGTTTTGAGGAAATAGGACCTAATTTCCCCTTCCAAACAAAGAGAATATCTCTATTCTGGTTTTGCTTTATCTTGATTCACAGTATCTATTTTGTAAAAATGATTTTTGATAATTTGTTGATTCCCGTCTTGTTTTGCATGGCTGTTGTGCGCTTGATATGCAACATATTCTATCTTACGATGTTTGAGCAATCATTTACAACTGAGTTTTTGTTGCCATTCAATTTGTTGCAAACAGAATTTGTTGATAACCAAAGTCAAATGAGTATCCATTATGTGAAGAATAATGATGTCTTGAATCCCTTTTAGTTTCTTTTGGACCAAGTCTTTATAAAACATCATGATGTGCCATCTAGGTGGATACTTTTCATCATGGGAATTCCGTCAAAATTTCCCTATAGAAGAAAGTATGAATGTGTATTCATGTCTCTGATGTTGGTTAAAAAAATGTTGTCGCTTATGATCATTATCAATTACTTCTGCAGAGACACAGCACCAGTTCAATGCACGTGAAAGTGATTGGGGCTTCACTTCATTCATGCCTCTAGGGGAGTTGTATGATCCAAGTAGAGGATACCTAGTTAATGACACATGCATAGTTGAAGCTGATGTAGCAGTTCGCAGGGTTTTTGATTATTGGTCACATGATTCAAAGAAGGAGACTGGTTATGTTGGACTTAAGAACCAAGGCGCCACTTGTTATATGAACTCACTTCTTCAGACGCTGTATCATATTCCTTACTTTAGAAAGGTTGGTGTATGTAGTAATTGTAAGTTGGATTGAGTACAATTTCTGTCTGACAATGTTAATTACAGGCGGTCTATCATATGCCAACAACTGAGAATGATATGCCATCAGGGAGCATTCCTCTGGCTTTGCAGAGTTTGTTTTATAAACTTCAATACAGTGATACTAGTGTAGCAACAAAAGAATTGACAAAGTCTTTTGGTTGGGACACGTACGATTCTTTCATGCAGCATGATGTGCAAGAACTTAATAGAGTTCTTTGTGAGAAACTTGAAGATAAAATGAAGGTATATGAGCTGTATTTTTTTATGGGGTTTTAGTATTCGTTGCTGTAGTTTGTTAAAAACATTGTTTTCCCTGGTACAGGGAACTGTTGTTGAGGGCACAATTCAGCAGTTATTTGAAGGACATCACATGAATTATATTGAATGTATCAATGTGGATTATAAATCGACAAGAAAGGAATCATTTTATGGTATACTTCAAGCTTACTCACTGTAATTGAATTATTATAGATCAATCTTGTTGGCCTCATGTGATTTTTTGTCATTGTAGATCTTCAGCTTGATGTAAAAGGTTGTCGGGATGTTTATGCATCTTTTGACAAGTATGTGGAGGTGGAGCGGCTTGAGGGTGATAATAAGTATCATGCTGAACAGTATGGATTACAGGTGAGCTTTTCTGTAGAAAATTGACCAATCAAATTCTTTATAGGTGCTTTTTAGAAGAAACGTTGAATTTGTTCTGCTGCAATTTCAAAATTTGAAGATTTTTTTTTCGGTGGAGTTGAACATTATAATTTTTTTTAATTATTAATTTTTTAAATTGATTGGATTTTGCTTTTATATGATCTGTTGTTATTTGTTCTTTTTAAAAGGAGCACTGTTTGGTCTGCACAATTTTTGTTTTAGTTGGAGAACTTTTTATAGTTTTGCTTGTCTATTGCTGCATGGACAATGTTTCTTATACCCTTTGTTTATGTCAATTTCCAGGAAGCTAGGAAAGGAGTCCTGTTTATCGACTTCCCTCCTGTTCTTCAACTTCAGTTAAAACGTTTTGAGTATGACCTTATGCGTGACACAATGGTGAAGGTTAGTAGTTAAACCATGGCTTTGTTATGTCTGAAAGTATTTATATTTCACATGATGACTGTATGGGTCTTGTTATCTTATTGTGATTCCATTCCTTTTACTGCTGCCGGAATGTTTATGTCCTGCCAGTTCAACTTCTCTAGAAAAGGAAGCTACTTATATTTCTTTATCATTCCTCTTTATGTTTCTGCTATTCAGCTAAGTTCACTTTCTTTTCTACAATTCCACCTTAATAATTAGATGTTCCTAATTAGCTTTGAGACGCAACTGCTATATTCTCTTTTAAAGAGTTCTTTTTTCATTTTTGTGAGAGTTTATGACTTTTGTTGCTCTCTGAGCTAATGTTTCTCAAGTAATTTCCGCAAATCTGTGAACCCGATTGCAACAACTCATGAACTTAGTATTGTATGTTGGTCTTTGTTTTTGGTTTAGGGACTTAACTATTATGTTGATTTCCTGCAGATAAATGACCGCTATGAGTTCCCTTTACAACTTGATCTTGACAGAGAGAATGGAAAGTATTTATCACCTGATGCTGACAGAAGTGTTCGTAACCTGTATACTCTTCACAGGTACTGGCTGAAATTTCCTTTGGCTTGTGGAAGATGATTGTAACCTTTACCATGCCTGAGGATTTCTGTTCTTGTGAATTTCTTTTGATTTGGATGATAGAATTGGACTTTACTGTGCTTGTTGATTACCTTTTTTGGGTACATGATAGAGAGTCCCACCTATCATGCGATGTTTATTGATGATCTTAATGCCCTTATGGAAGCAATGAAAGCATCTTTCAGTAATAAGCTATCTCATAGGGGAGAGAATCTGATGCATGGGCTTGCTATGTTTGTTAAAGTTTAATGTACTTATGATATCAATGCTCTTTCTTATGATTTGCAAATTCCTCGGAAAGGCAAATGATAGAACTTGATGCAAACCTATGTCTATTTGATGAAAATAGAAGTTATTCCTAAGATGTTTGGAGGCACTTCATGATATGTGGCCTATAAAAAGGAAGTTGGTAAGTTGAGACTTAGATATACCAAGACTTGTAGGAGTGAGCTAAGACTGCTGAAGCTTGAATCTTGGGCAAATAAAACTTGCGTCATAGTCTTGTGCAACAAAATATTGAGTGAAAGATTAGCCATTCCTATAATCAACTGCTTTGTGATCCATGCTTTCAATTAGTCTTAAAACAATAAAACTTGCTTTATAGTCTTGTGCAACACAATATTGAGTGAAAGATTAGCCATTCCTATAACTATTGCTTTGTGATCCAGGCTTTAAATTAGTCTTAAAACAAACATTTCCTTCGTAGTTTGAGAATCTTGACATTACACTATGGTGAATCATTGCTCGTCTATGCTTTCATCTCTTAATGTAACTTGTTCTCTCGTATAACTTATTGATCCAACTCTCTTGAACAAAAAGATTCTGAAATGATAAATGCATGTATTTGTTGGTTTTGCATGTGGGTAATCTTTGGATGATTTTGCCAACGTTTGTTGGTGCTTTTGAACTCTAATCCTGGCATGAATTTGATTCTAGAGGTCCATTTGGTATTTGATAATTAGCAACCTAAACCTAAGTTCTTTTTGAGTATCTTTTACTGTGATCTCATAACATGTGAATACAATGTTCTAATTCAAATTAGTTTCGTTACTACTGGTTAGTAATTTGCTTAACATTATTTTAATTACATTCATTACTGACTAGTACGTCATTGTTGAGTAATTTTCATCTGTCTTTTGCTTGTGCTTTGTGTCTCTCTGTCTTGTTTTATTTAGCTGAATTGTGACAACACTATTTTCCATTTGAAAGATACTAGTTGCCCCGGAATTTAGTTTCTGTAGTTGAACTCCTGAATTTGGCTATCTAAGGAGCCTGTGTTTTATGTGCACAGTGTTTTGGTCCATAGTGGCGGCGTGCATGGTGGACACTACTATGCTTACATCAGGCCAACTCTTTCAGATCAATGGTATGTTTTGTGCTTCACTAAGTTTTAGCTGGTTTGAGAAATTACGCTTTCATTCCATTAAGGGTTTATAATGAGGATATAAACAGCTGTAGCTTATTGGACATCACATGGTAGCTTGTGGTTGTTGTTTGCATATTATCTTCGTGTTTCATCTGCATTTTATTAGACAGTCTGCTTGAACTCTCAATTCCTACTACAAAATTCCAAAATGTTCAACTTGCTGTTTCTGTGTCAATTCACATTTGAGGCTTTCTGTAAACCATGAAAACATTTCTATTTCCATAAGTTTTATAATTGTAAGGATTTGTGGAATGTAGGTTTAAGTTTGAAGATGAGAGGGTAACAAAAGAGGATGTTAAACGGGCTTTAGAGGAGCAGTATGGTGGTGAGGAAGAGGTAACATATTATGGTTTTAGAGTATTCCATGTTTTCTAATTAGCATAGACTAATTCTTCCTGCTTCCATTCAACAGTTGCCACAGACAAATCCTGGCTTCAATAATGCACCTTTTAAGTTTACAAAGTATTCAAATGCTTATATGCTGGTGTACATTCGTGAAAGCGACAAGGAAAAGATAATCTGTAATGTGGATGAGAAAGACATTGCAGAGCACCTAAGGGTGAGATGCTAGCTATGAATTTTGCCTACTTGTTGTTTTTGTGTTCTTTGATGCTCATATAAATTGAACTGCACTTCAAATTTCTTACTGCAGATAAGATTGAAGAAAGAACAAGAGGAGAAGGAGCTGAAGCGAAAGGAAAAAGCTGAAGCTCACTTGTATACTATGATAAAGGTTAATACTTTGTGATTTCCTGTAACTTCTTGTTTTACCTTCATCTTTCCTGGTTTACAGTGGCTGTATAGACTCACTGTCAAGGCATACATGCGAACACACTATTGTTTATTGTTATAAATATTTGGAAGTCACCAATTCAGTTGTTCTTTGCATTTTTAGGTTGCACGTACAGAGGATCTACTTGAACAGATTGGGAAGGATATATACTTTGATCTTGTAGATCATGATAAAGTTCGTAGTTTCCGTAGACAGAAACAGTTGCCTTTTAACCTTTTTAAGGTGCTCCTCAATTTCTTTCTAGTTCTTAGATTTGCATTCTCATTAATACTTGATTTCAGATCCAATATTGGGAGCTTTGTGCTGAATTTAGGACCTAAATAACACATGATGGTTTTGCTTTTTTTTCCCAAGCCTAATTGGAAGGCTAGTTATTGAACTTATCACATTTTCAATTTCTTTGAAGATTTCATTCAGTTGGGATGGTAATTTTGTAGTCTGATGCATTTGGATATATGATACCATGCACAACAGAATGGTTAATCACATTCCTAAGCATGATTTGGTGCAAGGTCAATTATTACAAACAAAAATTGCCAGTTCAGTCTGGATGGCAGTTGCCGAGATTAAAAATTTGAACGAATCAGGAGTGATTTGTGGGACATCCCTTCTGTGCGCTACTTTGATGGGATAGGAATTCTAGTATTGGTCTTGTCATTTGTGGTTGTTTTGTCAGTTGATTCTTTTATTTAGACTTAAGCCAGAAGGGCATTGCTGAAGGATTGTTATAAAAGCCTAATCTCCAAAATGTAAGACACTCCTGAACTCATTGGGAAAATGAACTCTCTTCTATGCATTCTATATCAGAAAATTTCTGCTATTATTAGTTCAAGTATAGAAACTTGTTGATACCGGGTAGGCCTTCATCTATCAAAAGTAATTATGGACTGGTTGGTATTTCCTACAGGTCAGATTGTTTTATTAGGAGACTATATGTTTATGGTTTCTAGCTTTGGAAAACTAAATTTCTGTCCAGATCATTCTGATCTTCCTAGCAGATACTTTACAGGGTGGCTTTTGATTTATTTTGTGATTAATACCAATTTTTTCATTGGTGATCTTGGACGTCATCATTCCTCAGCCTCCATTCTGTTTACATTATATACCTATAGGTCCCATGCATTTTCTTTAGGTATATAGAACTTTTCTGATGTAATGATTTACACAGGAAGATATTGCTAAAGAGTTTGGTATACCAGTACAATTTCAACGCTTCTGGCTGTGGGCCAAGCGCCAAAACCATACGTACCGTCCAAATCGACCACTGACTCCTCAGGAAGAAGCACAGTCTGTGAGTAATAACGACTTTTTGTGTTTATTTTCGTTGACTATTGTATGCTTGTAAATACCATTGTATTTCGAACACATGCGGCCTGAGTTGTTCAGCAAACGGATGTCTCAGGATTGGTTCCTATTTCCTCTTTTCCAGTTTAAATTTGGATTACAATAAAGGAATTAATTGTTCAAATTTACGTCATCTCCTTTGGTACTGAAGATGTGGGTAGATGAGTGTTCAAATAAGAAGATTCCACTCTTGATGTCAGACCATTTGACAATCCGGTTCTCTGAGGGAAGCTTATTAGCCATCAGGGCAAGCCTAATCCTTGAACTTTGGTCAATTTTAAATGAGCTAAAGATTCTATAAGTAATTTTAACAGAGTTTGCTACTTGTTGCATCTCTAATGCTTTTGTTGAACTTGACTTTTAGCTCATGGCTTTAAGGTAATTGTTCCCCAGAGTAATATTATGAGCATACTTATGGAAGTTGGAGAAGTAGATTAGTTTCTGATAACCTTTTGACTTGAAAACTAAGTTTTGGCCTTATACTTTTTAAACAGTTTGGCTAGCACAATTAGTAAATTGCACACACAATGGTATACATACCAACACACAGAGGAATTCTTCGACTGCGTAAGCTTTCTGACTGCTGGAAAATAATGCAATCTATTCCCACTCTTGACCGATATATGTTGCAATCTGGTGGCTTAACATCCTTTGTTGTGATTTGTTCTATTCTGATAGCAATAAATTACTTTTGTGTGAAGGTGACTACATAATCTATGCAGCAATTTGAATTATTTGCTAGACATTAGATCATTACAAGATGCTTTTGGTACTCCATTTTCTTGTATTTATTTATATGAGAGTTTGTACAAATGTTTGGGCTGTTTGAATGTTGTGGGATCGTGATACAGTGTGCTATTTACGAAGATCTCAACGTCAAAATGGAGCCTGTTTTTTGTTTTATTTTACCAGCTCAATGAATTGTAGGTTGGACAATTAAGAGAGGTTTCCAACAAGGCAAATAATGCTGAGCTCAAGTTGTTTTTGGAAGTAGAGCTTGGACCGGTAGCTTTATTTGCCCTTATCCATCATTTTCTCATCCACTCGATTTATAGGAAAATATTTGGTCTTATATTGTACAGCCTTTTGAGTACTGCTGATTCTTCTGGTAATTCAGGATTTTCGGCCGGTTCCTCCACCTGAAAAGAATAAGGAGGATACTCTACTTTTCTTTAAATTTTATGATCCTTTCAAAGAGGTGCTCAGGTAATCATCACTTCAGCTTGCCTTCCTGTCTCTAGGAACTGTTTGTATACGGCTTACACTGTAAATGGACAGGTATGTTGGGAGGTTATTTGTCAAGGGAACTGGTAAACCATCGGAGATTTTGGCAAAGCTAAATGAAATGGCTGGCTTTTCACCTGATCAAGAAATAGATCTTTATGAGGTTAGTTATGCATATTCATTTTAAGTAACAAGAAATTTATATTTTCATCTCCTAATTACGGCATCAGTTATATACTATTGTAGTGATTACTATGTTTTTTTCTATCAGGAAATAAAGTTTGAACCTAACGTCATGTGTGAACATGTTGACAAGAGACTCACTTTTCGTGCAAGTCAGGTATATAAAATCAATTTCTAGTTTCATTTTCCTGCAATCTCTAGTTGACCAATCAGATTCTTCATTTTCTTATCTATGCTTTTATTTTCATTGGTTATGCAGCTTGAAGATGGAGATATTATTTGCTTTCAAAAGCCTCTTCTCCCTGGAAGTGAAGTACATTGCCGGTTCCCTAATGTGCCTTCATTTCTGGATTATGTGCATAATCGTCAGGTATGAAAATGATTTTTTGTGAACGTACATGATCATTCAATTTTTAAAATTTGATATTGCTACATACTTTTCTCCAGAATTTTACATTCTGTGTTTTTCTAGAGTAGAACCGTGTTGCCGTGGGTTATGCATAATTTAACTAGTGGCTAGGGTATACATTCTTATTCTTGCCCCACCATCATACTTCGCAAATACGGATCAGCTAATTGTTTGCAAATACTGGCATAGTATAATTCTTAACAACCATCCTAAAATAGAAGGTCACTAATGCTAAATTTATTAATGGATCCTTGAGGATTCTTGATTCAACCAGATCTCCATGCGATTGTCACATAGATGAGTATTTTTCAAGTTGAATGTCTTTCTCCAAATGTGCTAGTAACATGTTTGCATCATGTGATTGATCACATAAAGGAGTATTTATAAAGTAAAAGTCTTTCTGTTTGTTAAGAAGGTAACTTGTTTGTATTTGCATTTTCATATACTCTTGTCATGTGACTTAAAGTTCTGATGGATTACCTTTTGTTGTCGATATTGGTCTAATTTCATGGACATTTAGGTGGTTCGCTTTCGATCCTTGGAGAAACCAAAAGAAGATGAATTTTGTCTTGAACTGTAAGTGGTTCAGTAAATACTCAAGAAGATAGTAACTAATTAAGGATATTGAGTATAATGTATTTCATTCTTCCCTTATTTATCTTCAGGTCAAAGCTTAACAATTATGATGATGTAGTGGAAACAGTAGCTCATCACCTTGGCTTGGATGATCCATCTAAAATTCGGCTAACATCTCATAACTGTTATTCCCAGCAACCTAAGCCCCAAGCCATTAAGTATCGGGGAGTGGAGCATTTGTCGGATATGCTTGTTCACTATAACCAGGTGAATTATAGAAATTTAATCTGTACTATTTTTTTCCTCATTTTGCATTTAGGTTCTAGTTGACAAAATGAACATTTTATTTTTGTGTTTTTGGCAGACATCTGATGTCCTCTATTATGAAGTATTGGACATCCCCCTGCCAGAACTGCAAGGCCTGAAAACATTGAAAGTTGCATTTCATCATGCTACAAAGGATGAGGTTAGTGGAGGTTATGAAAATCCTGATGCAAGGAACTTTTCAAGTTATGCCTCATTAAATGTTTATGATGTTCTCAGATTGTCATTCATACCATTAGATTGCCAAAGCAGAGCACTGTTGGTGATGTTATTAATGATCTTAAGACAAAGGTAATAATTGTTTGATTTTTTTCTTCAGGCTTTTCTTTTTTTCTCAAAACATTCCTAAATTGCAGAATCTTTGCACCAACACAATTAAAAGAAAAATTGTAAAAAGAGAAGGAAAAAGGTCATTATGCATTATTAATTTTGTTATTATTTTTATAACAGGAGGAGTTATCTCATCCCAATGCTGAACTTCGTTTGCTTGAAGTTTTCTATCACAAGATCTACAAGGTAACGACTACCTTATTCGGTTTTGATTGATGTAATTGCTCCTGAAAAAAACATTCACCAACTTCACCTAGGGATTTTTGTTTCAGTTTTTGGTATGATAAGGCCAATGCAAGGTTTAGATCATATGACCTTCAGGATACCAGCTTTGTTTGACTAAAACATAGCAAATGGTCGTATAGATATCATATAAAATCAATGATTAAAAAGCTGTAAGCTAAATCCTTTGTCTTTTCATTCTTATTGTCAAACTTCATTTCTTTTTCCTTAGCAATATGGATCCTTATTTCACTCCTTTTTGTTTCTGTGCCCCAATTTGATGTTTCTTTCATAACTTTCTCCTTCATACCTTGAAAACTAAAATATCTAGCCTCATTAGCAAGTGGAGTTCTGCAGAGGTATCTAATTTTAGATTCGCATGAAATTTCGCATGCAAAATGTAAAACACTTGAAAAAGTTCTTCCCCAATTTTATCATTCTCACATACATGGAAACTAAGTTGGCTCCAGTTTCCTGGTATTGCCTATGAACACTTTGAAGGTAGTGAACACCGATGTCATTTGTTATTGGGTTCTAATGTTTGGGCAACATTTTGTATCTTCTCCGTAAATTTGTTGTCTTTATATTATTTACGGCTTGGAATTTTATTATTTTGGGATGATTTTATTATCATATCTTGTGTCCTTTTGAGCCTAGGATGTTTAGGTGGATCATATAATTGTATAGTAACTTGCATCATCACTAAACAGATTTAAGGTACATGTGATCCTTGATTGAGTTAAACGTGGTTATAATAGGAACTCTTTTCTAAATATTTGCCTTTGTCGTGATACAAGTGTATTAAAATGATGATTGATTTAAGTTCTGATGGCATGAATTTCTTAATAGTAAATATAATGGAGAAACACAGAGAATGAAAGGCATTGGTGTTACAATATTATACTCACTTAGCAGTTCCATGTTATTCTGATAAATTTTCTAATAAGCAGTTCTTTTTTCTGCATGCTTGTCTAGTGTATTTTTGGAGGTAACATAGCTTTTGATGCTTCATTATTTTTCAAATTTTGTGTTTGTATTCCAGATCTTCCCACATAATGAAAAAATTGAGAATATCAATGATCAGTACTGGACATTACGTGCAGAGGAGGTGAGGGTCTTTCTGTAGCTAGACAGTTTCTGGGTCATTATTATTCCATTAGTTTGACTTCTATATATTTGCAAATGCTTCGGTATCTGAATCTGTGGATAGTTGAATACTGACTTAAAATGTATGTTTTTCTCAATGATGCCACAATTCTTTGACATGCATTAATGGGTGCTGGTTACTTGAGAGTGTCCTTACAAATATGTCCTTGTATGCTCCTCTATGATCTTAGATCAACTCCCAACTTGGTGTTCTTTCTGAGCCCTATGTTTGACATGCATTAATGCACTTTATTTGCTAAATTGCTTGCATGAATGTCCCTTTTTATTATGGTTTATGCAATTGATATTTTGCAGATTAATTTGGCATTCCATATTAAATTGAATGAGGATTTTTTCTTTTTGATATGTTTGGTTAAAGAGAGCCATTGGATGATGTGAATGGAGTTATTGCTGAATTTGTCTCTTGGTTTTCAAAGTAGACAGAAAATGTTGTTGATTAAGGGAGAGAGGTTTTTGAAATTTAGTTCATGTTTCTAGTTTTATCTTGTGAAGTTCTCCAACTTTATCTTTCTATCTATGTTTGAATAAGTGTAGTGTGAAATACAATAATCCATGTTCACGGGTTAAGGTTTGTTTCTTGTGATGAATTTATCAAACAATTTGCCTTGTATGTCCAATTCATGAATTCTTACAGTTATGCTTTTTGTGTCAGGTTCCGGAAGAGGAGAAAAATCTTGGCCCTCATGATCGTTTGATACATGTTTATCATTTTATGAAAGACACAACTCAAAACCAGGTGGTGATATATTGCTTTTTGTTTTATCGTTTTGTTTCTAATTGCCATTTGATGACATTTTCTTCAATGCTGCCTGGTTTCAGTCGCCTTTTTGTAGTAAATTGCTTAATTTTCTCTCACAACAGATTCAGAATTTTGGTGAACCGTTTTTCCTGGTCATTCATGAGGGTGAGACCTTAGCTGAAGTTAAAGCTCGTGTACAGAAAAAATTGCAGGTTCCTGATGAAGAGTTCTCAAAGGTATTTGTGTTAATATCTCTACAGAAAAGCATCCACACTGTTTATCATCTCTGTTTAATGTACAATTTGAAATATTCCAGTGGAAATTTGCTTTCCTCTCATTGGGACGCCCTGAATATCTTCAAGACTCTGACGTGGTGTCCAGTCGATTTCAGGTGAATCAAGGCTCTTTCTCCTCACACAAACACATACACGGTTACTTTACATGCATGCATGAATACATGTAGCGTGTTTATTGTCTGGTTGTTACAAAACAAACTAGTGATTTCACTGAGATCACAAAATAGATAAATGGCACATCAATTTTGTGGAAATCCAGTTGATGACTTGAACTGGACTGACTAGATAAAACTAACGGTATGTGGAGTTTCTACGTGTGATGAAATAAGTTTACGTGGGATAAAATTTTTTTTGTCCCCACAGAGTACCCAACTTTTGCAAAATTTTACAAGATTAATCTTCTTTTCTATTTTGATTTGAGTAATTATATTTCCTTTTTTATTTTGATAAGAGTATCATGTGTCATAATTTCTTTTCACTTTTTCCTTCAGTTATATCCACCTTATCTTTGCTGCATACCATAAAATGTTGATAGGAGCTTTTTCTGTATGCTTATTACCCTACAAAATAATAGTTTGGAGCAAATAAATGGGGTTATTTGAACTTTCTTGTGGTCCTTAAGAAATAGAAATCATAAGCATAAAGTAAGTCTTAAAACTTGTAATTCTTTAAGAATCAATACTAAAACTTCACATGTTGATTTTGAGTACTAAAATTCTTTATAAAGGATACTAGTTTACTAAAAATGTTAGTCCTGCTATTATTTGTCAAAGATTTGTGTACCGTATTATGCCATTACCATTTGCAATCTTTGTCACATCAAATTCAAAGTTTTAGTACTCAATTGTCAAAACATAAAGCTTTCAACTATGTTTTAACAAGTGTTACAATTTATATTTATTTGTCCAATATTTTGCTGAGTAACAGCATTGTCTTTGCTGGAAATGTTTAAGCTACGGATTCACCAGAAAGATATTGTGGCTCTGTTACTTTGCTACCTCATGTGGAAAGTTTTCTGACCTTGTCATATTTCACTCTGGTGCAGAGAAGGGATGTATATGGTGCTTGGGAGCAATATCTTGGTCTAGAACACTCTGATAATGCTCCTAAAAGGTCATACGCCACACACCAGGTATGATTAGAAATAACGAGAGGGTATTTTCAATACGATTGTTGAGTGGCTTGAGAATGGGTGTTAATGATGTATCAAAGATGAGCCTTGCGTTTGGATGCATTTGAGGGGGGGAATTTCATTGTTATCCTAATTTTGCAGAATCGTCACACATTTGAGAAGCCAGTGAAAATTTACAACTAGATGGAGGGGGGACCGAAATCTCACCAGATTTGTTTTGTTGCATTAGCAGAACTTAAGAAGTTGTATCCGGTGGGGAAGTGGGTATTTGTCGTCTTTGCAGTGAAAGCATGCTGTTGTTCTGTAGATTGTAATTCTTTGATGTTAGGGCCGGGGCGGTTTGGATAGAACTGTGTTCCCTGAATAGTTTTGACATATGTAATGGGCTCATCATTTTGGTGAAGTAGTTGATGGCTGGCATTGAATCCTTAATTTCCATTTGTAGTTTGGTACATAAGATTTTGATGTGTGGCCATGTATAGAGGGTATAGAGGGTATAGGTGTGCCATTATTCTATACTCCAAATGTACGCTTTCGTGGATTTTCCTAGATGTAACCATCAGATCATAGAGAAGAGGCATCTGTATAATGTGTCAATCCAGGTGGACCTGGACCTAGTTGAAATGAAATATTAATTCGTCTTTCAAATCCAGCTTCACCCTCTCTTTTGTATGTTTATTTAGTTTGGTGTGATGAAAAAAGGAATTAACAAGGAAACTTTTTGTTACATATCTGAAATAGTTTTGTATCCTGAATCTATTTAGACCCATCTTTTCGAAGAAGGGGAGGCTATGACCAGATTAAAATTCTAACGGATTGAGAGGGAAAAAAAGAGAGGAAGAGGTCATAATTTATTCTTGGCACCAAGTCAAATTGAATTATCATATTTTAAATAAATTTTAATAAATTTAAATTATTGAAAAAGATATTTATCAATTTATTGTAAAAATATTAATGAAGTTCAAATAATAAAAAAAAATTCAGGCCCATAATTAGACAACGTTTGGGATTGCCTAGACTGCTTCGTGTCCATAGCATCTACCGTCACTGTTGGCTGGAGCGTTTTTAGGATTTATCCCTGCGATCAAGGGCATTGAAGTTGAATCGTTGCTCATGGACTTAGAGAAGCTTCTCAATCTGGACGGCTATGATGATTGTACCCTGGTTTAATGAGCTCCATTTCAAAACAATACAGGCTGATGGATGATCAGACTAAGCTTACTCTATTAGCTTCATGGATGATCCTTTACGTAATCTTTGCTGGAAGGAAGTTTACTCAACTAATTAAGTTACGGGTTTTGCTGTTTAAACATTGATATAATTTTTGGCATTGAATTCGTCTTCTCCAATTTGCGGTTAAAGGATACTTTAAGAGTTGATGGAAATTGTTGAAATTCGAACCTTATCATCTTTAATTTATAGGCATGTTCCGGAAATTTTGCCTTTGATTAGGATAACATTGGAGGTAAGTCGATTTTCATGTTTCCTTGCTGGAGAAACTTGAGCAACAGAAGATAACACTTCTAAGATCCTCTCTCTCTTTCAATCTAGGGAGATGGCCACTTGTTTACAATTTATCCTGGCAATCTCTTTAAACTAATCGCTTCTGTTTAAAATAAAAGTCGATTTAGGAAGATTTTAATTATTTAAAATAAGTGTCGATCGTGACTTTTTATACATGTTTATGATTTTACTTCCAAAATTATCTTCTAATTTTTCTCATATCTTGATTACACAGATTATATTTTCAAGGTACTTCAACATGCAATTAATAAAGGTATATCAAATATTTCATTAACTTTTTTAATAAATGTGCATCCCTCTGAAATAAATTTTACTTTAGATAAGAGGAAGTATTTAGTTTGGTAGATTAAGAGCAATGCTTTTTACTGTAACTTCTCCATTGAGAAGGTAAATAAATGAACATTACTTTGCTTCTAGTCATCAAATCTCAAGAACACGGACGTGGAGAAAAAGAGAGGAAAAATTGTCAATATCATAATTTTCAAAAAAGATGTTCAAAGTGGAGAAAAAAAAGGAAATGTTGAGTTCGATTCATTGAAACACACAGATAATTAACACTGTAAAATTTAAAGCTGAATTTTGACCCGAAGAATCCACTGTGTAAGTAAAATAAACGTCAAACAACTATGTCCCACTGCGGCGCTTCGGGTTTAGCCCCCGTCTTCCTCGTCTTAACTCCGCCGATCTCCTTGGCCTCATCTCCTCCATTTTTAGTCTCCTTTCGCTCATTTGGATGTCGCCGAAATTTGGTAGCAGTTGGCAGTTCTTTACCGCCGGCTCCTTCAAGTAATGTTCTTTTTTATACGTGTGTATGAATTGAATGGTTCGAATGATTTCCACTCTCCAATTAGCTGTTAGAATCAATAGGTTTGAAAAAAATGGAACTTCTCCCCTTCCACAGTTGGCATGTCATGAACACCTTTTGGTTCCTGCTTTTGCATTTTTTGGTTGGATTTGGATTCCATTTTATCCATCAAATTATCATCTACCAGCATTGTACAGCTTTCATCGGAGTCGCCAGTATCAGTAGTAGTGTCCGTTGTCTTCTGATTAGCGTTGCTTTCCTCACCAGAACCCTCGTATTCTCGTTTCTTTGTTCTTTCCTTCTTCAGTGATTCAATAACACATGCATCA
Organism: Erythroxylum roigii; assembly: GCA_027576455.1. NCBI lineage: Eukaryota > Viridiplantae > Streptophyta > Magnoliopsida > Malpighiales > Erythroxylaceae > Erythroxylum > Erythroxylum roigii. The sequence goes on along the minus strand of JANZXV010000005.1, from coordinate 27,539,908 downwards.
ACTGTGTATTAACCTGTCATGAAAATGGAGTTCATGAGTTGCCCATTAATTTAAGTTAATGCAACAAGGAGGATGTTATTGATACATTCAAGGAAAGTAACACTAACGAGTTGGAAACATAATTATGGTTAATTAATCAGAGGAGTTGTGGATTCTGAAAAAAATCAGCTGTCATTTGTACATGCAGGACATTTTATAACGTTTTTCCTAGCTCTTAAAGTTCGTACTTCCTTCGCATGTCCTCTGTCTAAAAAGACTTTTACTAGCAAAAACACACTCGAAGCATGTTTTGCAAAAATTGTGCGCGGAAGGGATGATTATGGGGTTACTCATCAACTTCCGGTAGATCTAAAAGCTAAGCTCTGCATGATAAATAATCAAAAAGTAAGATAATTTCCAACAAAATTTCATCATTCCTTGAATAACTATTTAGTATTCACTAGCACCTGACTTTTTAAAAGCTTTTTCCTCATTGCTAATTTCAATTTTTTCTTTTTCTTCTTCTTCCCCATTTTCAAGGCCTTATGTCTTTTTCTGCTAAGTGTTGAGGGTTTTTTTTCACGTCCATAACCCATTCTCCTCCTAAAAACAAAAAGTAACATCGTGGACGAAATATTTAATAGAAATGTGTGTGTGAGAGAGAGAAAGGGAGAGAGAGACAACATATTGAATTCTGGATACAATGACAACATGTATACTTACATTGTAATTCTAGGCTAGGGATTCCATTCTTTTTAGTTCCATTGCATTCTCTCTTTCACGTTTCACTCTTTCTCTGTTTACTACCTACATTGTTCCTGTGTCTGAAGTTGTTTTGATTGACACTTGCGGTTAACTTTGAAGTTTCATTATTTTCAAGATCAAGATCTCACATTGCAGGAATCCTTTTTATCTATTTGCTAAAAAAAGGGTACGTCGTTCTCTGCGTATATTCTACGCCCTGGTTTTTCAACATTAGGTGTCGTATCAGGCTTGCTGTTTGCTGCCAATGGAGAGCTGGTGGTTGATCATCGATAGCTAAATTTGATTAGCATGCACTATCTACAAGAATGGAAACTAGATGGAATTTATGTTGGACCCCGCTTCTGGAGC
>JANZXV010000005.1:27499967-27510379 GCA_027576455.1 Erythroxylum roigii | reverse complement strand
TTGCTTTGAATGATGTTGTAATAAAGGAAGTGAAGTTGGGATAAATTCGGTATTGATCTATGAGGAATTTGACTAAGCTGATTTCTATCTTTCCAACGATTTTAAAGTATGCGAATTTTTTATTATCGGAATAAGAGTTGGGTTCCAGGAACGGTGCCCAACATATTGGTTTCCCTAAGTAACTAGCTAGCATACTCAAACCTTTGGTAGTCCAATATTCTAAAGGAATGTTGTGAATATTCACCCATAGAGGAATGTTGTGAACATTGCCTCATTCTGATTTTTTCTAATTCCATGCCCGATTGCCAATTTTGAAGAAATAAAGGGAGTTGAGAGATGTGACAAGGGTCTTCTTCAATTACCATTTGAGCTTCCAATTTTGAACAGAAGTAAATATTAAGTTATCCTCCTCAGTTAGCATTACCTCCAGTAGATCTCTCCCTTTCCAGTATCTCTGATTCCATTCTTGTATCACTAGAAAAATAGGCCTTTTGTCCATTAAAAAAACCAACAAAAGTAGCTTCCTATGTCCTAGCTCCTTTTTTTAGAATGTCTAAAATAGGAGCCACCATTAGCTTTCCTTCTATCTCCAAAGGTGGATAGAAAACCAAGGAAAAATAAGAGATATCTCCCACAACTTGTTTCCATATCTTCCTAGGTCTTCTAGTAATGTCACTAATGGTAAGGACGAAAAGTTTGGGAGGAATGGTAGAGGTAGAGGAAGGGATAGTTATAGAGAGGGATGGGGAAGAAGGATGGGCTGTAGAAGTTTTGGAAGAGGAGGAAGGTTTAGGAAGGGGATTTGGGGAAGTGGCTATTTTAAAGGTAGTAGATAGTGGTGGAAAATCAATCTCCATTTTAAGCTTTGGAAACCAATTTAATATGCTAATGTTTTGTTTTGCAGTCCATCAAACAAAGAAGAAAGCTGGAAAGGAAATAGAGGGCTTTGGTATTTGGATGGAGGATGGTGAGAGTTCAAGTCTTGTAATGTTTTCTTGAGTAAATTTCCTTCACTTAACCTTTTTATTAACCTAATCATATCATACTTAAGCCCCATTACAACTCTATAAAGACTTTTTTATTTTTGTTTCTAGTTTGTACATAAGTGGTGGAGATGTGAATTTATTGCATGCATATGGTAAGAATTATACTATGCATCGATTGAAAGTTTTGACTCCTTTCACCCTAAACACTTGAGTGCATTGAGTGAAATCTTGGTGAGGGTGTAAAGAAATATACTTTTGATTTCAATGCGATTATTGATCTGATTACTATTAATATTACTTAGGAAGTTAGCTTTAGAATAACTTGATTCTGCTTGTATATTAATTTGATTCGATAGGTTATGGTGATCTATAGGATGAATGGATAGGTTAGGATTAATGATGGATTGATGTTGTAGATTTATAATTTAAATTAAGGTTTACTTGAGGACAAGCAAAAACTTAAGTGTGGGGACGAATATTTGACTATATTTTACCACCCATTTTTGATGTATTTTGTTTGATATTTGATACTTTTATTGTATGTTTGGTACTTAATATGCTTCAATTTTGTTTATAGGTGATAATTTCCTTCATGGATGTAAAGGAGAGGAATCTGGGCAAAAATAGGAAACACAGAAATCTGGAAAGAGTGTATGATTGTGCACTTCTGCATACTCGTGCATTTTCATGATATCCAAAGTTTTCCAATTATGCACACTCATACACCACCGTGCATATCCAAAAAACTAGAATTTAATATAAAAATGATATTTCATAGGTAGAAGAAAAGGGGAGCCTTTTAGAGATAACACAAAGATTTCATTAAGAGATCTATCAGAATACAAGATCAAGCCTCTATATGGCGAGAAGATTTGATAGAAAACAATCAGGGAGATTTAGAATTATGAACCCATTGTTTTTAATTCGTTTTTCTTTCAATTTATGTTTGATTTTGTGTACGATAATATGTAACTAAATGTCCAGTTAGTATTTAGGTTAGATGAACCTTATGTTAATACTTTGATATGATTTGATTCCTTTATTAATGCAATTGGGGTTGTTGATTATTATGATCTAATTAGATGTTTTATTGATAATCTAATTTCATACGTAGAGAGTGAAAAATCCTAATGAATAGATCTACCTTAATTAGAAGGAGTTGATTGTAACCTTAGAGATAGGATGACATAAATCTTCTGGATTAGGGTCAAACCTAATAAAAGGACTCATAAATCAGTAACGTAATCATATAAGATTTAACCTAATTAATTCAGTTAGAGACTTTAGGATTAGTTGTTAGGAGACTCAAGGTCAACTATTAGCATACCATAGGAGTCTCCACGGTCCAATACATCAACAAAACAATTGCATGATAAAAGATCAATCTATTAAGGTTTTAAGGGGATTTGAAGCTAGATACCAATTTCTAATAACGATAGTTTTCTTTGTGAATTCCACTATCAATGCATTTATTATTGTTTCCTATTTCTTTAATTTTTTTAGTTTTATTTTTTTATTAAAAATCTAAAATCAATCTGTAGGCTAGATAATAGGGGAAAGGTAATTATTAGTAGTCATAGTCTTCGTGGGATTAACCCGCACTTACCGATACTAGCTACAACTATGTCGTGCATTTGTGGTTTATTACAATATTGACTATTAGGCTTCAGGTCAATCAAGTTTTTGGCGTCGTTGTTGGAAACTTTGATATTAGGAAAGCCTGAATTTTATTACTTTATCCATTTTCATTTTAGTTTGTTTTATCTTTATTTTTATCTTTATTTTTTTATTTTTTTATTTATTTTCTTTCCTCTTATTTTATTTACTTTATTATATTTTATTGTATCTTATTGCATTTGTGGCTTATTAATTTAATTATCTTTTGAATTTCTCTATTTGATCTTGAGTTGTGGTTTATTGTAGGAATTACGATTCGTTGTCATAGTCACAACTAATAATGGATAGATGGAGTAGATAAGACTTTTCTAGGAGCCAAAATATGTCTTTGCTATCTATATCATCACCATATGGGAGAGTTAGGTGTCAACACATTTTTTCGTAAGGTCAATCGATATTCAGGCCGTGTAGTGACATTGGGAGTTATCACTACAATCGTGAATGTCGAGCACCAACATATATATCGGAGCAACCTAGCATGTATAATCAACCTCATAGTGCAGCGTACGATAATAGCTACAATTTATAGTAGAGCAACTCTATACTTATGGATGGAAAGATTACGTTTAAGGTGGATATTTACAGCACCAAGCATCTTCATATAACGAGATGACTCTGGAAGATAAATTGATGGAAGCCATTATTGAAATGAAAGATGATTGACACAAATTCAAGAGCAAAGAAAAGATAAGAGTTAGCTTCATGAATAAAGGGACATTTCAAAAAGTGCTTCCAGAGGAACAAGAAAATGTTACAAACAGACTAATAAAATGCCTTGTCAATAGAAAGAGTAGTTAGTCAACATGAATTTAATAGGAGACTTCCTCCACTTGCATATGATGAGTATAATCCGAGCTTCCAACCATCTCAAAGTGAAAAAGGCGAGGAGGTAACTACTAATCTGAGAGATATGATGATTAAGTATATTTAAGATTCAAACATAAGATATCAGGAAACAGAGGCTCGTATATAGAATATGGTTAAACAAATCCATTAACTGATGGATATATTATTTGACTTTGTCAAGTTATGCTAAAACTAATACTATCGACCGAGAGGCAATCACCCTTAACAGTGAAGAAGAGTTTCTTGGAGAAGAAGACAAAAAAACCTCCATCTAAGAAAGTAGAGGAGTGGAAGAAGATGAGTTAGAAACCTCTATCCAAGAAGAAGAAAAAGAAGAATGGATATAGGTGATTGAGTAAGAATTGGTGAGGAACCAAGTTTGATTGAGGAAGAATTGGTGAAGGAACCAAGTAAGGAAACTACTAATGAGATGTTGGTAGTGACCTTAAGTATGGAGGGTTTCCACTTCCCCAAAGACAAATTGTTCAAGCTAGCCGATGATACAGGGAGTTTTGTTATTTCTTACATTTTTAACAGTTTGTCATTAAAAAGGGTATTAATGGAGTATATTGGTTTTATTAATCTAATCAATTACATCATTCTGATTATCTTGCAATAGGTGGCTTACTTCGGGATAAAAAATTGTTTTGTGGACAAAAGGGTGGAAGCAAGTCACTAATTATTGATCCAGAATGACGTAACGTGCAGGCTATGTCACGCTACTAACGTCAAAGAAGCGCTACATGGGAGGCAACTCATGAATCAGGATAAACTTCATTTTATGTAATTTTCTTTTCATGTTTCTTAGTTATTTTCGTTATTGTTAGTTTTATTTTCTTTTATCTTTTTTATTCCTTTTTTGTTTATGTTTTGCAAGGATGTTAGTGTCATATTGGATGGACCAAAATCAGAGAAATCGTCACAGTCAGGAAAGTACCAAAACTCATCTCACTTATTTTTAATGCTTATATTGTTTACATTAAGGGCAATGTACACCTTTAAGTGTGGGGATGGGCTTAATGACTTTTTAACTAATTTTCTTTAAGTTTATTGTAATCTTGATTATAAATTTTATTAACTGATATCTTGAATTTGTTGAGATCTATCCACGACTACTATATGTTATTGTTAAATATTGACTTGAATTGGTGTGCAAAAGGTTAATGGTTAAAATGAAATTAATTTTTTAAGTCATATTTTTTGTAATCATTGAAAATTTCAAATTGAATGATATTGCATATTATTTACACATATGCCCATCTTTTTCATGAGCTTTTGAGTCTAAGAGCAAATTTTCAAAATTTTTAAAGCTCTTGTTATTCTTACATGTGTGTGATATCGTGTATAGTTGGATAATTTTAGAACTTGCTTTTATTATGCATGTTGAACCATATTTGTGAAAATTAGAAACATTAATATGAAAAAGGCATTTAGTTTTACCAACTTGTTTTAGCCTTTTTCTTTGAAATTTATCATACCCAAAAATTGACCTTTAAGAATAACCAAGTTAAGCCTTAGCCTTTTTGATTGATTAAACCCACATATTAAGCCTTATTCCTATTTTTCTTTGAAGACCTTTTTATTGTTTTGAACTTTTAAGGTTATTTACATTATTTACTTATTTGAGACTTGAAATTTTTGAAAGGTACAATATTTGTTAAATTGTGGTACTGATTGGAATTTTGAAAAAAAAAGTAGAAGAAAAAAATTAAAAAAGAGTTTGGAAAAAAAGAGAGAAAAGAATAAGTATATAGTACCATTAGAGTTGCATTGAAAGGACCTGTATGTTTTATAAACAAGTCTTGTAATGTTTCTTTGAGTAAATTTCCTTCACTTAACCTTTTTATTAACTCCATCATACCGTACCTAAGCCCTATTACAACCCTATAAAGACCTTTTGATTTTTTTTTAGTTTGTACATAAGTGGTGGAAATGTTGTTTTATTGCAAACATGTGGTAAGAATTCTACAATGCATTGATTGAAAGTTTTGACACCTTTCACCTTAAACAACATTGAGTGAAATCTTGGTGAGGGTGTAAAGAAATATGCTTTTGAATTCAATGCAATTGTTGATGTGATTACTATTAATATTACTTAGGAAGTTAACTTTAGGATAACTTGATTCTACTTGTACATTAATTCGATTCGATAGGTGTTATGATGATGTATAGGATGAATGGACAGGTTGAGATTGATGATGTATAGGATGAATGGACAGGTTGAGATTGATGATGGATTGACGTTGTAGATTTATAATTTGGATTATGGTTTGCTTGAGGACAAGCAAAAACTTAAGTGTGGGGATGTTTGATAGATGAATATTTGACTATATTTTACCACCCATATTTAATGTATTTTGCTTAATATTTGATACTTTGATTGTATATTTGGTCTTAATATGCTTCACGTGTGTTTGCAGGGGATAATTGCCTTCATGGACGTAAATGAGAGGAATTCAGGCAAAAATGTGGCAAAAATAGAAAAACAGTAATCTAGAAGAGTGCGCGACCGTGCACTTCTGCACTCTTGTGCACTTTCACAATATCCGACGTTTTCCAAAATGCACGTTTATGTGCACGGCCCATATGACCGTGCATAAACCAAAAACCTAGAATTCAATAGAAAAGTGATGTTTGTGGGCAGAAGAAAATAGGAGCCTTTTAGAGATTATTTCAAATGTGGAGAAAGTCTAGAAGGAACAATTTTGGTCCAAAGAAGTGAAAAATATGAAGATTTCATCGAAAAATCTATCGGAATATAAGATCAAGCCTCTAAATTGCGAGAAGATTTGATGGAAGAGAATCAGGGAGATTTAGAAATATGAACCCATTATTTTCAATCCATTTTCTCTCATTTTATGTTTGATTTCGTGTTCGATATTATGTAACTAAACGTCTAGTTAGTATTTAGGTTAGATGAATGTTATGTTAAGACTTCGATATGATTTGATTCCTTTATTAATGCTATTAGGTTAATTGATTATTGTGATCTAATTATGTGTTTTTATTGATAATCTAATTTCATACGTAGAGATTAAGAAATCTTAGTGTGAATAGATTTACCATAATTAGAAGGAGTTGATTGCAACCCTAGAGATAAGATGATTTAAATCTTTCGGATTAGGATCAAACCTAATATAGGGACTCATAAATCGGTAACGTAATCCTAAAAGATTGAACCTAAGTAATTCGATTAGAGACCTTAAGATTAGTTGTTAGTAGACTCAACGTCAGCTAGTAGCACACTATAGGAGTTTCCACGATCTAATGCATCAATAAAACAATTGCATTGTAAAATATCAATTTATTAAGGATTTAAGGGGATTTGATCATAGATACTAATTTCTGATAATGATAGTTTTCTAAGTGAATTTCACTATCTTTGAATTTATTATCGTTTCCTATTTCTTTACTTGTTGTAGTTTTTATTTTGTTTTTATTAAAAATTTGAAATCAATCTAGAGGTTAGATAATAGGGGAAGGGTAATTACTAATATTCATAGTCTTCGTGGGATAGACCTATATTGGTGTAGGCAAAGGTTTTAAGTTCCCAAATTGGATGCAAAGTTATGTAGGTTACTGGTGTCTTATGAATGTTTCGTAAGGAAGAAGAAGGCTCACACTACACACATAACACACATCATATTTGCATAATAATTTTCTCTATGTTCTTTAGGTCATCGTTTACATATTTATATGATAGAGGTAGTTAGCGAGAATCAAGGAGTTTGTTAGCTCCTGTCGATGCTTCCCTGTTGTCCCACTTTAACAACTTATACTAAGTCTTACCCTATTTTATATTGACTACAGAATAATACTAATATTGGACTACAAGCCCATCACTTAACCAGCCCACCTCTTAAACCACTAATGACCCAACCCCTTTACAAATGAAAAGGAATTCACGACCATCCTTTAGAGTTTTCCCAATTTTATTTCGTCAGATCCCTAATTTTAATTGCTACCGATTTCTCATATCACTTACTTGCCAGTCCTAGCTAAAGCTACGTCGTGCACTTGCGGTTTATTACAATATTGATTATTACGCTTTAGGTTAATCATGATGCATTATTACTAAGCTATGGGCATGAATTAGTACAATCCTTCTATTGTGATGTAATGTGGTTACCTAAAATATTTCATCTTTTAAGCAAAAACCATATGTTATCTTTCAGCACAATGGATTTTATTTTGGTTACCAAAAAGATCATTTAGAATCGATTTCTTGCTATTACAAAAGTCACTAATTATTTGTTATTTTTTGGGTTTGTTGTAGCTCCTAACATTTCATCCAATAATAGTCATTAAATAGAGAAAGAGGATGAATGGTTCTTCTTTGGCTTTCTGCCTAGCTTATTTTTATTATATGTTCTAAATCCCACATCCTTCTTGTTGTTCTGGATAAGAGTTGATGATGTAACTTATGGAATTGCTTCCTAGGGATTACTAGGTGAATGATCGATTATAAGAGATTATATTTTGATTAATGCTAAGGGTTACTTGAGGGAGTTTGGTTAATATCTCTCTTGTGAGGCTTAATGTTTTCATAATCATCTTGATTTTGCATATATATAACTCCATTATGTCTAGTTTGATCAATCTTAGTACTTGACTATTCATAGTGCAAAGATTGAGTTAAAGCACCTGAAGCTGGTTCTTTTTAATTAAATAAAACATTTGAAGCAATGATATGGCATGACTTGAGTGCTGGTTCAGAATTTTGGATAATAACCTCCAGACTCATTAATTTACTATAATTCCCTATATGAAACCTTTTACCTATGGCTCTCCATTATTTTATTTTTCCTTTTCTTATGTATTTTTATCGATAATTAACAAGAATGTCACCTTCCTTTAGCTTGCCTCCCTCTTCCAAACACCTAATCTTAATTATTTCTTGTAGCCGACAATTTATTTTTTACTTTTGTGCAGATCATCCAACTCTCTTCACGGCCACAGTTTATTCATCTAGGCATAATAGTGTATATTGAGCTTAATAACTAAGGAAAGCAATATACCAATATTCTACTAGTAAGTAGTGAAATTTGACCCATATAGGCATATGCTTTAAGTTCATGTTTTTCAGGTTCATTCTAAGTCTTCGTCTTAGTAAGAATAGTGGTTTTCCATTAATGTGTCATGATTGTGATTCTATGATCTTCTGCATATTGTAACTATTAGAGATTATTTTGTAAAATTCTTATTGGAGAATTTAAAGAGGAATAGGTCTTCCTTATTGGTAAGTACACCATTAAGCTAAGCTTTTTCTAGCCAACTATTTCCCATCTCTGTATAACAGGGAAAGCAAACAATTTTACTTACTAAAATACTTGACTATTTCAAATCTCCAGTCTCGAGCACTCCCAATCTTTGAAGGGTGGTTACAAGCTTCATCTAACTGAGGTGGAGCTAAAGATGGAATAAGTGTTCGTTGGACATATTAAAGGTAGGAAAGCCTTTAGAGACTACTTCACTAGCAAAAATTTCTATCACCATTTTCATAGTAATGTTATTTACGTATGTGGAGTAAATGTATCATAACAAGCTGCAACAATTTATGTTCTTGAATAATACATTCTGATATAAAAAAATTAAATTTAAAATTCATTGTATCCTTTTTTTTAAAAACGTGAAAGAGATGCAAGCATTATATTTGTATCCATTCAAAGCGTTTTGATTCCGGCGTTGGGATGGATCAAGCTGAATGTTGATGGAGCCGTCGATCCGTTGATTGGGGCTGCTGTTGTGGGTGGTGTCTTACGCAGCTCCAATGGCTCGTAGCTGGTCGGTTTTGCTCACAATCTTGGAATCTGTTCGGCTACAAATGCGGAACTGTGGGAGCTGCTCGATGGATTGCAAATCGCTCGGAGTATGGGCATCAACAAGGTTGAGGTTGAGGGTGATAACATGTCGGTGATTCAATGGCTCAATAACCCTATTCAGGAGAGTACGGACAATGCTCTCATCTGCAACATTCGGGAGCCGATATCCCGCAGTTGGCAAGTCAAGATTTATCACGTTTTTAGGGAGAGAAACGCTACAACGGATGCTATGGCTCGGATCAGACCTGAGGTGTCTTTGGATTTTGTGGTTTTTCAACAACTCTTGATGTTATCCTGCCAACTTTCAATGATGATCGCATGGGTGTTAGTTACACAGGGCACATTAATCCTATTGTTAGCTCTTTTATTTAAAAAAAAAAAAAGTTTTGATATCAATGATACGGAAGGAAATGTTAACCACAAAAGCTTCCTTTTGATGCGTGTGTGTACGAGTGGGGCTCTTCGGTCATGAGATTGGAAAAGAGGAGAGTCAAAGATAGGAGATAGTAAAGGTACTGCTTTTTCTCGATTCTCGGCCACACATATCAACCTCAGTAACAGTAACCCCTTCGTAAGCTGATGCCGGCTTTCTCCATCCTTTGGAATTATTTACGATAAACGAGTGGATGGTTTGACGATAACTATAGCAGAAACGAGAAAAGATACAGTAAATAATGATAATTATTATTATAATTATAATGGTCGATTAAAAGGATAGAATAATTATAATTATTAGTAAAAAAAATGATTATTATTATCATTGGTTGGATTGTAAAAAATTTTAAAAAATAAATTTATTATATTTTAATTAATTAATAAATAATATTTTAATTAATTATATTATAACTAATTAATTAATTGTAATGTTATTAATTATTCATAATAATATTTTAATTAATTATGTTGTAATTAATTATAATGAATGAATTATATTTTAATTAATTATATTGTAATTAATTAATAATAATATTTTAGTTAATGAATTTCTAATTAGTTATATTTTAATTAATTAATTATATTTTAATTAATTCTAATGTAATTAATTATTATTAATTTTAATTAATTATATTTTACTTAGTCA
>JANZXV010000005.1:27459689-27472361 GCA_027576455.1 Erythroxylum roigii | reverse complement strand
AAAAAGTGTTTTTTAGAAACTTCAAATTTGAGTTTCTTAAAAAGCTAAATTTTAGCTGTAAGAAAACTTATATCTAATAAAAAATATTTTTTATTTTATAACTAATCACTCATTTTAAAAAAAATATATTTTTGCGATAAAAAAAATACTTATTGACCGTACAAAAATTTAACCAAACAGATACTTCAAGCCAATTGCAATCGTGACATCTACTGTTAGATCGTAACATCAAATATCATCTGCAAGCTCATTATTTAACGCTTCGTTCTAAACTTGACCTTGAAAGAGTACGTATAATACGCTTTACATACATTTCCGGTCCGAAACTTGCGCTGAAGAAGGAAGTAGAAAGGATCAGTATAGCAGGAGTAGTGAAACTGTGAAAGAAAGAAGAAGAAAAGTTAAAAAGGAAAATTGATTAAGAAGAAAAGAATGATACAAGGAAAGAACAAAGCAGTTCAAAGGAATGACAAGAAAAGTCATGATTGATTGATAATATTTCCAAAACAATCTCGTTACAAGAGTATTAATACCAGTTACCCTCTAGTAACTGTCCAACTTCCTACAACCGTATCCGTCATTAACAATCTATTGGCACGTGCTTAATCAACGAACTCAACATTATCATGATGTTTGAGAATAAATTATTGAGCTAAGTTGATATTTAAATAGAAATATTGTTTCTGGACTCAAATCCTCCCAAATAATTATTAAGAATTTTATATTTTTTACATATTTTATTTTATTTTTATGATTTTGTTTAATACGAGATAACTTCACTTATGAATTAAATTAGTTTTTTTTCTACTAAATTTAATAACGGTCCTTTGGAAAATTATCCCAAAAAAGCAGTTTTGAGCTATCAAATAAATTCGAGTTCAAATTTTTTGTCTAATTTTTATAATATCTTATTATATTCAATAAAATTTAACATTTATTATTGAACATAATAAATAAATCTCAATAATTATTACTGAATACAATTTTACGGATAATCTCAATCTAACAAATTCAGCCTCGAACTCGGGTGTCGGGACACGCTCTTTGAGGGGTTGGAACTTGGTTCTCTGGATAAGACATGTAACGGGTACGTGGACATTTGATACCCCTTAACGTTAGAAACAAACGAGGCTTATTAGTTTCCTTTGTCTTGTATACTGTGGTGATGATGTTGGTGTCCAGAATCAGCTTTAAATGTCCCTGTTCACAGCAGAAACTCCAATGCAGTTGATATTTGCTGTTAGTTTAAGATACATATTATTACCGTTTTTCTTGTTTCGTGTGACTGATTAACATGCTAATTGACTGGGTCTCTGATTGTGCTTAATTAAAGGTCTTATCTTCGTCTTCTCTTCTTCTTCTTCTCTTCTTCTTCTTCGTTTCTTTTTAGACTTCCCAAGGAACATCAACCTGATAAAATTTTTCCTATCTCACTTGAGCTACTCCCACCAACCAAGAACAGGGGGACATTGTGTAGCACAGATAAGAGTTTCATCTACTGTGGTTGTAACATACTCATCCAACTGCATGCCCTGGTTTAGTTCTTATGATGGCTAGACCAGTTCAGAACCTCTATCTTTATCTTTCTCTCATCATCTTTGTTCATAGTGTTCATCACTCAAACCAGCTTCAATCTTCTCAATCGCAATCTCTTCAGAGTATCCTGCAGTTCCTCGACTACCCATCGATCTTAAACAGCTTTACCGACGCCTCGGACTTATGCAGCGTCGAACCAAGTTCATATCTGACTTTGGCATGCTATGAGAATAATCTAACCCAGCTTCATATTATTGGAAGCAATGGGACACCATCTTTTCCTGTAAATTTCTCCAGTGATCTTTTTTTTGACGCTGTTGCTTCTTTGTCTAGCTTAAAGGTCTTGTCTTTGGTTTCTCTTGGTTTATCTGGTCCACTGCCTCAAACAATTGGCAGGTTAGGTTCACTGGAGATACTCAATGTTAGTTCAAACAATTTAACTGGTTCCATTCCAATGCAACTTTCATCTTTGAGGAACCTCCAGACCCTTGCCCTTGACCAAAACAAGTTCACTGGTCAGCTGCCTAATTGGTTATGTTCGTTTCCAGTTTTGGCTGTTTTGAGCTTGAAAAACAATTTGTTTAACGGGTCTCTTCCACCTCCTTTATCAAGCATGCAAAATCTGCGCATTTTATCGCTCTCAATGAATTTCTTTTATGGAGAAGTACCTGATCTTAGTAACTTAACGAACCTTCAAGTTCTTGATTTGGAGGGCAACCATTTTGGACCTCATTTCCCACGTTTGCACGATAAGTTAGTCACTCTTGTGCTCAGAAACAATAGCTTTGGATTTGGCGTTCCTGCTGAATTAGACTCTTACTATCAACTTCACAAGCTGGACATTTCCTTTAATGGATTTGTAGGACCCATTTTGCCTTCATTGTTGGCGCTTCCGTCAATAGCTTACCTCGATGTTTCACACAACAAACTCACAGGAATGCTCTTTGGAAACTTGAGCTGCAATCCTGGACTAGCCTATGCAGATTTTTCCTCCAACTTACTGAGCGGAACTTTACCTACCTGCCTAAACCTGAGTTCGAAGAACGGCTTTGTCCTGTATGTTGGTAATTGTTTGTCAAATCAAGACCAGAAGCAACATCCTTCTGACTTCTGCCGTAACCAGGCAATAGCTGTGGAAATTTCACCTTATGGTGAAGAGAAGCACAAGAGTCCTCATGGTAAAGCAGTACTTGCCTCGAGCACAATTGGAGGGACTCTTGGTGGAATTGCAATTGTTAGTATGATCTTTTTGGTTATCAGGAAGCTTTACAACAAGTCTGCTGAGCCAAAAAGTACTTCCAGGGTAATTACAGAGAATGTGTCCGCACTAAACACGGTGAAGCTGCTTTCAGACGCAAGTAAGATAAGCCTTATCCACCTCCTCGCCTTAATTCTTTCACACGCATATATAGTTCCCTAATTTTTTAACAGAGAGTACATGGAAATGTACATGAATGCAATTGAAATAAAACTTGCTCTCGTCTTTTCTAGTCTTGTGAATGAGATTTCCTTAACATTTGGAAAGATTCATAAAGATAGTTGCTTTAGAGACGATCTATATTTCATCCCTTCTGTTATAGGGTCTTTTTTCTGTTCATCTTATATCTCGAAAATCCGTTGCATAAGAAGTTGTTTTGCATTCAGTTGCTGCTATGCACATTTCTTTATCTTGTCAATCTTAAAAATGATAAAAGTAATCTGATGTTTATGCTCCTAGAAATAGTGTTTAGATTCAGAAATGTGGCCTCTTGTTTGAACATATTAAATACAAGAAAGCATGCTTCCAGGGTATATATCAGAAACAATGAAGCTGGGTGCTAGCATTCCTGCTTATCGAACATTTGCACTGGAAGAGCTTAAGGAGGCTACAAGTGACTTTCATGCCTCAAATTTACTTTTTGAAGATTCAAATTATCAGGTATGCTACTTCACAATGTTTAAAACAGAAAAATGGTTCACCAGAGAGGAATAATTGCAAATCCAACAGAATAGAATATTTAGGCCAAGACTTAACTCTTTTAGGCAGTCGTAATACAAGAGTTTTCAATCCCAAGGAAAAATATAAATGTTTATCATTTGATATACTGTATGGGATTAAAATCCTAGGAAAATTAACCTTGTGTGTCCAGATGGACCAGAATAATACTCTGATGTCTCTCTTACTAATAAATATGTGCCTGAGCAGACTATGTACATCTGGACTTGATACTTTTTATGAGCCATTGAAGCTTTCTCTTAGTCATTCCGATACTAGCTAGCATTCCATTTTGTCTTTCTAATTTAACATAACATGATGTCAGCTTTACAGAGGAAAGCTCGCTGATGGGGCTTTTGTGGCAATCAGAATCTTAACAGTGAGGACAAAACAAAGCCCACAGATCTTAAGGCATTACATTGAGTTTATTTCAAAACTCAGACATCACCACTTGGCTAGCACTCTTGGTCACTGTCTCGACTTGTGCCTGGACGACTCGAGAATCAGCAGAATATTTCTTTTATTCGAGTTCTTCTCAAATGGGACACTAAGAGACCATACATCAGGTAATCTGAATGTCAACTGACAACTATCACAGTGGTAAAATTGTACCCGGGGCTACTAGTGTATAAAACTGCATTCTGATTCTTGTATAGTGTTACAAATCTTTTACAATTTTGGCCTCGGTATGTTAGTGTAATGCTATAGGTATCTTAACACGGATGATTATCTGCTTTTCTCATTCCCCTTAGCACTTAAATGTACAGGACTATCAGCGAAGAAACTAAGCTGGGTGCAAAGGATAGGAGCAGCTATTGGGGTTGCAAGGGGTATACAGTTTTTGCACACTGGAATAGTACCTGGAGTATTCTTTAACAGTTTAAAGATAACAGACATTCTATTGGATCATGATCTTCAAGTCAAGATCAGTTGTCATAACCAGCGAAAGTTAGCTCAAATTGGGGGATTGGTATGTCCTAGGTGCCTTCTTATTCCACAAATTCATTTCCTGGTAATACTCATTAATCCTCTCATCTTATGCTAAGTTGACCTTTCAGAGAGGTGGTGTGGTTTCTAATCAGGGACCAAAGCAAATATTTCAGCCAAGGTTTGTCATCAATTTCTTTCAAGCTTATGTGATGGTAGTAGAAAATGTTAGTGTTGTCTAGGGCAAAGTTACAAAAGAAATCCAGTTCAGGTGCTTGTATCAGTAATTTTTATGGTAATTGAATCATGGGAGTTCGCAAGTTCATCTCGTTATAGGAGTGGAGTTCAATAGAAGTTCCCTACCAATCTAGTCATATTGCAATTAAAAAGACGTCTAGAATTGACCAAAATGATCCTACATTTACTTCCTTCTGATGGTGATCAAGATAATGTGTTGGCCTGTTTTCTTGTTCTTCAACCTGTGGCTCAGTATTATTAAGAATTTTAGAATTGGGAATTTCTACTTGTTATTCACAGGCCTCTACGATGGTTCATCAAAGAGACAAGGCTCCGCTCTCATTCTGAGTAAGTGTTATCTGTCTCAAAATCAACAATTAGAGTCAGTTTTCAAACACAGAAAACTATCCCTTTGTTAATAGTCAGTGATACCTATAAGCTTCGTGTCCCACCAATTGCATAATTTCTAGAATACGACTCACAATCTATCATTCTATCTACCTGCAGGGAAAAGGATGAGGACAGGGAAGACATCTATGACTTGGGGGTAATCTTACTTGAAATCATAGCTGGAAGGCCAATCATGTCCCATAATGATGCCATTATCTTTAAAGATCTCGTAAGTACTCTCTTTTAGGGAAATTGCATGAAACAAGATTCCTACAGCCACTGCATTAGATTCCTGTTCAAGAACTTGATTGATCTTTGTTTTTCGCCTTGACTGTATCGCCAATGAATCATTGGTAGACATATCAAACGTTCCTACACTTGTTAAACATCCCATGTTATCATCTCAAGGAATTATCATCTTTTTTTTTTTTTTATGGTTGCTAAGCAGCTCCGAGTAAGCGTAACAATGGATGATACAGCAAGGAAGAGCTTGGTTGATCCAGCAGTTCAGAAGGGATGCTCTGATGAATCACTGAAGACAATGATGGAGATATGCCTTAGATGTCTTTCCGATGAGCCCAAGGATAGGCCATCAGTTGAAGATGTGCTCTGGAACTTACAATTTGCGGCACAAGTTCAGGATTCATGGAAAGGAAATTTACAGAACAATCACGACTCCCTTACCTCATCTACTCATTATCCTATTCCATTAGACTAGATGATGAACAATGTAATACTCTATGTAAGCAGTAAATGGAACCTTATGTAAAGCTGAGATATCTTTTCAGATGCAGAAATTCATTTCCCCTGCAATACCAAATTTTGTATTTTAGTCTAAAGCTCACACAAATCTTTAACTCGTTTGAATTGAAAAAAATAAGGCTTTAAGATCCATATATAGTTCGAATGCTAAGTGCCTAAATCAGTATAAAAAAGTCATCAAATGATGGATGCTTCTTAGAATATTAGTACATCAATATGGATATGCATTTCTGTTGAGCAACTGATTCGCCTCATTCTCAATTATAAAATTTACCTACTCAATTAACGAAGATTGAAATCTTACGGAACGTCAAACTTTTAGGCATAACATTACGGTTTATTCAATCATTAAACTGCATAGTTTATTAACCATTGGCTACAAATAAGTATCTTGTTTTGGCTAAGTGAGAGAACTTTTTGAAAGCTTCTTGTGTTGATTGTCCTGACTCTCATATCCAGAAACTCCTTTCCCTACCTATTGTTCAGCCCATTTTATGTTCTACCGGCTATGCATTCAGGGATCACCATCCTCATTCAACCTACTGAAGATGATTTTCTTCTTTATCTACAATAATGCTAGGAGACATGTGAGAAGTATCTTTGATGCCAAACTTCAGCTGAACTTGTAGTTAAAAGTACTAGCTGTCCTCTCTTTTACTTTCCCGACGAGTATCTTAAGGTGTCGTACGGTTTCAGGATGGTAGGCACTAGTAGTAACTCAATAGAACAGTACTAAGAATTGAAGTTTCTGATCAGAACAGAATTTGAATAAAATAGAGCTGTAGTGTGTAGTGTCTTACACCCGTTAATCTCTTATTTATATAAATTTGTGATTCAAATAATTACATAGTCTCAATTTAGATAGGAAAATTTAATTACAGGAATTTACATAATTAATTTCTAAAAATAAGACATAAGATCATGAGTAAAGCTGTCAACACTCCCCCTCTAAATGGAGTATGTATACCTACCATATCCACCTTGCATACAAAGGAATGAAATATATCTGCTATATTAACACACACCTTAGAGTCAACTGTTTAGCCTTAAAATGATGTATATAATTTAATACTTTGATATTGTTTCCTTCTTTAGCATAACATAATGTGTATAAATACTCATAATATATATTTAACATATACACCAAAATTATTGAGTTTTTCTCTCTATTAATCTATTCTTTCATTCTATCATAGCATCTTTTGTCAAAAAAGAGTAAATTTTTTAGGGGTTTCTCTAACTTTTTCCTCTACAACCTTCTATCCAAGTATTCTGAGTTCCTTAATCTGTTCCAACAACAATTTGCCTTATATCCAAATTATTCTACTACTCGAGCAAATCACAACAATGCAAATAACACTCCCAGAAGTTGCCTCACGCTCTCTAATGTGTCTTTGGAAACCACTGCACTGCAAAACTCTAATTGAAACACGCTTGGAGAAGAAGACAATTTAAACGATTTGTCATTTAGGATCCAACAACAACTATTTTAACTAAAACGACAGTAGCCCTCTTCTGAGCCATATCATCAAACATGTCATGTGTTAGGTTTTCATTAGACCACATAGTGCTAAGTCAGCACACATTTAGTGACACATTAACATCCAATTAGTGTTGCGTCAACTTTAAGTTAGCCATCGTTTGCCTATGTTTCGATATCCTATTGGTGTTATGTGTTCGTAACCAATTGGTCCACATCATTAGTAGTCTATCATCCCCCTCTGGTTTTGGTTTAAGCAACCAGTTTGATTCAGTTTGGTGTAAAATTTTTGACCTTCTTATTTAACCTTTTTTTCATTTGGTTCCTTTATAAACTAGATCGATTAGTAAGGTTTTCAATGTTTTGAATCCTTTTTTTTGGGTCAAATAACCAAATTTCGACTTTATAGACAAAACTCCTCACTTTTTATTTCTTGTTCTCAATATGGATACCTTTAAACTTCCTTAATACATTCCCAATCCTATCAATATCAATTTTAATGGCTCACACTATGATCTACAAGCTAAGAAAATGTATAGTTTCCTTAAAAGGAGACTCCTTTAGCATATTATGACTAAAGGAATACATAAACCAATACCAAAACAAGATGAAGAAATGGATGTGTTCACAAAATGTCCATTATCTTTAGATGCAATAAATCATCAGGTGGGTTTCCTACAAGCTTATAACCTAATTTCTTTGTCTTCTTTATTAATTGAAAGTGTATTTTCTTTGAGAAATGAAAATACCTTCTTTACTCCTATCATATTCGATTCTGAGAAAGAACTTTAATAGTCCTAACTCTTTAACTTTAAATTGTTTCTTCAGTTTACCTTTAAGCTTTATAATTTTAACTTCACCATCTCCTATTAATATTATGTCATCTATATATACTATGAGGACAATTATCTTACCTACTTCTCCCATTTTAACAAACATGGTGTGATCAACTTTCTCTTAATGATATCCCAATTGAGTCAGACTTGAGCTAAATTTAGTGAACTATGTTTGAGGGGAATACTTTAAGCCATATAGAGACTTCTTTAACTTATAGACTCTACCTTTCTTTTCTTAAGTTTCCTCTTCAAGATTACCATGCAGAAAGACATTTTTAATATCAAGTTAGAAGAGTTTCCAATCAAAGTTAGCTATAATAGATAGAAGGACATGTATGGAATTGATCTTTGTTGCTGGAACAAAAGTCTCATTATATTCAATGCCATATGTTTGTGTGTATCCTTGTGCTAATAACTGAGCTTTATATTGCACTTCTCCATTAGCTTTACTATACCTATTTATTGCCAGGTACCTTCTTTCCTTTTGTTAAGCTGACCATTTCCCAAGTTTTGTTTCCCTTTAAGGCTCTTATCTCCTCCTCCACAACTCCTCCGTCTTAAATTGGTGAATGGTTCACATATTTTTTGGAAGCTTAACATCATAAATTTTTTTGTGGAATCCTTAAACTAAGAAGATAATTATTTACTAGTTAAGAAAATAGAAATTGGATGTTTGATACAATTTCTTACCCCCTTTCCAAACTATAATGGGCAAGTTAAGGTCACTGATCCTTTCATGACTAGATTATAGGTTAAACAATTGATCTTGTTGAGGAGCTTTTAGTATGCATGCATAAACCTATAAAGATCTATCAGTGAGAAGCTCTTTCCTTTTATGACCTAGATTAAAGGTTGCGTTAGATTATAATATTGATGTTAATTATTCAAGGGTTGGAACAAAAGCATTATTTATAGATTCTAAAATATGAGGATTTTAAAAGATATCTTGACTCATTGGAAGAAATACTATTAGAACCTGATGACTTTTCTCTCCTAAATCTTCCCATTGGAAAATAACTTCCCATTGGAAAATGTTATTGGGGTAGTAAGGTTAATTCTTGAACACAAATCTTAAAGAATTTTTTAAAGACAGGATTAGCACTTGTAACCCTTCCGAGTCACCACCAATTATGATGGGGTGGGATTGGTCACCCTCTAGCTTACTCTGCAACAACGAATGTGACTTCCACTACTTCTACTTGCTTTGCTACTTTAGATAGTTTGAGTTCCTCTTCCTCCTCTCCTCTCCAAACAGTTGAGCTCAATTGCATCAATCCTCTCTAACCAGTTGAGTGAGATGCTCAGTTGACTCCTTAACTTTGATAGGAAGATGGCTTATTCAATAATTCGTGCATAAGGGTAAGGAACTTTGGATGAACTAATGCGAATGGGTGTCAGCTTCGCTGCTCAGGATCACTTAGTGCTGACCACATTGAGAAACACGAAAGCGCAGGTATATGGAAACTTCTCTAACATTTGAATTGGAGAATTTATAGAGGAAATCGAGTTTTAAATTTCCAGAAATGACATGATTATATATCCAAAGGGAATAGGTCGCACCTAAATCATCCCAAGCACTACTAATGTGACTGCTAAGCTATTTCTTTGGAAAGCTCCTACTGAGATGAGAAATTCCTCAATAAAGTTGCTAGTGGAGAAATGGTTGAATTTGTCAGTGTTGTGATAGGAGTATCGTTGAATCTTAAGAATGAGAATGTAGGGAATATTGTCTTTGGTAGTGATACCGCTATTAAAGAGGGAGATCTTGTCAAGCACACTAAATCTATTGTGGATGTTCCTACAGGAAAGACTATGCTAAAAAACACATTAAAAGCCCTTAGGATCAAATTTACTTCAAGAAGGTTACTTATAGTGAACAAACATGTTATAACCAAACACTTTTGGCAGACAAATAACTAGATAAGTTCATATCTAAAAAGGAATTATAAAGGTACTCAAAATCATTTTTGAATTTTAAATTTTTTAAGGTTAAACTATTATTGAGCTGCTATGAGGACAACTCCCTCGACCCCAATATGAATTAGGAACAAACTTGCAAATATTATTGATTTAGAAACTTACAATAATTGATTTTTTTCTCAGTTCCCTTTTTTTTATGTATACACATAAGAACTTTGGTGATATATCCCACCTTCTCCCAAATATTGATTAAATTCAATTAAAAAATACTCCTCTCAAGTATCAGTCTTAAGGATTTAAACATTTGACTGAAACACATTTAGAAAAATTTATGAAACTATTTAAATTAGTAAAGTGCCTCAAATTTGTCTTTCATCAAGAAAACTCAATAAACTCTTGCTTGATCATCTGTGAAAGACATGAAACACTAATTTCTAGTTAAATTAATTGTCTTAAAAGGACCCCTGATATAAAAATATTTTAAGAGTGAGCAGGTATAAAGTGGATATGGAGCTCTAAATTATTTAGCAAGAACACAATGTTCACACTGAAATGAGAATTTTTCTTTAAATATATTTAGATCACAAAGTTTTCATATAAGAAAATTTTGGATGTACTAAATGTTGATACCATAACATAATTTCAGTCTTTGAAATAACATCCAAAGACCTCTTATTATCAACTCATCTGGAATAAACTGCCTTATTTCTCTTAGATAATATAGGCCATCTTTTTTCTTAACAATGCCAATTCTTATAATACAGTCTTGAAATTCACAATAGGTATGAAAAAAGGTTCCAATGCAGTTCACATCCTTTATTAACTTACTAAGAGATAATAAATTATAAGTTACTAGGAACATATACAATAGAGATCAAAGTCATATTTGACAAGAAAAATGTCCCCTTACTATGACTGGTGACATCTTCCCGTCAATGACCCATACATTAACCCTATCTTTGCACTTGTCATATGTATTAAACACATCAATCAACCTAGTCATATAGTTCAAAGCTTTAGTGACCATAATCCAACAGTTTATTATACAAGTTTTACTTATTTTTGTTATGGTTGTAGTTGGGTTTTATGAGTTTTGACTTTTAAAGCCTAATGTATACTTGGATTGATTGATGAATTATCATAGTATCTTCATTTTTTAAAACTAAAAAATGACTCTAATAGCACTTCTAGAGTTAGATTCCATCAAGTTTGCTACTTTATTATGAACTTGTAGATCATGTTGATTCTTTAGTTTCCAATCAGTAAGTTTTCTATGCAAATCCTAGCATATGTCATGAGTGGGGTAATGCTTGTTATAATAATCATACGAAGCCTTTTCCTTAGACTAAGAGCTATTACCACTAGCAAGGGTTGATCCTTATAATTCTACAGGAGGAATCTCATCTAATTTGACTGAGTTCATCATCACTTGCTTCCTACTTTCTTCTCTTAATACTTCTACAAATGATTCATGAAAGGGTATATTGCTCACCTAAACTAATAATCAATAAGGTAGTATTTTTATAAGGAAAAAATTAGACTGGTCTCTTATTAACTCAATTTGATTAACCCACTTTCCAAAATCTTTTGTTCACTTTGGCAAAAATCTACTATCAAATCATGTTTATATGTTGGTGCAAAGAATTGTTGAAAGAAGCATAGTAGGATCTCCTTTTATATTCTTTAATGGTATTGTGCAGATGGATGGTTTCTCAGAATTAGTCCATAGTTGTTGGAATTATAAGGTTGAAGGTTTTAAACCCTATCAGCTGATGCAGAAATTGAGAATGGTGAAAGCTTCTTTAAAAAATTTTACGCATGGGAGAAATCAAAACTTAAACACGCTCCAAGAAAGATTGATTCAAGCGTAGAAAAATTGCTATGATTTGCCTCATAATACTAAATATAGACTGGTTGAGATACATAGACTACAAGTGTAACACCCCATATTAAGGGTTAGGATGTTAAGAAAATTCAGTACATTTTATGCTTTGCATATGTGAATATTTGCTTATTTGTGCACAAGCATTTTGGATACATACAATAATTGTACATGCATTCATGACATTTTCGGGTATAATTGATTTATAAATGCGATTAAAAATGCAAATTGTGGATTATTTGCGTTAAAATTTATTTGGAGAGTATTATTATTATTTCGAAATTTTTGGTGAATTTTAGAAATTTTCAAAATAAATTTGGTACATTTTGGATATTTTGAAATTTTCGGTGAATTATTCTAGCTGAAAAGTTTATTTGGAGACTATTAGTAATATTTTGGAAATTTTTGAAATTTTAGAAATTTTTCTAAAAATTTTGGGATATTTTTAGATTAAAAAATATTAAAATAATGGAACAATTACAAGGTGACATGTGGCAACTTATAGATGAGACAAATGGCTCACATGCATGGTAACATGTGGAGAGGTGTTAGGCTAAAATAGAAATTAATGTTGTTTCCTCCACCTTTGCTCTTCCCCGTATACATCAACACCAAAACTCTTTCTCATCACCAAATCAGCTAATTGCTTTAAGTTGCATGTTTGACTTTGGATTCTAATATCAAAGTAAGAACTTCAATCTGAAACTTGTGTTGTTGTTCTTTATTT
>JANZXV010000005.1:27353424-27365713 GCA_027576455.1 Erythroxylum roigii | reverse complement strand
TCAATAAATCTCTTTCCATTTCATTTCAATCTCACAATTTCTTCTCTTATTTACACATAACTAATTACCAATAGTTCTTCGATAAATAATCCTAACTTGCAAAAAGGCTCGGGATCTAATATTTAGTGTCGGCTGTCTACGTAGCTGTGCCATTTGCTGTTTCAAAGCTTTAATCTAATGGTGGAGCCCAACCTTGTAAATCGTGAGAGCAAATACAAAGTTTTTCTTGGAGAGAAGCAAGGAAGTGTCTCATCCAGCCCCTGAATATTCTTCGTCGACATTCATCCTCTGCAGTCCACGCATTCTCAAATCTAAAGCGCTTTTGTATAAATTTTTTCAATTGGACACCCAGTGATAAGAAGATGGGTAAGTGATCAGATGAATCAGTTTGGAGGGTGGAAACGCATGCCATCAAAAACGAAGAGGACCATGCGGTGGTGGCTACCGCCCTATCAAGCCTCTCCCTCACCATTGCAAACTTATGTCGCCGATTTTCCCAGGTAAACTGTGAACCCTCAGTACCCAAATCATATAGATGACAATCCAATAGTGCTCGCCGGAAGCCCTCCATCAGAGCTCAAGGATGCGCATTGCTACCCTATTTTTCCAAAGGGAACATAATGTCGTTAAAATCACCGATGACGCACCATGGCAAGACCGACTGAGGTTGAAGCTGGCGAAGCAAATCCCATCCCAAGTGTCTGTTGTGACGTTCTGGAAAGCCATAAAATCCAATTAAACGCCAACATTGAACTCCTTCCATACAAACGATGATGTCAATGTGATGGTGTGAGTAACTAAGTAACTAGGCCATGTCCTTAGTCTTCCATAATAAAACTAAACCCCCTCTGATTCCAATAGGGTCAACCGTAAACATACCAGCAAAGCCCAACTTTCTTTGAATGGGTACAATCTTGTCTCTTGTAATTTTAGTTTCCATAAGGAAAATAAATTTGGGTCTCTTTTCGGACACCAGGTCCTGTAAGGCTCGGACTGTTCGAGGGTTCCCAAGCCCCCGACAGTTCCAACATAAGGTACTCATAGATGGCGGTGGGCTTCGGAAGCAAAGCCCACCAAGCTCAAGTTTTTTGGCCCAGTCTCGTTAGAGTGATGTGCGTCTTCCATGCCCCCATGAGTCAGCGCCATTGTGTCTTGTATACGTCTGCGCTTATGGTCCACAAGCGTGAGTGTGTCAAGTGTTGTAGATGGTAAGCTTTCACCAGTAGTGAGAGTCACCTCCATTTCGTGTGCTGGCAAAAGCTGGTTAGGATTTCGTGTTTCACTACTGGTCTGATGGGTTTGGAGGATTCGACTCCCCTGATTTGCGGCGGCAGAGGTAGGCTCTCCTAGGTCGGTATTGGCGGCGGCATAGGTAGGCTCGCCTATGTCAGTAGGTCTCATTGAACTGGGAGCCGAGACCACCGGAGCCTCCGTAGATGTTCCTGTGAGCTCCGCCTGTAGATCAGCTTCCGATCTGAGCCATCGAGCGCCGACCTGGTTCGTTTTTCTGGACTCTACTTTTAGCCATGAACCATAGGCGAATTTGTCACGGGGGATTTGGGGGTGTTTATAGAGGAGACGACAGAATCGATCCGTGTGTCCGATAATGCCACAGAAATAACAGAAAGTGTTAAGTCGTTCATATTTAAAATCCAAGCAGATTTTTTCCCCTTGAGGTCTTTTGACAAAAAGTTTGCGTTTAAGAGGTAGTCGGATATCCAGCGTCACCCGAATTCGCATGAAGTCTCGCCAAATATGGGAGAAGTTCCTTGGGTCCGACTCCAGGAATTCTCCGATATAGTTACCTACATCCACTGCAAGTTTTTCAGACATAAATCCACTAGGAATGTTATGGATCTGAACCCATAGTTCTAGTCTGACCAATTTCACTTGTCTAGGATTCTCAGTAGGTTGTAAGCGACGGAGCAGAAGAGCCTGTTGTTGATAGTTCCATGGGCCATCTCGCATTACTCGTTTCACGTCAAGGTGATGAAAAAACTGGAAAATAAAGCCATTATTTCCAAGATCTTTGATCATCATGCCTTTAACAGGGCGCCATATGATAGCTATGATCTGCTGAAAGATTGGAAAATTGATGATCTTCTCTGTTACCAATCTCCCGATAACACAGTGCTGCCATTCAGTGCCGTGTGGTTGTTGGTCATCGTTGACTGGTTCTTCATCATATTCTAGTATACCCTCATTTTCTTCGACATTCAGACGCTGATACAGCTCAGACACTAGAGTATCTTCTTCAGAGCCCGCCGCCATAAGGTGGAGAAGAAAGAAACAAAAGTAGGAGAAGGGAGTAATATAATGTAGAAGAAACACTTGCTATGGAAAACAAGAGGAAGGCGGTCTCGACATAGCAAGACAGAAGAACAGAGGATCTTTTCCTTTTTTTTTCCCTATTTTTCTTTGAAATAGGGAAATCGTAGTTATTGTTCTTTCTTTTGTTTTCAGTTTGATCCCTCTTTTCTTTAATTACATAATTCAATCTTCCCCCATTTATAAATCAATCTTTTATATATTTTTAATTATTTTAGCCCAAAATTTCCTAAAGCACAGACAATTCCTAAGAAACTAAACTATTTTATGATAAAAATAAAATTAATTAAAAAGAGAATTAATTAAGACAAAATTTGAAAACATTTTAAAATCTAAAATAAAGTAATTTTAAAATGCAATTAGCAAAAATTAATAAAATTATGAATTAAAGAATTAAAATACTTATATATATATTGTAAGTAAAACTTGCAATATAATAAAACAAAATAGAACAAAAATTCAATGTCTGCATTGATATTTTGTTTGAGTATTGAAATGCCTCAATAGAAGCATTCATTATAAGATCATATTACATCTCCGATCACCTTTATAAGGGAAAAAAAGGTCATTATTTGAGAGTTATAGTAACTGGAGTTTCATTGCTAATGGATTCATCATTTATTAAAACATAAGATGGTTATAAGAGTTTTTGTTCATTGAAAAGAAGAAATAATATAAAGGCTATTGTTCACTTATTGAAAGAAGAAATTAACAAAATTCTCTAAAAAGAGAAGGGAGGTTAAACTTATTAGTTGAAGTACTTCTTTATTTATTATATTTTATAAGAGTATATTCACTTAACGTTGCATTAATTATACATATTGCTATAGTATTCATTTAGTTGTTAAGCAACTGATTATCCATTTTTCATAAAGGCGCTGATTTACACCTTTATTAGATACAATAAAAAGATAAAAAAGTTTTATATTAATTGATGTTTATTTAATTAAGAAATTAGAAATTATTATCAAGAAGGAAATTATTTTTTTGGTATTATTAGAATATAAAATATATGATTATTGGTCATATTTTTATACATAAATATTATATTCTTTATAATAATAGTCTAATGCATTCACTTTGCTATCCAAAACTCGAGTTGAAGGTAGGGCGAAACCAAATTATTTAAGTCCATCACGCATCCGCTTGAGCGCAATGCTCCTCTGTATCGTGATAATGGATTCACCATGATTCCATTCCCAGCTTATTGCGCCGGGATTCAAACTCACGATGTGGGGCTAAGCCTCAGGCTCATACTTGAACTCTGATACCATTTTGTTACCCAAAACTCGAGTTGAAGGTAAGGCGGAATCAAATTACTTAAATCTAAAAAGCTAACGTTGCGTCACTTTTATTAGTTTCATTAGTAAACTTAGAAAGGAACATAAATAGTAAAATATCAAAATTAAGTAGCGATAGTAATAGGCCAGGTCAGGTATCGGTAGAATAGGCTTGACTTTATTTTTAAAAAAATTAAGAAAATTATATTTTTTTTAACAAAGCTTTATTGCTTTGTACCTTTCCGTCAGCCACGGGTTGAGATGGGTTGGAATAGCCTCAACACATGGCTCGATTGGGCCAAACAATCTCGACCTATGGCCAAGTCAACTGGGGTCGAAGTTGGGCTAGGCCGAGTAGGTTAGGTTACAATTGCCATATCTAAAATTAAGGGTTAAATATATTAAACTTCTTTCTAATTTAGCATTTTCTCAAGTTGTAATTGAAATTTAAAATGTTATGATTTTGACCTTATACTTTAAGGCTTCGTCACAGTCCATTCTACTATCACTAAATCATTAAAAGCAAATATTAAAAATGATTTGAAATGTTATTTATCATATGAATCTAGATACTAAAATCTAATATGATATTGTTTCTTGATTAAAATGGAACACGAAAGACTATAATATCATTTCCTTGAAAGCAAATCAACGCTCAATTGGTGCGTTGAAGCGGAGGAACCGAGGATGGTAGGACTTGGGTCTGACCCAAAAAGAAGCTTCCTCGAGAGCAAATCAACCGCAAACCACGGAGTTAGCAGTCATCCAACGACGACGCGCTTTCAAACGCTTAACATTAATAGTTCTCAAACACAACCGAACAGACACGCACGACACGACACGACGACGAAGCCATCTGTCTGAAGTCTGAACCTACGTTACATTAAACAAATCCCAAGATTTTTGCACACATTAAGCTCTAAAGAAAATGTGACAACGCATTAACCTCCAAAAAAGTCATAATCCCACCACCCCTGCCACTCACTCTTTTCCCCTCTTTTTCTTCTCAAACTTTTCAACTTCGCTTCCAACGACCTGGTAAACCTACTCTCTGTATGTGCTGGTGCTGGATTATATGTATCTAGATAGCAATGAATTCTTTACTTTATCAATCTTCAAATGGGTTCTGTTCATTTCATTCACTTGGGTTTTCGTTTCTCTAGTTCAGTTTTTTTTTAATTACTCTTGCAAGGAGCTTGCTTCGCTTCCCATTTCTTTTCCCGTGGACTTTTGTGTTTCAGCTGCAATTTTCTTTTTCTTCAGATTGTTTATCGGATCCAACAATTGATTTGTGGCTATTACTAAACTAATGATAAATTTAATTTTTGACAAGAAGATTTAGTTACTAAAGCAATCGGGAAGTTTGTTGACCTATTCTGGGTTTTTTAGTTTTATTTTGTTCGGTTTATATTTATGCTTACTACACGGTTGATCATCTGGTTGTGATATATCGATTAGAATACACATCGCTTTTCCTTTTGAACTTTTTCATTAACTGGGTTATAATTAGATTTATCACTTTGATCTTGCTATTGATCTTTATTGTTTTATTCCAACGGGACTCTCTTGGCATTAGCTACCATCCAAGCTTGCTAACTGGGTTAAGTGAGTCTAATTGATATTCATTTTGTCAGCTACCATCCAAGCTTTCATCTTGGCATGACTTAGCAACAAGTTCAAGAGTTCAACTTGTTTAGTTTTTCAGTTTCCGAAGTTGAGATCATCAATTCACTTTTGTATCAGTGCAGTTGATAAGATAGATCTTGATGTAGAAGTGATTGAGAGAATCCTACATGGGCAATACTTGTGTTGGACCGAGTATTACGAAGAATGGCTTCTTTCAGACAGTCTCAGGTGCAATGTGGCGGTCACGATCTCCAGATGACACAGCGTCTCAAATTCATTCAGAGTCTGTCCACAAGGAGACAACTAACGACCCTGAATTGCCATCACCAGTTCAGAACAAACCACCAGAGCCAGTAACGATACCAAAGCCAGAGAAACCAGAAAAGCCGGAGAAATCAGAGCAGCGTGCAAAACCAAAGAAACCTGCTCAAATGAAAAGGGTCTCTAGTGCTGGGCTGAGAGTTGGTTCTGTTTTACAAACTAAAACTGGTAACTTAAAGGAGTTCTATAGTCTAGGGAGGAAACTGGGACAAGGGCAATTTGGGACCACATTCCTTTGTATGGAGAAAGCAACGGGGAAAGAGTACGCCTGCAAATCAATTGCAAAGAGAAAGTTGCTCAATGATGAGGATGTGGAGGATGTGAGGAGGGAAATACAAATAATGCATCATTTGGCTGGCCATCCCAATGTCATATCAATCAAAGGAGCATATGAGGATGCAATAGCGGTGCATGTTGTTATGGAGCTATGTGCAGGCGGTGAGCTCTTTGATAGGATTATTCAGCGTGGACATTATACGGAAAGGAAAGCTGCTGAGCTCACTAGAATCATAGTTGGAGTGGTTGAAACCTGTCACTCATTGGGTGTGATGCATCGGGATCTTAAACCTGAGAATTTTCTTTTCGTTGATAAAAAAGAAGACTCCCTTCTCAAAACGATTGACTTTGGATTATCAATATTCTTCAAGCCAGGTACATTTGTTGCTTTTTGTAGTTGTTGAATTCCTCTTATGATTTTTTTTTTCATTAGTTGTCGAAGTCCCTAGTTAGCTTGTTTATTGCTTGCTTTTCTTAATTTTGATTGAAGAAGATCTAGCTCATTTTGTCTTAAATTTTGTTTAATGTTAAGCTGCTGCTTTCTCATTGAGTAGTCCTTCTGGATCTTGTGAATTTGATCTACAGTTAACTTTTTCAGATAGTGGCAGCTGTTGATAAATTTCTGCTGTTCAAACCTAGCTCCAAGTGGAATCCACACACCCAAGTTTTGTTGCCTGCTAAATATGCAACTACGTGGTTTCTTAAAAATATCAATTTTACGAACACGTGCATGTTACTGTCTTAGAATAGGACATATAGCTGAATATAAACATCTCTGTTTGCAGGCTCACTTCAGGAGACCTAGCCCCCTATGCCATAATATTATAATACCTTTGGGTCCTCAATAACGTGGCTTTCTTATTCTAGGGCTGATTCAAGTTACAATCATCATGTTTCACAATTTTTACTTTTAATGCTGGAATTGAAAGATGGACTGAATTCTTTTTCTTTTCAGGAGAAAAGTTCATTGATGTGGTTGGTAGTCCCTACTATGTTGCTCCAGAAGTTCTGAGGAAGCGTTATGGTCCAGAGGCTGATGTGTGGAGTGCTGGAGTAATTGTGTACATTCTGTTGAGTGGGGTGCCTCCCTTCTGGGCAGGTTATTCTTTTGACTTGTACAGTTGCCAAATTTTGACCCTGAATGATGTATTTCCAAATATTATCATTCTGTTGCAGAGAATGAGCAGGGTATATTTGAAGAGGTCCTCCATGGTGATCTTGACTTTTCATCAGACCCTTGGCCTAGTATCTCTGAAAGTGCCAAGGATCTAGTGAGAAGAATGCTTGTTCGTGATCCCAGACGGCGGATAAGTGCACATGAAGTTCTATGTGAGTCTTGCCAAATACTTAATTTAAACATTTTCTGTTGAGGAAAATATATTTTTAATCCACAACTTTAAACAAATTATCAAAATAAGCCCAAACACTCTTTTAAAATTTTAACTCATGAACTCTCAATTTGTATCAAGTATAACTTGACGGCAGTCCTTGTTATAGAGCACCATTAAGTCAGCTTATATGACATGCCATGTGGGATATAATTTTAATTTTTGACATGCGGTTTATAATTTTAATATAAAAGAAACTCAAAAAGTTTTTGAAAATGTGGAACTGACATAACTTTACATTTGAGGAATCTTTTTATTGTAACATTTGGAAGTTGTCTTTATAGGATGTTGCGTTGCAGATGAGAGATATTATTAATTTAAAAACTACTGCTTATCACGCTCTTTGAAGTCATGTTAGAGTGAACTTTAGCCTATTATGACCAAATTGTGGAATTACTGAAGCAGTTGCAGTGTAGTTAATGTTTGGAATTTTGATACAAGTCACTACAAAAAGTAATGAAAAATTGTAGCCATGAGGTAACTTGATATATTTTAAACAGAAGTTTTGCTTTCATATCTAGCTTGGTGGGAAGCTGAGACGGCTGTTCTTTTAGTTGGTACTGTAGTCATATTTTGTGACAGGAAAGCATGCTTTTAAAACCTGTTTATTTAGAATAATATTTTGAATTTCACTACTGATATGCTTTCTGAATTCCTTGTAGGCCACCCTTGGGTACAAGTAGATGGTGTAGCTCCAGACAAGCCTTTGGACTCAGCTGTATTAAGTCGTATGAAGCAATTTTCTGCAATGAACAAGCTCAAGAAAATGGCTCTCAGAGTAAGTATAAGAATCTATGAAACTCATTTTGGGATAGAAATCATGATGGATCTAAAGGATTATTCTGATTTAAATCATGTGTCTTTGTGACGGTTGAGAGCGCCTAGCTCACAAGGACAACTTTCTATTTATTATTTTCTGACACTGTTTGTGCAAAATACCTGGGAAAAAGAACTTGATGGTTTTGGATTTATTGACTGAAAGGAATCCAACCAAGATTTCTTGCATAGTTAAGAAAGCAAAATAAATTCTTCTATCATGCAGGTCATTGCAGAGAGCCTTTCTGAGGAGGAGATAGCTGGACTAAAAGAGATGTTCAAGATGATAGATGCAGATAACAGTGGTCAGATCACTTTTGAAGAACTTAAGGAGGGGTTGAACAAAGTTGGAGCTAACCTTAATGAATCTGAAATTTATGATCTTATGCAAGCAGTAAGCATTGTGTCAAATCTAGATTTTGTTAATTAAAATGAGTAATTTAATTCGTCTACTTAATCATTTAATTGGAAATGATTTGACTAGTTCAAGAAGATAACCAACGGCTATTGTCTAGACACTTAAAATACTTGAAAACCTCAGTGAAAAGGACTTTCACATTCTTGTCTATGAGAGAAAGGAGGAGAGCCAGAGTTAATATATTTAAACATTGTACTGAATAGGAGAGAACAAATGCTATTTTAACTCATTTATAATTAGTTCGATGTAGTCTTTGATCAAGCCTATATGATGTTAAACACTTTTCTATAAATATGACTGTCCATGATAGAGTTGCTGAAACATATTGAAGGATACGAACTTTTAGGTGCTGGTGATTTCTGTACATGACAGTGCGGATGCTTTCCTGTGCAGGCTGATGTAGACAATAATGGCACTATTGATTATGGGGAGTTTATAGCTGCAACATTGCATCTAAACAAGGTTGAGAAAGAGGATCACCTATTTGCAGCCTTTTCATACTTCGACAAGGATGGAAGTGGTTATATTACTCTTGACGAGCTTCAACAAGCTTGTGAGGAGTTTGGCATAGAGGATATTCGTTTGGACGAATTAATAAAAGAAATTGATGAGAACAATGTAAGTAATATAGTTTCCCATGTGTCTGTATGTGTTATCTTCTGTGCCTACACAAATTTTGAGCTTGATTTAAAGATAAAAAAAGAATAGGAAGTGTTCTCTTTTCACTTAACAAGAGGAACTCTCTTTTCCGAAACAAAATGCTTATGGATTGATAAGAACTTGAAGATTATAGGCAACGGTTGCTTCTTTGTCAACCTTTTAAGGGTCAGAAATGATACTGCTAAAAGATGGTGTTAGTAGTAGCAGTTTCTTATTTGACATTAGAAAAGAATAATGAATTTATAGCATGTTCTCAAGCGGATTCCTTTTTCTTTTCCTTCTGTTTCCTGTTTGCTCACTCCATCATATGTGAAATTAAATCATGAATGTGAACATTGACTGACGCAGGATGGAACCATTGATTACAATGAGTTTGTAGCCATGATGCAAAAGGGGACAGTTACTGGTCCTAACAAGAAGGCCCTGGAAAAGAGCTTCAGCATTGGATTTAGGGAGGCTCTTAAACTTTAGGGCCATAGGTAATGGACATGTTGTACAGTGAAGAGTTTGGCCGTTGGACCACAGAGCAGAGCGTATACCGTTGGACATGACATGCAACAAAATGAATTTGATTTTGGATTCTAAATGAGTTTTGAACCCAGTGAAGCCCGCCATTTTGTCACTCATTTCAGGAAAGTGCTTTTATGCTCTCGGGCTTTTGTTTTTGTCAGCAATGCATGCTATGGCACTTCTAAAACTTATACGTATCGACAGGAATCAATTGATTGTTATTATTGTCGTCGTCGTCGTCGGTGGCTGCCGACTCATAAAACAATTTATGAACATTTCTCTTCTTCTATCTTGAATCACCAAAGTTGGTGAGGTCATTCAGTTTCCTAAATTGAACTACAAGTATAATGGAATTTGAAACTTTCAGCTCAGGGACTTTAATGAACTATGAAGGAGAACATAAAAGCACCTATAAAGGCAGATAATTAGCATAAGGTGGCATCAATTCATCATACAATGGGTGTCGAATTAGAATAAACTATGGTTACTGAGTTTACGACTCTGTCATTTATCACTTGTTCCATAAAACTATATATATGTAAAGGTTATTCTGCCCATCCTACATAATAAATACTACGGTCTACAGATTTTTGTTTATGTGGTCTAATAATTTAATAATTATCATCAACGAATCCAAAGAAGAAACTGCATTTTCATCACACGATCGACTCTCTTGGCATCTCTTCGTCATGTAAGAGGTTTGCTATATTGCTAACCAATTTCTGAAGCTAAGTCACTGATTCCTGTATGAATACAACGTTCGGGAAGATGAATGACGACTGCGTTTATAACATTCCATGCCAATCTCCATAACATAGGACCGGTCTTGATTCAAATTTTAACATAAGCTTAGAATATTAAATTTACATTTCTTTTGTAAATTCAATACCCATATGGCGAGGAATGATGGGAACTGAGTCGACCCCACGGAATAATTTCTATAATTTTCTTATTGAATCACTAGTATAATAGTTTGAAATAATAATCAAGAACTAAACACCAAACTAATTCAAATTCTCATTAAAAATAATTGAGTCAATCACAAATCATTCAATTATCTGACTTCAGTCTGTATCTACAAAGGAGATTTCTATTATAAAAGATAGAAATAATATGGTGTGCCACTTAATTGTTAGTGCACCTAATGCACCACTTAATTAGTGCACTTAATGCACCACTTAATTGTTAGTGCACCACTTCATTTGTCATGATAGTATTTTATTAGAAATTTTGTACTATAAATAGAAGGGTTAACTTGATGTAAGTGATACCAAATCATAAGAAGAATGATATTCTCCTCTCCCAAATATTCTTAAGTTTTAATTTCGGTTTTATAACAATTTCTAATTATTTTAGAGAAGGATAAAGAAGTCCTTTAATGTCTTTAGTCTTTTATTTAAAATCAAGTTCTAAATCATAATCAAAATTTAAATGTAATTATAATTAAAAGTTTGGCCTTATTAAATTCAAATTTGTTATATTGGATTCTTAAATTTTTTAAAACTTTATAATTAAATCTAACTTAATTTAAAATATTTTTTCTCTTTAATTACTTTATTTGTATTACTCATTAAGTTCTTAATACATTAACAATAATTATAAATTCTAATTCTAATTTATAATTAAAAACATACATATTAAATCTCTTTTTTTAATTAAACAATTTATAATCATACTGTTAAGTTAAAATGACTTCACGATTAATAATTTTGATAAAAATCAAATGATAATAATATTAGAAAGTGAGACGAAGTGGAAGCGAAAATGAGACAAAAGAAAGTAAGACGAAGCGGAAGTAGAAACTAAGACGAAAGAAAGTGAGACGAAGCAGAAGCGAAAATGAGACGAAAGAAAGTGAGCCAAAACGGAAAAATAAGACGATGCGAAAAAATAAGACGAAGCGGAAAAGTAAGATGAAGTCAAAAAATAAGACGAAGCAATACAGAGGAGAAGACCCG
The DNA here is from genome assembly GCA_027576455.1 of Erythroxylum roigii. NCBI lineage: Eukaryota > Viridiplantae > Streptophyta > Magnoliopsida > Malpighiales > Erythroxylaceae > Erythroxylum > Erythroxylum roigii. Next base: position 27,354,132 of record JANZXV010000005.1, on the reverse strand, counting down.
ATACTACGTCGGATGGATAATCAGTTTGAGTTAGTTACAAAACTCAACTGAATAACTATTTCTTTAAAGATCAAGAAACAAGAAGAAAGAAGCAGTTATTAAGAAGCAGTTGAAGACGAAGGTTATAAATATGAGTCGGAGTTGAAGACTGCAAAAGTTAAAAAAGTTAGAAAAGTTAGAGATTTTAAAAGTTAGTGACTTTGAGAAACACTGTATTCATTGTGCTAAACTCTAGAGCTATTATTTTCTGTAACAAAGCTCGCAATATACCTCTGTAAGAGAGAAGAAAAGCTAAGAGCCTGAAGAGGCTAAGTGAGAAAAACAATACTTGTTGTAAGAGACCTGAAGAGGCTCGGTGAAAAGAACACTTGTATTTTTGAAAAGTATATTGAAATCTTAGAAAGGATTCTGAGGACTGGATGTAGCCTACGATTTGGGGTGAACCAGGATAAAACTGCTGTGTCGATTCTTACTCTTTAACTCTCGACTTTCAATTTCTATTGTTTATACAAGTACTTAGAAGTTAATTGCAATATATCGTGATACTCTTACTTAATAGTTTTGAAAAAGCAAGTTTTCAAAGAAATTGAAAAGGGGATTGTATTCACGAAAAAGGATACACAATTCAACCCCCTTTCTTGTGCATTTTGTATATTGAACGTAAAGTCTATACTAACACGTGATTTACTTCGATTGGTATCAGAGCTC
>JANZXV010000005.1:27277921-27289964 GCA_027576455.1 Erythroxylum roigii | reverse complement strand
TATGAATAAATGCATAAGCAAGAAACATGTTCCTCTACGATCAGAGGCCAGTAGCATGCTCAGTCAGTGAATGCAATAAAATCTATCAGTCTGACCCAATATTACCATAATACCCTTTGTTACCAGTAACGGGATGTTACAGATATGATTACTAAAGTCATACAAAGGATGACCAAACAATTATAGTATTATACATAGATAGTCTTTTTACTATAAAGAACTATATAATGTTGGTTAGTATATTGATCATATCCCTACTGTTATAAGCATATATATCTTTTCTTTTATGTATGTTTGACCTCCCATAAAATCAATGAGGGGTGAGGTCATAAGTTTCAATCTATCCATTGAGACGTCCATATCTTTAAAGGCATTATTAAATAAAATTTTGATGGCTCTTCCTTTATTTACTAATATTGTTTTGTCCAATAAGTTGGTTATTAATAGAGTTACAAGCATATTGTCTTCATAAGACTTATTATCCATTTCTTAGATAGTGACCTTAAAGACTATTATTCTTTTTCTAGGTTTATTTGGATAAGGTTCTTTTTCATGACTCTCTCTTTATGATGCCTTCTTTAAATGTAATTTTAACTCTTTACGATCCCTCCTTGTAATTACGTGGATCACCCTTTAAGTAAGATGTGGTTCCCTGTTTAGTTTCCTAGTTGTTAACCTTTATAAAGTACATCTTCTTTAATCTTCCCTAACGTGATCATCCATATTATTTTCCTCTAATAAACAACTTAACCTTCCTTGCTTGATAAAGTCATTAGCTGCTCTTTTGAATTGTTGCAACCTTCAACTTCGTGTATAATATCATAATGGAAGTGACGTTTTAGGCTTTTTATTCCTTTTAATATGGTTAAGGGAATTCTTTTTTTATTTTGCAACTAAATCATTATTGAGGACATAGTTAACCATTATATTGAACCTAAGGAGTTCTTCTTTAATCTTTCTTTCATTTTCAACTTTAACATGTCTAGTCTGCAACTTCTTTTACTTCGTTTTATTGATCAAAGATGTACCCATCTCCCTATTTTTGTTATTTTTATTAGTCAGGTTTTGTATGTTTTGCTTAGCATTCTCCAAATCTATATATACCCTAATATATGCCTTCTTAATGCTTTATGTTCACTTTTTTCCATATAAAGTTTCATAAAGGTTAGCAAGGTTTTAATCAATTTTTGAAGGCCACTACTACTACTACCTTATACAATAAGTTTAGGGTTTTAGATTGCTTCAAAACTAAAGCAAAGTAGGTAATCCCTTCAGCTTTCTTTATACCTTTGAGATATAGATATCGAGTAGACAAAATCTCTAATTCCATAATTTTTTCACATGTTTTACTTAACATTCTCCAAATATATTTATACCCCAATATATACCTTCTTAATACTTTATATTCCCTTTTTTCTATATAAAGTTCTATAAAGGTATGAGTTCCCTATATTAATTTACATCATAGATGGCAATGCGCACACGTCCAAGCTTGACTCAAAAACTTTAGCCTGAGTCCAGAGCTCGACCAAAGCTTGATCGAGTTCGGGACACACAACCTAAACTTGAGTTTGATCAAGCTTGGACAGTTTGAAGCCTAATTGAGCTTGGCCAGACCTAATTGTGTTTTCAATTAAAATTTAAAAAATAATGTTATTTTTCCTAAAAATTTTAAACTTCAAATCAGGCAACCCGAGCTTGACCAGACTTTAAGCCTATTAACTTTAGGTCGAGCCATACTCGGATTTATTTGCCTTACCTAATTCATATGATCAACAAGGTCATGTATGTCTTTCTAAGAGTTTAATATTGGAATCTTAAATATGATCAATAATGACTCTATTAAGACATTAGGTATTAATGGGCTATCTACTATCATACTTATCCCCTATATGTCATATTCTAGTGGCAATGGTTCCAAAAGTATGGATAGGGATCCTTTTAGATATGGCTATGGGGTGTCAGTTTGCTGTCATTTATGCATATGATTCCTTTATTACATCAAATGGTTGATTTATTATTTTAATATCTAAATTTAGGAGTTTGGTTCTCAAAGTCCTTATTAGCTCAAAGAGCTTTAAAGGTTATCATTTTTCTAGTGAGATTAGTAGATGGATCAATTCCATGAGTATCTATTATTCATTCGCAGGTTAGGAGTAATTTAGCTAATTTAAGATTTTTTCAAGTAAGAATATAGAAATATCTCTAAAGGATTCCTACAAACCATAACAAATTATTTAAATTCAAATTTGGATGGCCCTACTAGAATGATCTTAGTTCTACAAACTTGCAACTATAATTGGTCAAAGTGCTAGGGTGTTCCTAATAAAGACGATTTGATGCTCAAATAGTGAGGGTTGATGATTCTAAGTATGCAAAAAATAATCCTCTAATTGAACTTAAGGATAATGATTATGAGAACTTATCTTAGAGTGCAATCTTTTTATAAGTAATCCTTCAAGAAGTACAATTAGATTCCAACTTTTTTTTTTATAAAATTAGAATTCAACTCAACTAGCAAGCTTAATTAATCTTTGGTTAAGACTCCACTTCCATATGTGGATGAACCCTATATTAATTTGAATTTATACTTTTTTGAATCATTAGGGCTCACATATGAGCTTAAAACCCATAGACTTAAAGAAAGAAATGAATCATACTGAATAAATCAAACTCATTTCAGACATAGTTAAGAGTGTATTGCTTATCTGATAAAATCAACATTCCTATTAATATACTCTTTAAGCCACTTAATAAGAATCATTGAATCATTAATAATTGTGATCAATATTTAAAAATTTTGATAAACTAGACGTTTTGATTGAGTTTGATTTGAATACATAAAAGTCAAATCTAAAAAACAAATAAAAATTTGCTTATCAAATAATCAATTAGGTGAATAAATTGATTCAACTTCAAAAAAGAAACCATTGAATACTGTCTTCCCAAATTCATGTCCATTATCATTGCAACGGAGAGCCACATTATTGACATTGTTCTGTTGATGGAATGTAAGCTTGTTTAAGGTGCCATCATAGATTCATTGTTATTGCTTCCTTTTTCACTCCACTGAACTAGCTCTGACAATAAGTCACTAGCCATTGTAGCAAAGCCATCTTCGACTCTTCCTTAAAAACCTAAATTCTTTTCTCCTTTTGCTAAAATACTAACATCAGTAACATGGATTCTAATAATGGAGAGATAGTGATGTGTAAATAAAACATGATTCTTATAAGTTAGGTATTGCTGATTTCACTGTCCAAAATATCTCATTACCAAAGTGGTTTCAATTATGCATATATTGTTTGCAAATATAATTTAAAAAAAGAATTTTTTTTGACTATGAATGAGATTTCCAATCTGGTTCAACTCGACCTAATCTGAAATCAACGAGTTAGATTTAGATTGATCGAGTTTCAAACTAGGCTCAAACATGAGGGTTAGATCAAAATATCTGTCTAGCCCCAAATTCTTTACCAAAACAACATTATTTTGGCTAGACATTATTTTGAGTATAATTGACCAAAACGAGATTGTTTTAATATATAGATTTAAGAAACATATTATTTTAATAGTAACTTGAGCCTACTTGAATTAGATTTAGAGAACTATTGAATCGAGTTTCTTCATAATATTATCAATTATAAATGATTTTTCTATCATTTGACTTCGTTTTGTCGAAAGATTTTATTGCACATCTTGCGTCCTATCTCTCTAGTCTATTAACATCCCTAAATTGAATTAGGAAACACTTTTTTATAATATTAACTTATATCCTCTTTAGATTATTCTATTACTTTTTGTTAAGATAAACATGTACCAATTATTGTGAGATTATTTAGTTAACCCAAAACTTACTCAAGTTACATAGATACTAAATTTTGAAAAAGGATTTAAAAACTTCGATCTTTTTTTAAACATGTCACTTTTTTATTGAATTAGATTATACAAAAAATTTATAAAAGAAAATACTAATAATTAATAAAATTTAAAATATTTATTACATTTAAATTATTATTTTAAATGCATTTGATTAGATTAAATTAATTTCAATATATTTTTGTTTTACTAAATATTTCTATTTTAATTAAATTATTGTGGAATATTTAGCCGAGGTTGGGCCCTAAAGAAAAGGAAGGTGCCGGCAGAAAAGAGAGGGGGAAGCCCATAACATACGGCTAAATAATAAGTAAAGTGTACTCTTTGTTGACTTGGCCCTCAATACGTCGCGTCGGGTTAGATCATATGTCATGACCAATTAGCAAGTGGAAAAGAGAATGAAAAATAAATAAACTTTACATAACTCCAAAATTTTTAGCACTCCCTCCAATTCTCTCACTCTCTCGGCGCTTCATTCCATCTCTCTCTAGGGTTCATTTCCTTTTGAAATTCCAAATTCCCCATCCAGGCATTTCTTCCGGATCCAACGGCCTGATTGCAGCCACCGTCATGTCCGCTTCCACCGTCTCAATCACAGCCGCCAACACCACCACTCGACGGAGACCCGTGGTGGTTGGCGAGAAAAAACCTAACAAAATCGAATTGTTTCCTAATGAAGCACAGGTCAATGGTGGAGAAGCCAACAATACCCTCAATTTCGCGAACGATAAAGGAGGAACCGCTACCTCTCATAGTAGGGATCTAAGCCACCACTCCATAAGAGGAGACGGGGTTTTAGAAAGAAATTCCAAAGATGCCATCCAACTCAAGAAGAATGATTCCGCGGTTTCACCACGTCGGACCAGAAGGAGCGTCTCCAAGCCAGATAGACCTCGTTGGTTGACGATTATGAGTATTTTGACCAAGAATTTATTGCTGATGCTTGTGTTGATAGTTTTAGTGCAAATGGTTCGGAGAATGGTTTTGAAATCAGGCGATTATCCGACCCAGATGGGTTTGTCGTCCGAATTTGAGGGGAGTATTGCGGAAGTTGAGTCATTGTTGAAAACAACCACCAAAATGATTCAGGTGCAAGTGGAGGTTGTCGATAAGAAGATTGAAAATGAGATTGGAGGGTTGAGAAGAGAAATGAGCAAGAAGATAGATGAGAAAGGAGCGGTTTTGGATAGTGGGTTGAGGAAACTAGAAGCTAGAAGTGAGGAATTGGAGAAGTCAATAGGAGAGTTGAGGGCAGTACAGTCGTTGTCAAAAGAGGAATTCGAAAAAGCTTATCAGGAGTTAGTAAAGGGAAAAGATAGCAACGGTGGTCGAAATGATGTGAATTTGGAGGAGATAATGGCATATGCAAAGGAAGTAGTAGAGAAGGAGATGGAAAAGCATGCGGCGGATGGACTTGGGAGGATCGATTATGCGTTGGCGTCTGGTGGGGCAACGGTTGTGAAGCACTCAGAGCCATTTGTTCCAGGAAAGGTGAATCACTGGTTTTCCATATATAATCATGATGTTCATCCTTATTCTTCTAAGATGTTGAAACCAAGTTTTGGAGAGCCTGGAGCCTGCTTTGCCCTTGAAGGTAGTACCGGATTTGTTCAGATTAGACTAAGAGCGGCAATTATTCCCGAGGCTATCACTTTGGAGCATGTTTCTAAGGTTTGCTTTTGCGTTACTCTGTTGTGGTCCATTATTTGCTGCTTTACTGTGGAATGCTTGTTGACTTGATCATAGGTTACTTTTTGTGTCTTTGTCCAATTTTAGATCCGGAAGATCTTTTAATAAGGCCCCTTTATTGATATAATATGAGATGTTGCGTTTGAATTATCACTCATTACTTTTATTAATTGGCAATGCTAGAGTTTTTGTGCTAGTGTTTAGGTTCTAATTATTTTATGGTTTTGATTTTTGAGTGTGAAAGATTTGGTGCAAAGAAAAGATTTAGCTCCCCAAGCACAGCATTCTGCTAAAACTTCTCCATAGACATGTAAAATTTTGGAATGGTGTAGTTGAATTTAAGGAAATTTTAAGTGCTTGCTGTCTTTAAAGGCGCCGTTGGAAAGAAATAATATTAGAACATGTTAATGACTTTAGAAAATATTTTAAAATAAGATATTTAAGATCCTGAAGGAATTGATATTTAGCATATGATTTCCAGCCGTGTTATTTAGATTAGAATTTTAAGGAGGGTACAAAATGCTTATGTTTGGTAGGTTAATCACATTCCTACAAGAAACCCAACAACCTAGTTGACGCAAATCTGATCTGCTTGTCTTGTTGACTAATTAATTATTTGTTGGTGATCAAGAAATTTCTTTGAAGTTACTAAGCTTTAGATGTGTTGTTGATCATGATATTGATTCATTTAAAGACAAGCCGTGTAGATCAGTTATTTTGTTGTCTCAGAGGTATGTGTCTCTTTTAAAAGTTTAATTTCTTACTCAGTAGTGTTCACCTTTGAAAGGTATCTGCTGACAGTATCTATGAAAGGGACCCATAGGGGATGGAGTAGGACCTTGTCTAATAATTAAAATGGAGGAGAGAAGAAAACAAATTAGAACGAGTCTTATTGCAGCATTCCAAGTTTATCATTCAGCATTCTTGTAGTGTAGATATGCTTGTATAAAGTGATACTCCAAATTCCAAATTCCTCTATTCCTTGAATCAAGAAGCCAACTCAAAGTCTGGCTGTGTGCGTGGCCAGACCAATGTAGAATTATATCTTACTTTATATTTAGATCAAGGAATTTCAACTATTTTTCAGCTACATCAATTAAATCAAATCATGACAAGTCCAAATAGGTGTGGGAGATTAGAAGAAATTGGTAAAGGTTGTTGCTTTTTATATGGCCCTTGGTAATAATGATGTTTTCAGTTCTCTGTAGTTTCTTTCCCTATCATCTTTCACTTCTCTACATTTCCATGGTTTAATTTATCTAATTTTGAGTACCTTAGCATTGACTACAGACCTAGGTTTCTACTGTGGCCATTACGGTTTCTTTGAGTGGTATTGAGTTCAATTTTTCCATCCATTTTCACCCAACTTGAGTTCTTTGATTGCTCTTTCAGATGAAAAGAACTCTCACTGTCCGGAAGAAATACTATGCTTGGTTTCGTTGTACCTTACTATACTACTTTTCTAGAATTGCTAATAATTTGCTAAACCGACCTTCAAAATTTTTCTTGTCTCACTTTTTTCATCTTTCATGGTAACATATTTTCATTTTCACTCAAAATATTTCTGCTTTAACAAAAGTTTCCTTGTCTCACTTTTCTTATCTTTGATGGATAGATATTTTTCACATAAAATAACTCTGCTGTGATAAAAATTTCCTTGTCTCACTTTTCTTATCTTTCATGGTTACATTGTTTCCCTTTCGCAAAAAATAACTATTCTGTGACAAATTATGTGCTAAAATATGATTTATTTTGGTTGCATGGGCAGAGTGTTGCTTATGACCGGTCAAGTGCTCCCAAGGATTGTAGAGTATCTGGCTGGTTGCAAGGTAGTAATAGGAATTTCAAGGTTGAGGATGATAAGATGTTCCTTCTGAGAGAGTTTACTTATGACCTTGAGAAGAGTAATGCTCAGACTTTTGACGTGTTCGACTCAGCGGCTTCTGGCATTATTGACACAGTTAGGCTGGATTTCATATCCAACCATGGAAGCCCTACTCACACTTGCATTTATCGCTTAAGAGTGCATGGTTATGAACCTGAGCCTGTTTCAGTAATGACAATGCAGTCTTGACGTTGTACTCTAGCTGTTTGGCATTGTATTCTAAATTTGATTTTTGTGTTTAGTGCATCAAACACACCTGGATTCTATATGAGCTTAGGTTTACTAGCTCAATTGTCACATATCTGTTGTCTTCGATATTAGTGTCAACTCATTGTAAAAAAATATTTGAGTTCTTATTGGTCAGGACAGTCCAATTTTTATGCTCGCAGCAGATCAAATGTAATTGCCCTTGATGCATTTTGGATGCTGCTCACATTTTTCTGGCAAAAGGTTGTTCCTTTGCCGGATTGAAGATGCAGTAGTAAAACGACCATTTGTTTTTCTTGTTTGTCCTCACTAGACAAAATAACCGCTCCCTTCTATTTTTTCAGTCAAAACATGATACGATAGTGTAACTGCCTTAAGCTGCATCTTTGGAACCTTATTGGCATGTGCTGATATCGCTAGGATCAAATGCTCCATGCTAGAGCATGAAACAAAAATTTTGTTTGTGTTGTTACCTTTTGATTCTGGGGTGGACGCAAATAACAAGAGCACCTAGCTAAGAATTACACTATATATCTTATCTATAAACACGTGTCCTTTACCTTTATTTTTTTGCGTCTTAAATGCCTCGTGAAGCAAATTTACGCGGTGCGTTTATCATCGCAGTCAAATCTAATGCGCTGAAGGTGAAGAAGTAATTAGTTGTCTTTCGCTTATTGTCTCTTTCATAAAACTCCTAGTTTTAACGCTATAACAACTGAAGTTAAAGATTAACAAGTTTAACTTATGTTGCATATAATGAATGTCTATTCTATTCGGTACTAATCATATTAGTTTTCTACTATTAATGATTTATTTTTTAATAAATTTGAAAACTATTTTAAAAAATTTATTAACCACAAATTTCTCTAAATAATGCTAATTGAAAATAGTAAAATATTCTCCGTAATTATTTATGTATTTTCACACCTATGAAATCAACTACTTCTTTATAAAAAAGAAATATAACATGTGTTGGTCATTCTACTAAATCTTAGTAGAGCAAAGAATGATCTTATCATACTTTCATTTGCAAAGTATATTTATTTCATGAATTTACCTTATAGGTTAGTTAATTAAAAATCATGTAAAAATATAAAGATTCCCTTTAATTATTTATTTTATAAATATAAAACCGATTAATTGATTGTAAAGCATAAGTCAATAATCTCTCACCTTCACTAAACCAATCGCTTAAGTATCTTATACAATATTACTAAATGATGTTCTTGTTACTGTTGGGCACACAAACACAACCTATCATAACAAGTTAAAGTCAAAATTTTGCACACAAATACAACATAAACATAACAAGGTAAAATCAAAATTTTGCAACATAAATCACCAATTCAACAAAATATCAAACACGGATATCTTAATCACAAGAAGAAATGAAATATTTATCAAATATAAGCTTCTCAGAATAAAAAAGATTAAGGAAATTCGATCCCAACTTTATATAAACTTAGGTTAAGTATTTTTACTGAACAATCTATTTCTTGTCATGTCTTGTACATTGTGGTAATCTCAAATCTAAATTCATTATCAAATGCGTGAAGCATAAATTAGAAATATATATAATCTCTATTATATCTAGCTTCAACAAGAAAAGTCAATAAAACTATTATCTTCTAATGATAACAATTATCATATCTAAGCAAATGCCTTCAATTATAGTTCTTATTTATGCTTTTAATAGGCTAAATTGAGGAGAACAATTCTTTTAGTTACTGTACCTTTCAGTTATACTTTATACAACCATTTACATTATGTTATTAGAATCCATCTTACTTATTTTAATCAATTATAAAATGTCCCCACATTTTACCATCTATATGATATTAACATATCTCTCAAACTGTATCACCTATATCTTCTACAAAGTTTAATAGTACAATTACATAATGAATGTACAACTTTTAGGAGAACTCTTCTCAAACTTAATACATATCAAAGAAATTTGGTTCACTAATACTTATTATCAATTATACTAAATAAATATAATTTACGACTCAAAACAATATAAATGTAACCGGTTCAACTTCATAACAATCGAATAAGATTACGAATTTTAATTATATATTTACTTACTACTACTATTTTATTCAAAATAATAATCTTTTCTACTATTTTGTAAAGATTACTTTAATCTCTCTGGTCAACTAGAATCTCATCCAAGTTAATTTTGAGTTTGTTTAATAAAATAACTAAACTTAAGTTAGGGGGATAACATCGTTTTTTAATTGCATCTCATGTGACTCCTAGATCTTTCTTATCAAAACATATAACATACGTTATTTCTAATTTAAATTTATATGTTCATGAGTTTGAAAATCCAACTCATACAAATTTAGGTAAGTAAAACTTATTATTAAAAGAATAAATATATTCGGATTACAGTTACTTAAGTTTTCTCATTAAACCTACAATAAACATTACTCTAGGTTAGTCTTATAATAATAGAAAGCAACAATCATTTTCTAAACATGTAGCTAATATTTTAATAAGAGATCTAATTTAAATAGTCTCATCAAATGTGTAAGATACATAAAAAAAACTAATATATAAAAACGTTCAATTCAATATGCAATATATTATACAATAAATCTATATCTATCTATCTATCTATATATATATATATATATATGTCTATGTATACGCATGCATAACATGAAATATATTATGCAAATATAATTAAATTATATTCAAAGCATCAACCTTTGTTTGATTCTTTATTGATATAACATTTGTATTTTAGAATAATAATCCCATCTCTTTTGAAAAATAAATTAAATTAAACCATTAATTTCTAAGTAAATTAAATTGCTATTTAAAATAAAATAAATTTAATTTGAAAATATTTTTAAATTTAATTAGAAATTATTTATAATTATCTTGACACCTTTAATATATTTAATTGAAACTAATTTCTGGCGAGTTACTCTCCTTGTTGTAATTTAGAAAAACTCTATTTCAAAATTTAATAAGTAACACTTTTCCAAAAGAAAAAAATAATAAGACATTCTAACATAATTAAAAAAACATTTTTCCAATCCTTTTAATATTAGATAAATATTTTTCAAATTAAGAAATTTTTATTTTTAATAAATAGAAAATTCTTTCATAGTTAAATTAAAATTTTAAATTTAATTAAGAGAGTCATTTATATTACTTATTTAGACAGTGATTTCTTAATTAATTAAAACCATTTTCTAATGTATTACTCAATTTCTTAACTTTATTTTCCAAATATAATCAATAAAATATCTTTTTCAATAAATAAAGAAACTTATTACTGAAATTAATAAAGAAAGAATTTCTAAAAAACGAATATTAAATCTTTAAATAAAATAATAAATTTAATTTATTTCAATCAAATTAAAATATATAATTTTAATTAAGAAAGAATTTTCTTGAGACAATAATTTTTTACTTTAAAATTTTGAATTAACTATTAATTCTAATATAATTGAAATATAATTAACTCTAATTCAATAAAATAATTTTTTAAGATTTAAATTAGGAATCAATCAACTATTAATTTTAATCAAATTAAGAAAATAATTTTATTTTAAACTTAAACTTAAACTAAAACTATTTTAAAATTTATTTGAAATAAGGTTATTTTTTTAATTAGGATTGTCTTTTTATTGTAACACGTAGCATAGACCTTATTACATATCCCGGATCGTTCATAAAAGGGTTAAAAACGAAGGAAATACGGAGTACCTAATTTCAATTTTATCTCAGCTTTCGAAGCAGTTTTTGATGCCAAAACGAATTTCAATCACCCGGGACCTTCACTGAAAATGATCACCAACACATGGTTAATACCTTTCTATAATTTTCTCAAAACTTAAGCATTCTTAATCGGTTAAAGGATCCGTATACTTACGAATGATATGAGCAACTGGAGGAGACTTTAACTTTTATATATAACATCCATATCGGGCTTCCCTATCACAAGAGCGATATGAATCCGGTCCATACTAATTAGGATCCATTTTTACACGGATTTTGATCTATTGTTTTAGATTATGTATTGGGTCACTTTATTATCTTTATCTGGATCAAATTACGTAGTTTAACCTATAAATTATTAAAAATTTGAAAAATACAATTAATAATTGTTGAATTTTATGAGAAATGACAAAAATGTTAAACATTATAGCTCTAGAATTATTCTCATTTAGATTGCAGTAATTTATGTTAGTAATCCCTATTCCAGATTCTTACGTTAAGGCAATCCTATTTTCAAACAAAAGGTGTCTTCAACCTAAGGAAATCCAGCCACTTATAAAACTCTAGTCACCATTCTATTGCCGCTACCTGCCTATTGCATCAAAACACTTCTTGTCGGTGGATTCACTGGTAAGAGAAAGCGGC
>JANZXV010000005.1:27229746-27240623 GCA_027576455.1 Erythroxylum roigii | reverse complement strand
ATTATCAAATTAGACCTCAAAATAATTTACACATGCCTCAAATAATAATTTCTCAATAAATCAAATTTCATAGGACCCTCAAAATAATTTACACATGCCTAATGCGAATCGAGGCCCAACAATTTGCGTTCTTGCAGGTTATATTAAACCCTCTCCTTTGCATTTACTCCACAGTACTTACCTCCTAGTTAGTTTAGCCTAGTTAGTTTCCTACTTTTCGTAATTAAGATAGTGACAGACTTAGTTGGAGTTACTCTTGTACGTATCTTTTTTGGTATGTATTTTTATCCTACCATTTATTGTTAATTACTGACATATTCTGTATATATGTTATTTTGTATTGGCTTATCTTTTTTTTCTCTTTATTATTTATTTGTATTATTGTATTGTTTGCATTTTTGTATTTAATTATTTTTACTACTTTTTTTTGTATGCACATCCATTTATAATTTGATAGTATTGTCATGATGTATTGTATGTGAGTCTATCAGAAACAGTCTCTCTATTAGGTAGGGATAAGGCTGCGTACTATGAGAACTTCCTAAATCCCGCGCCTCAATGAAACTTCAACTAAGTATTGATGACGACGACGACAACGACGACGACGACGACGACTATAAGTCACTTTTAAAACATTAAGATATCCATCATATGAATATTAGTGAAAAACTCCATACCTCTATGATACTAATTAAGAACCTCTAGCTTATAGCTTTTAATTTCCTTTCCTTGGTGATAATTTTTGAATAGAAGTAACGAGGATATTATCCTCTGTTGACCTACCTTTTAATGAAAGCACCTCGATAGGGATTGACTACCCACTTTTAATGAAAGCACCTTGACAGGATGAACTATGTTATATAGGATTTGCTTCAGCCTAAGAGTTTGAAACTTAGAGACTATTTTATAAATCGCATTATAATAGAATATTAGCTTATAGTCAGCCAAAGATGAAAGATTTGAAAATTTTAAAATAAGTCACACATATATTTTATTAAGTTTAGATAAAGAATGTCATTTGAAAAGAATTCTTAAATTATACTGATTAAAAAGGTACTTAAAAGAGGTTAAATTTTCTTAAAAAATAAATGTTAAATTCATTTGGTATTAGCACTTTGACAAGTATCAAGCTAAACCTTTATCATAAAAAAAATTTAATTCACACAAATAATTTTTCTAAAGTTTCCATAGCACTGTCAAGCCCTCAAAGGTGATTAAAAAAAAGTGTACAAAGATAATTTTGATAAAAGAAAAGGAGTTTAACATGATGTTACGGTTTGATCTAATTGTAAGGTATGAGACTTGAATCTCATATTGGTTAAATACAAAATTGATATGGAATTTATAAGGACTTTAGGCTCTCTACCCTAATAAGCTAACTTTTGGAGTGTGGCTCTCCTAAAGTCCTTATCACATGAATACCATTCCAAGTCAAAGTTTCCATATAGTTGAAATCTAGTTTAAAGAATGAATACAATTAATCAATATTTCGAAATTAAAGTATAATTATAAAGTATCAAACTTTTGGAAAAAAGAAAAACTAATTAATAGTACAAGAACACGGTAAAAAATAATTAATAGTACAAGAACACGGTAATTACAAAGCCGAAAAAGAATGAAAAGGAAAGCCCCACGGTTGACACTCGGACAGCCAAACAACGTAACCCATGACAATAACTCTGATGTCGGTTCCTTTCCAAATTTAGGAGCTCTCACATTTGACATTCATGCATATAAAAACAGCCGACTCTTTCATCATCTTTTGCTCGTCTAACTCCTCAGCCCCATTAATTCCTCTTCAGAGACATCCACTTCTTCCATCTCAATTATCATCTTTTCTATTTCCATCGGTAAATTTTCTGTGAATCTTCCCATCTTCTCTGCAATGTTTTCTTCGTCTTTCTTTTTTCTTTAATGTCTTCATTCATTCGCGAACTCTGGTTTTTGTTTGGTTCCGTTTCTATTAGCTTCTTCTGTATACACGTATCCCCACCAAACACTTCACTCCATCCTCTACTTAAAAGCGTTTATCTGAATTTTCATTTAATTCATTTTACGTATGCACCTTGCTCTTGGGCTCTCGTTTGTTATGGTTCATCTGTATGTATCTGTTGAACATTAGCTGTGTTGTCGCCTTTAATCTATTGTGTAGGATTTCCCTTTATGACTTGTTTTTCTCAACCTGGCATGAATTGCATTCGCTCAATTATAATAGTTCTTATGTTCCAAATTTAATTTCTTCGAGGTTTTCTCCTTTTCTTCTATTTGCTGTGTGTTCTCGCACCTAGCTAGTAGAGCATAGAATTAACGCACTATTGGAAAGAAGATTGTGGCAGGGATTTGTCATAGTAGGATAATATCTTGATTAGTAAACTAGTATATTTTTTTTTCCTTCTGATGGAATTGCCTAATCAATCAACATTCAGGTTCAGGTAGTTTTCAATATTTGCTTCTTGTGCTATCTGTCCCTTTCTCTAAACTATGATCCACTTGCGTTACCAGGCAGATTCCATTATTTGGCTTCTTCAGCCATATGGAGCCATTCGCTCTAGCAATTATAAATTGCATGTCTTGCAAGGATTTTTTTAATTTGGTTTTTGGTAGCTTGAATTCGGTTATTGTTAGCTGTATTACAGTTCTTGAACTGCAAGGCATGAAAATTATCCAATAGCTTGCAAGTTACGAGCTTCTGTTAGGATTGATAGTGAAAACTACAGAACTCATATTTTTCGTTTACTTTAATTGACAGATCTGTAGTTGGACCTTGTCCAATACTATTACATGCTTCAGATGGGAATTCTTGAAGAACTGGATTTTTGTGGCAACTTCCGTATTAGCTCTGCCCCTATGTGTGAGGGAGATTTTTCTCTGGACCATGAACCAGGACCAGAAATAGAGGAGAGTTATGGCGATGAAGATACGGATATTGATGAGCTTCAAAGGCGGATTTGGAGAGACCGGCTGCTTTTGATTCGACTTAAGGATCAGAATAACCGTAAGGAGGGTATTAACAATGCAAAGCAGCGTCAGTCCCATGAGCAAGCACTAAGGAAGAAGATGTCGCGTGCGCAAGACGCTATCTTGAATTATATGCTGAAAATGGTGGAAGTCTGTAAAGCTCAAGGTTTTGTGTATGGGATCATTCCTGAGAAGGGGAAGCCAGTGACTGGGGCATCTGATAATCTCAAGTCATGGTGGAAGGAAAAGGTTAGATTTGATCGGAATGGCCCTGCTGCAGTTGCCAAATATCAGGCTGATCATTCTGTCGCTGAAAAGTCTGGTGATTATTTTACAGCAGCATCAGCACCTCAGGCCTTGCAAGAGCTCCAGGATACAACACTTGGCTCATTTTTATCAGCTCTAATGCAGCACTGTGATCCACCCCAAAGGCGTTTTCCTTTGGAAAAGGGTGTTCCCCCACCATGGTGGCCAAAAGGTAATGAGGAATGGTGGCCTCAATTGGGTCTGCCCAAGGATCAGGGTCCTCCTCCATACAAGAAGCCTCATGATTTGAAGAAAGTCTGGAAGGCTGGTGTTCTTACTGCAGTGATCAAGCACATGTCTCCTGACATTTCCAAGATCCACAAGCTTGTTCGTCAGTCTAAATGCTTGCAGGATAAGATGACTGCCAAAGAGAGCACTGCTTGGCTAGCCATAATTAACAAGGAAGAAGTTTTGTTCCGACAAAGGTATCAAGATAGCTTTCCGCCTGTGTGCACTGGGGAAAGTGGTTCTTTCGTCATTGGTGATTCGAGTGATTATAATGTTGAGGGCGGTGATGACGAACTGAATTTTGAAATGGATGGCAAGCCTTTTAGTATAAGTTCTGTTGGTGTGAGATCAGTAACTGGACCGAATGATAGATTAATGGGAACTAGACAAAAAGATGGATTAGTGGGACGGCGGCTGGCTCCATCTATCAAGCAAGAGTCTTTTGAAACAAACGTGAATGGTATTAAGAGAAAGAAGCAGACAACTAGTGAAAATGTGATGCTGGAACACAAATTATATACTTGTGAGTTCCGACAATGCCCCTTTAATGATTATCAACTTGGGTTCCTTGACAGGACTGCAAGAAATAATCATCAACTGAGCTGTCGGTATAGAACTGATGCATCTCAAGGGCTTGCAATACCTAACTTACAATCTAGCGTTGAAAATCCAGGATTGTTTTCTCGACCACTGTGTGAACTGTGTGACCTAGCAACTCGACCAATGAAACAAACTTATGCGAATATGATGGATCTGCCTCGACTTGGACTACCAGAAGATGGGGAAAGAATGATTTCAGATCTTATGTCTTCATATTCCAATACAAGTGTTCAGCAAGATAAGAATCTGACTCCTGGGCTTATTACTGTCTTCGGAGACCAAAATCAGCACAAAGAGCGGCTGCGGGAATTTCAACAGCTGGATGATTGTTTCTACAGTCAAGGAGTTACCATTGAAGGCTTCAGCAACATGTCAATGGAGAGCTCCTTCTTTCCATCAACTGATATTCAGTCTGATCAGTTCAAAACATTTAATCCTGTGTTTGATAGCAATATCAATGGTAGTGTGGATGACTTCAGTTTTGGTTCTCCATCAAATTTGGCGTCGATTGACTGTTCAATGGTTCCAGTTCCAAATTTTGATGTATCCATGTTGTATCTTTAATGAAATGAGTAAGCATGTTTAGTTCTTATGCAGAAGGCAGATGTTGTGTCCATTTTCTAACGCAGGATATATTGTAGTGTCTGCTTACTATTAGTCTCCAGTCTGATTAAATTCATTTTCATAATATGTTAAACGTTTGCATTGGTCTATGTCTTGATCTGATTTCTAATGTGATACTATGTTCTTTTAATTTTACTAAAGGACAGAAAAAAGGACCATACCTTTTTTTCAAGTACTTGCATCTTCAGTCAGCTTCTCTACCTTGTTTGTTCCCTTGCCGCTATTCCCAAAGACTTTGTCTCTTGCTGCCCTCCCGTCTCTAAAGATTCTTCATTATCAACCTCCTCTCAAGGTCCTTTCTCTTCAACCTTTTCTTCCTTGTTTTCTTTTCTATTCTTTATTTCGCCAGTGGTCTAAGGTGTGATGATCTCTTCATTATGTTCCTCCCTCTTGCACAAATGGTAGTTTGGTTATATCTCCTCTGCTGGAAGTTTTAAGGTTGACGGAGTGTTTGTTTCTTCGATAAGACGTCTTCTTTATCTATGTTTCAAAAATGGGCTTACGGATAATTAGATTTTCTTTATTGTTCAATTATTTATTTATGAACTCATCGGATATTGTGAAAAGAAAATTTTAATACTTTCATTGAATCATTTATTTGGAAACCCATTGCTATAATTTCGATTTAATCCGTAATTGTTATGTTGAAATTTATGTATAACGAGTAATGATTCGTAATTATTGGGGATACCATGACTTAGGTTAAATGACGCATCGTATGTAATTGTTGTCTTGATTAATCGATTTTCTTAATTCGTAATGCTACTGTCTAATTAAATCTAAATATAGTATTCTAGGTTATTCGGTGGTTAGGTTTAATTAACGATCATATCTTAATTAAACAAAACCTAATTAAGGAAAAACTCCGGTTAATTATTAACCTACGATTAATAGTTGCCAGGAGACGTTTGAGAACAACAAATCAATGAAATGTGCTTAATTAAGGTGTAGGCCGAGATTGAACTAAAGAACCGAGTCTCTACCGAATTCCTCACTTTAATCATTTTTTGCATGTTTTCTTTAATTTTTTTATTAGTCTAGTTTCATTTTATTTTCTTGTTTAAAAAATTCAAAACCTCCCTTAAACCTAAATACAGATTAATTTCATTTCACAAACTTTGCACCCACTCTCTGTGGGATCGACCTAGACTCATCACTGCTATACTAGTAGTCTAGTTATTTTATTTTGACTTGTACCTTGACTGTTTGCTTAGAAGGTTCTTTGATAATAATTCTATTTCAAACAGGTACTGATTCTTCCATACTCTTCATTTTCAAATCCTTTTTGTTGATTGGTTGAGAAGAATTGTAAAGTACTGGTTAGTGTTGAACTTTCTGTTCCTTCTGTTGAACATTAGATGAAGAAACCTTTTTCTAATTAAGCTTCATCTTCTTTTGTTCTTCTACTAGTTTGGAAGAGAGTTATTGTTGAGACTTCTTCCTCTCAAATACTAAGTTCCTTTTTATCTCTGTCTCTCCAGATGATTTTCTAGATTTTCTTTGCAAAATAGAGACAATTGATCTGGTATGCTGCTGTCTTTGCTCTTGCTTTTCAGAATCTCTACCAAGAATCAAAGCTTTCTGCTTCTTCTGTTCTTGTTGTCGTAAGGTTAATAATCTTGGTGACGTTCTTGACTATTTGGACTTTTCTGATTGGAGTGTCTCAGCCTTCCTTTTCAAAGACACTTATTGTGTTGATTGTTGAACATGGTTTTCCTTTCTCTGTAGAATCGTCTTAGCTTGTATTGACACATCAGACGATTGTTCAGCCTTTTCTTCTGCAGATGTTCTTCCTGTCGATCGAGGTTTTGTTTATCTTTCAGACGTAACATGTTCACTCTTGCTTTGTCTCACTATAAGCTCCCCCTCAGACTTTGCTTTCGGTGTAAAATCTATATCCGCTTCAGCTTTAAACTTTATTCCCATTTTGAGAATAGTAGTGGCATTAATAACACTCTTCACATCCATCTTTACCCTGTTACCTCTGTCAGGCAATCCAGATTCTCTAAAGAATCTTGTCAACAGCATACCGTAAGGTAAAGAACTAGAATCTCCCTTAGAATTCATCATGCATTTCAAAATCATGAACAGAAGATCAATGGGTTTGTGATTAAGTAGATGAAACAAACAATGTTCATCGTTCATTGTTACCATGTCCTTTGAACCTATTCTTGGTAGAATGCAGCAGAGAAGAAGTGAATGTAAAGCCCTAGCCTTCGGAATAAGGGTTGAAGCGTTCTTGACTCCTGGATCACTACTTCCATATAACTGTCGATTGATGTGAGCTTTATCTACACAACCTTGAGCAATCCATTTTGTATTGTTAAACAGCTTTGCTCCAATATTTGGACACCCAATAGCCTTCTCAATAGAATCTTATGTGACTATAACCAACAACCCATCTACCATTGATATTAAGTAGTTGTCCACCACCTTTGCATTCTTTCAGAACTCATAGATCTCATTTAAATAAAACATTTCACGAATGTTGAAGAAATTTTTCCAGCCAACTGCTTCAATTTCTGGTTCGATATCCATCTGATTTTTCTTTAAGGAAGTGAAATCAATGTGTCTCCCATAGATAAAAGATTTCTCCATTTTGATCTGTAACAAATAAACACTAAACGCACAAATGTATTTCGCTTATCGTAGCGAGGTTAGTATCTAAAGAAAATATCAAATGAGAAGAACTTGACATTTAGAATAGAGTATTGAATCATCTTTATTGAGAACAAGTCGGTTTGAAGGTTTTTCAAGAAAATTCTAGAGTATAATGTATTTCAGAATCTTGAGAATATTTCTTTCTTATACGTACTCTTGAAAAGTTACCATTCGTAACTTACCATTACTATTTACTTGAAAACTTACGACTTTTTATCTACTTCTAGTATGAATCGTCTGGGTCATGACGTGTCAGACGAATGGTCATTCAACATTACCATATACAAGTTTCGTCTGATTTCCTTGAATCTATCTTCACTCAAAGGTTTAGTAAAGATATCCTCCCACTGTTGATTCGTCTCAACAAATTGTAGATTGATGATTCCTCTCTGCACATAGTCTCGTATAAAATGATGTCTAACTTCAATATGCTTTACCCTCGAGTGTTATATTGGATTCTTCTAGATTGATAGCGTGTTGTCACAGAAGATTGGAATCTGATCTTCCTGTATACAATAATCCTCTTACTGATACTTAATTCATAACGTCTGTGAGCAACAGCTTGCAGCTGACATGTATTCAGCTTCTGCAGTGGATAGAGCAATCGAACTTTGCCTCTTGCTTGACCAAGAAATTAGATTATGACCAAGAAAGTGACAATCTCCACTTGTACTCTTCCTATCAATCCTATCTCCAACATAATCAGCATCACAGTAGCCAATTAACTTGAAATCTTTTCCTTTCTCATACATTAAGAAAAGATCAGTGGAACCTGCCAAGTATCTCAATATTTTTTTGACAACAATATAATGAGATTCTCTAGGATCTGCTTGAAATCTTGCACACAAACAAACACTAAACAATATATCTGGTCTGTTTGCAGTTAGGTTAAGTAAAGATCCAATGATACTTCTTAAAAGAGTTTGTTCAACCTTCTTACCAGCTTTATCCTTAGATAAGTAGATTGAAGGATGCATAGGAGTTGACATAGGTTTGACCTTCTCCATTTTATATTTGACTAAAAGTTCTTTGACATATTTTTATTGATGAATAAAAAGCTTTTCTTCGATTTGTTTAATTTTCAAGCTAAGAAAGAATTTCAATTCACCCATCATACTCATTTCAAATTCACTTTTCATAAGATTTTCAAAACTCGAACATAACCTCTTAAAAGTTGCACCAAAAATAATATCATCTCCATATATTTGTACAACTATAAAATCATTTTTAACACATTTTTGAAACAAGATCTTATCTACTTGACCTCTAATAAAGTCATTTTTAATCAAAAACAAACTCAGATGATCATACCAAGCACAAGGTGCTTGTTTTAATCCATACAAAGCTTTATGAAGTTTATAGACATAGTTTAGTTTATCAATGTCTTCAAAATTAGGAGGTTGCTTTACATAAACTTCTTCATCTATAAAACCATTCAAAAAAGCACTTTTCACATCCATTTGAAACTGTTTTATATCATGACAAACAACATATGCAAGTAATATCCTAATAGCTTTTAGTCTAGCTACAGGAGCATATGTTTCATTATAGTCTATTCCTTCTTGTTGATTATAGCCTTGAGCTACTAATCTAGCTTTGTTATGATTCACTCTTCTTAATTCGTCTAGTTTATTTTTGAATACCCATTTGGTTCCTATGATAGACTTATTTTATGGTATAGGAACTAAAGACCAAAATTTGTTCCTTGTAAATTGATTTAACTCCTCTTGCATGGCTAAAATCCAAGCTTCGTCTTGAAGAGCTTCATCAAGTTTCTTAGGTTCTAATTCAAAAACAAAAGCTACATTTGCCTCTCTTCTAAATCTAGACTTATTCTCACTCCTTCTGATGTTTCTCCTATAATCAGTTTTTCTGAGTGAGAAGATTTATACTTTCAGTCTTTTCTCAGACTAAAGTTTTCAGAGACATCTTCTACCTTATCAGGTGGATCGTCTGGTGGTGACATGATAGATTATTGACTAAAGGAGCAGATAGAGTTTCATTATCAGAATTGTTTGTTCTATCTAGATGAGAATCATCATCAAATTTTACATGCATAGACTCTTCAAAAGATTTAGAAACAAGATTATAAACTCTATAAGCTTTAGAAGTAATCGATTATCCTAGAAAAATTCCTGAAATGATCTTAGAATCAAATTTATCCAACTTTTCTTTTATATTCAATATAGTGCATTTGCAACCAAAAGGATGGAAGTAAGATATATTTGGCTTTCTTCCTTTCCATAACTCATATGGAGTTTTAATTAAAATAGGTCGCAAAAATACTCTATTTTGAATATAACAAGTTGTATTTACAACTTCTACCCAGAAATACTTAGGAAGATTCATTTCACATAGCATAGTCCTTGCCATTTCTTGAATCCTCCTATTCTTTCTTTTTTCAACTCCATTCTATTGAGGAGTTCTAGGAGCAGAGAAATTATGAAAAATTCCATTCTCTTCACAAAACATTCTGAATTTTTCATTTTCAAATTCTCCACCATGATCACTCTTGATTCCAGCAATAGAAATTCCTTTTCCATTTTGTAACTTTTTGGATAAAACCTTAAAGCACTTAAGAGATTCATCTTTATGTGATAAAAACAATATCCAACAAAACCTAGTGAATTCAACAACAATTACGAGACCATACTTCTTTCCGCCTAGACTTAGTGTTCTGGTAAGACCAAACAAATCCATATGTAACAGCTCCAGAGGTCTAGACGAAGTTACAATATTTTTAGACGAAAAAGATGTTTTAACTTGTTTTCTTTTTTGACAACTATCACAAAAGAAATCTTTGTTAAAACTTATCTTTTTTAATCCTTTTACCAAATCATGTTTAACTAACTTGGAAATATGTTTAAAACTAACATGACCTAGCTTTTTATGCCAAATCAGTTTTTTCTCATCTGTTGATATAAGACATGAAATATTTTGACTTTTCAGATCGTCTAAGTTAATTTTATAGAGATTATTTCGCCTCTTGGTAGAAAAGAAAATGAAACCGTCCTTATTTATGACTACACAAGAGTTTTGATTAAAGGATACTTCAAAACCAGAATCACATAACTAACTTACACTAATTAGGTTACGCTTTAAGCCTTCAACTAGCAGAACATTATCAATATACGAAAAAGAATCTTTACCAATTTTGTCGATTATAACTATTTTGCCTTGCTAGTTGTCTCCAAAAGTTA
The DNA here is from genome assembly GCA_027576455.1 of Erythroxylum roigii. Taxonomy (NCBI): domain Eukaryota; kingdom Viridiplantae; phylum Streptophyta; class Magnoliopsida; order Malpighiales; family Erythroxylaceae; genus Erythroxylum; species Erythroxylum roigii. The sequence goes on along the minus strand of JANZXV010000005.1, from coordinate 27,230,046 downwards.
CTGATCCTCCTTGCTTATGTTAGATGTCTAGGAACATAGACCTTCTTCCCGTCATATGTCGCGAGCAACCATTGTCCAAGTACCATTGGTGCTGGTTGCTTTTTCCAAGAAAGGAGATCTACATTATATATTATATCCTTCTTAGGTACCCATATTTTCTTGGGTCCTTTAAGGTTAGCCTTACAATTTTTCATCAAATAATAAGAATATTGTTTCTTTTTCTTTCTATTAGGAACAAAACTCTTATTATGAAGAACATTACTATTATCAAAACCTAAACCACTCTTATCATTTGGATGT
>JANZXV010000005.1:27191916-27216001 GCA_027576455.1 Erythroxylum roigii | reverse complement strand
TAACTTCTCCATATATCTTTTTTTAAATTGAATTATAAGATAATTATAACTTCTCCATATATCTTTTTTTTTTAATTGAATGGTATATTACTTTAGATAAAAACTATTACACCATTATCAAAAATAATGAGTTCAAGGCTAGATAAGCCTAATGTTAGATAACAAAGTATCTAAAGGATTCAAGAAGTGAAGCTTATAAAACTAGATCATAATTAAGATCATTGAATCACAATTGTCATCTGTTATTCATGTCTAAGGAGAGGGAATGATGTGCTTGTTTAGCAAATATACTAGCTCTGATATGATTAATTATTTAGTCTGCCAACTGATATTTGTCTTCTTGTCAATAAACCTACATCGATTTCTTTCATTTCAGATCTTATAGATGGTCATGGTGAAAGTTGTTGTATAGAGAGTAACTTTAGGAGTTCCCTTCTTGGTTTTACCGATAATCCACCGCAGTACATTTGGCCAATCATGTCTATCAGAATGCAATGATAAAATAAAAGGAGTCGACTCTAGATAGCCTTAGAATAGCTATAAAAGATGAAGAGGTGATCACGCTCCTCAGTTGACATGTTACATAATAAACACAGGTCGTCAGCTCTACCGTGCCATTGCTTCCAAGTTTTTAGCCCATTTTTGATTGCAAGCCTTGTAATGAAGGTTGCTTTAGGACTGATAATGATATGCCATAGAAGAGAAAACCATAGAATTACTTTGGAATCATCAGACAAAAGTCAATAGCAAGATTTGTTTGAAAAAAACCCATTCAGGTTAAACTCCAAGAGATAGTATCTTTCGTAGCAAGGTTTGTTAAGATGAGAAGATGAGGCATAAGTTCATGAAAGCCTCAGAAGTATCCCTGCCAATCACCATTCTCTATCAGTGATGTGAAGATACCTTAAGGTTTAATGCCATTCGATTTCGAAGCCTTTTAAAATAAGTAACATGAGCAAGGGGGCTAATGTTTAACCAATTATTAAACCATACCTAGGTCTTCTCACCATTGTCGATAGTGTGCTGGACGTGAGGATAAACAAATTCATGTAACTTCATTATTTGTTTTAGCATCTAAAAACCATCCCCTAGAATATTCAACCTGCCAGAAATTAACACATTTCAAATAGAATTCGTGAATCCATTTTGTCCATAACGCATTGTTGTCCGTGTATATTCGCCATAATCTCTTGTACATTAAAACTTGTTGCATATTAGAGATTGAGATAATTCCGATACCACCATTGTTTTTAGGCTTTATAACCTCACACCATTTAACTCAAGCATTCATATAGTTACCAACTTGTCCTAACCAAAGAAAGGATTTCATTATCCAGTCCAACCCTTTAATTACTTTATGAGGTAAAGCAATATGAGCAACCTAATGCAGACGAAGACTAGTAAGTACTAAAATGATGAGTGTAAATCGAGTTGCATAAGAGAGGAATCAATTATGCCATGCCATCATTATGGACTTCATCTTTTCTACAATAAGTAAGCAGTCTCTAAACTTCAGCTTTGAAGCCATAATTGGAACCCCCAGGTAGTGAAAAGGAGTGAACAATGTTGGAGTCCAATGATTCTTTTAATTTCCACAAAGTTTCTCACATCAGCTAAAGTATAGAAGCAACTTTTCTTTTAATTATGATTAAGTCCAGACAATTTCTCAAATAGATCAAGCACATGCATCATTTTTTATTTGAAGCGGGATTAGAACCAGACAATAAAAGCAAGTCATCTACATATAATAGGTGAGTAAGGTTGATTTCCTTACATTTATGGTGAACGTGGAATCCACCGTTGCAAGGAAGCATCCTAATCCCACTATAATAAGAGTAAACAAGTAAGCCGATAAATGGTTGCCTTGTCTAATCTCTTTGGCAAGCTTGGATGGTATCACAAGTATACTCAATGAAGATGTACTAATACAGGTCATAATCCATTGACAAATTTGAACGAAAGATGCAATGCTTCAAGACATGCCTGAATAAAGTTTCAACTAACTTTATCGAAGCTTTTAAAAAATCAATCTTAATAAAAAAAGTTCGTAATTTCTTACCTGAATGATAATCCTTCAGTAGATCTTGTAAAATTAGAATGTTATCTCCCATATTTCTTTCAGGAATAAATGCACTTTATGCAGGATTCATAATAGTCGAAAGAACTACCTTTAAGCACTCAGCTAGAATTTTTAAAATCACCTTATAGATAGTAGAGCAGCAAGTTATAGGTCTAAAGTCTCGCATTTCACTAGGATTTGTTTTTTTGGGGACCAAACATATAAAGCAATGATTGATGAACTAAAGCATTTTGGTAGATTCAAAAAACTCTAGTACTGCTTCAATAAAGAGCTAACCTGTGATATCCCATGTACGTTGGAAGAATAATGCAGTGAATCCATCTGGACTAGGAGACTTTGAAGGATAAACTGAAGAGAATTGATTTATCTTTTTCTTTGAACTATTACCATCATCATGATTACATCAATTGTAATTTCAATATCTATTCTCTTTGGTTAAAAGTAAATCACCGTTAATTTTTTATGTTTTAAAATTACTTGATAAATCAAAATTAGATTTTAAATTTGATAGCTTTTATCATAAAAGTTTGTTTTTTTGTTTTTAATATAGGATATTAAATTTTGCTCTTTATTTTTTCCTCTGCCATATATATAATACCATTGATATATATTTGTGATATATTGTTGAGCTATTGGTGTTCTGTTACGCCTGCGTACTTCTTCTAGTTTTATACAAGTTCTTTTTGTGCTTTGTCTAGTGTAGTTATGTTATAATTGGTTTATATGATGTTGCCTAAAAAGATGTTATCTGAAAATGAAAAAAGGAGGAAAAAAAAAAAGAAAACAAGTAGAACAATTAATAAATTTATTAAAAGAGTAGGCTCCTCTGGTAAAAATCACAAGCAATTAGGTGAAGGTAATTTTGAAAAACATAAAGGAAATTTAAGTCATAAGATTCATATTCATGAGGATTTTAGTAATTTGGGTAAGCACGATCATTTATCAAATGTATCCAATTTGAAAATTTTAAGGGCAAATGAGCAACTATTTCCTATAATGGATATTTATGATCTTAAAAATTGGGAGAATCTTGACAGCAAAGTAAGAGACATTTTAGTTGAAAAATGGTCTGTAAGAGATTTGAATTTGTGTTTCCTTTAGACAATAGCTCTCGACATTTTTCAAATTTTTATTATTCTAGAAATTTAGTAATGGAGAAATTAACGATGAAAACTAATTGGTTTACTCTAAACATATAGATAAAGTATATTGATTTTGTTGTCAATTTGTATAATCTAATAGCAAAAAAAATGCATTAGCAAATGATGGATTTAGATATTGGAAGCATCTTAGTGAGAGACTTAAAGAAAATGAGAATAGTTTTGAGCACATGACTAACGTGAGAACTTGTAATGAATTAGGAGTAACATTGTGTAAAAATCAAACAATTGATAAAGATTTGCAATAAGAAATTGTAAAGGAGAAAGAACATTGAAAACAAGTTTTGATAAGAATAGTTTCTATTGTGAAATGTCTTGCTAAATATAATTTGGATTTTTGAGGATCCAATGAGAAACTTTACCTAGATAGTAATGATAATTTTTGGGGATTAATTGAGATGATTGTTGAATTTGATATAGTGATGCAAGATCATGTTAGATGCATTCAAAATCATGAAATTCATCATCATTATCTTGGTCACAAAATTCAAAATGAGTTAATTTCTATATTGACCCATAGTGTCTGAAGTTCTATCATAAAGATCATTAAAGAGGCAAAATACTTTTCTCTTATTCTTAATTGTACCCCAAATTTAAGTCATCAAGAACAAATGAGTTTGTTAGTACGTTATGTGAATATGTCAAATAAAAAAATAAAAATAAAGGAGTATTTTTAGAGTTCTTAAGGTAGATGACACATCTAGATTGAGATTTTTTAATGAATTATTAAAGATTGTTTATATGGTTTCCTCCCTTAATTTTGTTCCAAAAATAGTTATGAAACCTCATAATTCCAAAAATCTTGTGAGCTAGAAACTGCCATGCTCCCACAACCGTGGCCTTCATGGTTCCTCCTTCTCTGTCATGATTGTGCATGGGGCCACGTTTATCATAAAGACTCCCATGCTCACCATACTTGTTCGCCTGTCATGATCGTAGCGATTTCCACGATTCTGGCTAGCCTCTATGTATTCATTGCTTATCCTTTCTTTAATTTCCTATTTCCATACACTTATGAACGCATCAAACACTTCTTGAAATATAAAATTAAGATCAAATTCTTACTCTGAACCAATCAAACCCTTAAAACACATGCAAGCACTAACAATAACACAATTCTAAGTCCATACACATGGTAATCCTCTAATAAAAAACTTAAATAATACTTAAACACATTAAAAAAAAACACACTATAATCTACACCTATTAGTAGGTTTTTAATTTAAAAAATGACATGGATGATAATGTACATATATACTTACAAAGTAAGGTTAATGGCTAAAGGTTACAAACAAAAACAAAGGAGTTGATTTTGATGAAACATTTAAGGTATGAAAATGGGCCGGGGCAGTGCCATCTGGGGTCTTGGCCTGACTCGAGGCTCTATTGTTCTTGGGCTGCCCGACCAAGCTAGTGGTGGCTCGAGCCCGACCCAATTTACTATTTTTTTTGAAAAATCAAAACAATGTCATTTTTCATTGCCTGTCAGGTCTCAAGTGTGGCTCGAGCCCGAGCCTAAAAAATAGGGCTGGCCTGCTGACTTTAGACCGGGCCAGGCCGAGCCCAATTTCCAAACCTAAAATATTTTTTTCCGTAACTGTGCTTAAGTCCATTAAGATCATATTGGTTGTAGTTGTCTATCATGATTATAAAATTTGGCATATAGGTTTCAAAATAATATTCCTCAATAGGAATTTGCTTAAAGATATCTATATTACACAATCAAAAGGTTTTAAATTCAAGAAATTTTCTAATCAAATATGTCAGTCGCAAAAGTCTCTTATAGACTTAAGCAAATGTCACGAAGCTAGAACATTCACTTTAATAAGACAATCAAAGAGTTTGATTTTATAAAAAATATGGATAAATTATAGGTCTACAAGAAGGTTGTTATGAGTGAAATCATCTTCCTAATTCTAGATAATATATTGTTGACTAAAAATGACATAGCAATGACCCAATATGTAAAGATTTGGTCATTTAAGAAATTCTCCATGAAGAATACAGGAGAAGCAGCCAATATTCTAAGAATAAAAATTTATAGAGATAGATCAAAGAGGTTGATTGGCTTATCCAAATCTATGTGCATAGACAAAATGCTAAAGAGGTTTAGCATGAGGATTCAAGAGGGAATTCTTACCCATATCTAAAAGGGGATTTAATATTCTATGTCTAATTGAAACATTGGATGACAAAAGGATTAAATTAAACTTCATAACTATGAATGGACAAGTTGAATCAAACAATTTTGACGTTCATAATATTTAGGTGACGAGATGTTACTAAATGTTAATCTTAATCTATGATTATAAATTTACTAATTAGAGAATCAAAGATAATTAAAAGTAGTTTTAATTTGTTTAATTTTAATTATAAATTTGAATTAAAAATTTTAATCATCATCAACATATTAGGAACCTAATAAGTTACACATAAAATAGTAGTTAAAAAGAGAAAATTTAATTTAAATTAAGTTGAACTTAATTGTGAAGTTTGAGAAAATGATCAAATATGAGATATTTGATCTTATTAAAATTAAATTTTATAATTAAAATTAAATTTTTATTTTTATTTAATAAGAAAGAAAATTCTAATATCTTTTTTTTTCTATATATAACAAAATAGACAAAAGTTAGCTAGCATTGTTGCCTTCTCTTTGTTGAGTTTTTTTTTTTTTTCTGTAGATGCCATTTGAGACTAAACATTTAGACAATTTATTGTTGACACTTTATGAAAAAAGCTTTTGCAAGAATTCAAGTCAAGTATGATTCAATTTACATTTTAGGATTTATGTTTTTCAAAATTTTCAATTATTGAAATCTAATGAGAAAACTGAAAATTTTATGTGTCCTCGGTGATTAGATTATGGTTAGTTTTCCAAACAATATATTCTTCTTTCTATATAATTTTACGGGAAACTGAAAGATATATAATGAATCCGCATAGCGTAAAGATGAACCAAGGGTTATAATTTAAAAGAAATTTCATCGTGATGAAATTGATGATTAATCGCCTGTATATCCAAGTGTTGTGCGTGCAGTGTTGCCTCTGCTTTGAAGGGATATATGTGAAAGCTTAAGTTGATACCTTCATTGTTAACCAATGAATGAAGTGAGAGAGAGAGGGAGAGAGAGGAGCAGAGGAGCAATTTGCGTTTTTCATATATTGCTAGGAAAAACACTGTACAAACTACGTAAATATATACAAGCAGCTAACGGTTTCTGTGGTAAAATATTTACAGAGGTGTGTGGGTGTGTCTTGTCTGTAGAGGTACAGAGGTATGCGAGTGTGTCCCTGCTGTTGTGTGTGTCTTGAGGTACAGAGGTATGCGGGTGTGTCTCTGCTATTGTGTGTGTCCTGTCTGTTGAGGAGGTTAGACGAGGAGGTATCTGCTGTGGTGTAGAGGAGTGAGCTCGTGAGTTTTACATTCTACCAACAATATAAGACTATTTTGAACTTGTACTTGTTCAACAATATACTTATAATGCAGATATCCGACAATATATCCTTATGACCCTTTGGCATCATATTATATATATATGTATGTATCATATGTGACATGGATCAGATCAAATACTTTATTACATGATGTTATTACGTTGTCTTAACAAATAATATAATTAATCAAAGTCAAAACAGTTCTTATACCGCAAACATTGGATGCATAACTTTTGCTGGCAGGTTTAGTAGACCCCCGACAATCACAAGTTTATAATTGGATTGGGTGTGCTTCATTAATTTAAGCCTACGGAAAGCTGTTGTTCTTCAAGGAAAATAATAGTTGACTGATCCAGCACAAGGGGTAGAGAGAGATAGCGATAGAATAGAAATAGGATGAGCACAATTAGGTAGGGTCATTTCTTAAGTAGTATGGTTAGTCCAAGATCGTCAGGTTATATCGGAGAATAAGGGAAGAAGTATTAGCTAGGGATTTCAAGACCATACAAGAAATAGGTGTAACAAATATAAACATATTCTAGTTTTTAATTCAAAGAATTTGTAAACTAACGTACATAAGACTCTAGTTTTTGAAGTAACTCAAATCAATTATTTAGTAGTTTCTTTTAAATATCATAGTTCCAAAATTTTCTGCATTTTCACTTCAAATAATTGGGTATGTTCCACAAAAGGTTATTAGACAAGATGGAAGAGTCACTTCCAAGATACATGTACCTTACGTAGGATGTAAAAGCTACCAAATCATCAAAGGTTAGAAAAAAAGTTTTCAAGATGAGCAGAAGTTCCATGTACGTAGGAAGAGCAGAAATAGTTGTATAAGACTGCGGAACAGATGTTCTATTTCCAAATTCCTGTTTTCTTTACGCCCAAAGCCTACTGAAGGTTTTGGGTTTGGGCACATGGAGAATAGGAATTCGGAATCCCCCAACACTGCTACACCTCCGATCAATGTAAAACCAACAAACGTCAGATCATAAAACCTATATGAAAAGACATATACCTGCCTTGACCTACTACTACTTCTGAAAAAATAGATGCACAACAGGAGTTAAAAAAACACAGGCTAAAAGAGAAGAAAGATTTTAAAGTTAAAGAGATGAAAAGGTAACTTGTACTAACAAGATATTGTTGAAGGCGTTTAGTATGTGAATTTAAGAACAAAATATCTGTTTGTATTTTATATAATAATTTCATTGTATATCAGAATAATTACGTTACACTATAATAATTAGTAATTAGCAATGACCTTACACTTCCTAGCTACTGCAAGTAAAGAGAGAAACACAAATAATAGGACAAGTAGGTTTCAACTCTTTACTTTAGGTTCTTTTTTACGGGAGGTTTTGAATTCGAGTCATATAGAAGGAGAAGTGAAAAATTTTTCCTATTGATGATCCTCTAGTCTTCTGGGTAAAGTTCTTTAATTGGATTAATTACAAATGTCTCAATTCCAGCAACAGTATAGGAGTTGGAGCTACTCAAGAATTTAGGGGTTGATGAGAACCTGATGCTGAGTAAGGGAAGCCAGTGATCAATCATCAACTAAACAATCAATATGTGAAGACTCCTTGTGCCCAGAAATATACTGGCTAGTAGGTTACTTAAGAACCTGAGAAATCTTAGGGTTCCAAATTTACTTCCTCTAAGACTCTTAGAATGAAGTCTTACGAGTTTAGGATTAGTCCGACTAATATGAGATACTAAAGTCAGTAAAAAACCCCTCAAATAATAGTAAAGAGACGGAAAAGAAAGGTAACGTGGCGGGCAGTGATGAGTGGAGCCGTACACTTATCGAGATAATGGGCGTGGTGGGTCCCATGAGAACAAGTCGAAGCCGTCCCTTGCACTTGAACTTGAGCTTGCACATGGGGTAGCTAAACCTTTCACAGTCCACTATTACGGCGGCTCCAATTTCTAACACTATTATATTATATGTTATGTATCCCATCCCCCACTCACTCCGCTCAACTTTATCTTAAAAGAAATTCCATCTCTACACGTTTTCTTTGTTTTGTCATTCGCATATGAAAACAGAAACAGAAGAAAAAGAAAAGTGTCTGTGTGATGGCATCTTTTTAAAATTAGTTGTGTGATTTTTGTAATTTTGCTATTATGTAAGTAAGCAGTCGTTCATAGAAAAATATCTCATCTAAATGAAGTTCAAATCTTGGTTAGAGTTTCATATAATTTCAATTTCACCACAAAAGAGAAATCAAGAGCTTGTGTTTCCAAAACAACATTTACTGGAAGGAAGCATCATTTCCATTTGCCTTGGTTTTAAAGGGTCTCCTTCTCCTTCGCAAATATCTTCTATTGTCCCTGAATCACATCTGCCTTGACAATGAAACCAGTGAAGAAAATTTAGTGGCGACGCGTGCTCGATCAAAGAGCTTAAAATGGATCCATCCAGCTACTTCAGTGACCTCACAAACCTAGCCGCTTTGATAGCTATGCATTTCCGATTAAGACATACATATAACCATGCAACTTGATGACGAACTAAACCCCTCACCAGTCCCACAAAGCCAAAACACTAAAACGACGTTACGATCCACGCTGTCCACCAAGAACTGGTGTGACGTACACATTTAGGTAAAAAAAAAAACTAAGTTTTCAATGAGCTGAATCTATCTAAAGCATTTCACATCTGACTCAATTAATTTAGGTAAATTTATAATTATTTAGACCTAAGCCTAAACCTATATCTGGAGTGACTCAATTAATTAAAAACATGTTTAGTTGTCAATTTCAATGTTTATTATTGATGAAATTATATATTAGATAAAACTTAAAGACAGTTATATGATATTTATCAATAAACATATTTTATTTTATTAAAATAAATAAATTAAAAATTAATATTAAATATATTTTATTTATTTGAAATTTCTGACAGTCTAGTGCTAGTTTACACATTAATCAATGTGGGAGTTCAAGTGAAGTGGAGGGATTTTGAGTAACGAAAAATTAGCAAGACATTTATAGTGAGCGAGAAGGTCTTCCCTTAAAAATCTAAGTAATTGAAATTCATTAAGGTATTCTCAAAACGCCTACTACATAATACTTATTTGTCAATCTCACGAAACTAATAAATGTAATCTTTTTTTTTTTTCTAAATTACACTGACTACGAAGAAAAGTCTTTCATGTTTTGGTAAGTCTCTCATTGAGTTTTTCTATCTTTTTGCATTAAGATTTCAAGTTCTAATTTCCCATTTTTGAGCACAAGTTTGAGACCTTTAGGATTTTCAATAATAGTGAATCGATAGAAAGGATAGAGCAAAGACAATGTAAGACTATAGTCTCTCATTTTAGGACTATAACAATCTTTGAAGTCGAGAGTTAGGTTAGAGATGATTTTAAAAGGATGATGACATATTTCTTCATCCCTTATTACATAAAAATTAGGCATTCTCTTCCTTTTGACAGTGCTTATTTCATCAAACTTGACAAAGTAAGTACTGTTTATTATTATAGCCTTTTTAGTGTAGTACCAGACTTCCTTTGAATGAATTATCAAATACCAAATCCCATAAGACATGGTTTGTCACTCGGCCAATTACACCTTTACTGTTGGTGTTTCATTTCTCCTTTATAAGTAGCATGTCATGTAAAAGTCACTGAGCCATATGTATAGAATTTTAAGTTTATACACCAAATTAGTATTATGCAAACACTTCAACTTAAATGTAAAACCTACAATGGACCTGAACAATCTACTCAAAGGGGGACCTATGACTGAAAAAAAATCAATTTTTATTCCTATATTTAATGAAAGAAAACACTTAGGGATTTAGGTAGAATTAGAGACGGACAAATTTAGACCTTAATAAAATAAATTAGGTCGGATGTCCTCTTAAACTCTTACGCTCAAACTTTAATGAACTATGAGAATCTCTTTTATCTAAAAGATGAGTTACTAGAGAAAGATCTTTTTTTAGAAGTTAGTGTTATATATCAACATAATTGTACGCTTTATATATATAGGTAAAATAATACAATTTATACATATAGTTTAGTTAATCATATAATGTATACTTTTGCATGTATAGCCAAGCTTATGCCCATGGCTCACAATAAGGATGATGCCTTAGAAAAGAGGAGAATGATAGCGTCACAGGGAAATTATTAAAATGGAACTCCTATAAGTCTTGTGTTTTGCATTATCTAGACATAGATAAAGCAAAATAAACCCCTTAAGCCTCCTAGCCTACCTCCAACATATTGCTCATCATATTTTGACTTCTTAACCTATTGTTTCAAAGGCAAAGGACGGAAATTTGGCCTAAGGATGATGTATTCAATTCTAAATAAATGGAGTTGATGCTCAAGTCTACAAGGGTATTATGTTGCTTAAAGCTAAAAGGTTACTAGAGAAAAAGTCGTAAGATGTTGTATATTTTCAAGCTGAAATAAACATTGAATAGGTAAAAATTCTTAAACTCCTAAGATTCTTATCCATTATTGTCTATAGGCTTTTAATGTCACATCAATATGTAATAAGAAGTCTAACATTAAGATGGATAAGCTCATTTAGAGTAATATAGGGATAACCATACAAAATAAACCACAAACAAGCTCAATTAGAAGCAAACGAAGTTGGTACGGGGATAAATAAGAATATTGAACTCCTTTATTTAAAAGTTGAGTTTAATCTATGCTACAAAATGAACCAAATTGCTCGCAACTAAAGTGAGTACTCTACTAGACAAAAGTACAAGATCAATATATAAGTATTTGGAGACTTATAACTTATCACAAAGTAGTATGTTATTTATAGAGGGTTTCAACAAGTGAAAAGGGCTTATTAGGTCGAAATATCTAGACTTGACAATTAACAATCTGGGTGGTAATGATATGTCAGCTCCATAATCCATCCCTAAGCCTAAGATCGAAAAAGATGAATAGGTGAATACACTAACACTAACATCTTAAAGGACTTAGTTGATAGTTTGAAGATGATATTTCCAAAAGCTAGAGACTCAAAGTGTGATTTTTTGTTTGTTTTATAAAAATTTTGGTTTACAAATTTGTAGTCTCCGATGAATTTATGGATATTAGGGTGTTTGTCTCTTTTTTAAGAATGCTTTTATTTTCATGTACTTATTTTTCTTTTATTTTGTGTATGAATTATGGATATTTTTCCAAATGAATGTTTGAAAAGTCATTAGACTTATGACATTTATGTCATAAGATTATGGATGCTTGGATGGTTTAAAGTTGTTTAGTCTTATGACAAGTCTTTCATAAGATCATCGAGTTTTGTTTAACTTTGGGAGCCTTATAAAAGAAGATTTTACAAATTTTACACTTAATATCCTTTGAGTTAGAGTAGTCATTTTTAATGTGCTCTATAGTACCCTTTAAGGATTTTCCTTAAGATAAAGATATACTTATGTTAGACCAACAAACTTAAAATAAGGCATCACGAGGAATAGCCTATACAACTACCCCTTATTATGCCATATATTACAAATTTACATATTATCTTTCATGTTTGCCCATTATCATAAGGAAGCTCCCCTTTTTTTATGTAACCAAAAAATAGGATTGTCCAATCTTTCTCACACTCCATCACTTCAGCTACAACCGTTCTCTCAAATGCATATCTATCTCTTTCCTAGCTAAGATACTCCTAATGTTTGAACTCCTTTCATCTTCTTTAGTAAATTAGTCTACTAGTTGCTCGTCCCTTTTAGATATCAATTGGACTTTAATGTTCATCTCAATAATAACATTTTAAAGAATTCCTTGTATTTTCGCATCACAACATCCTTTGCTTCATAAAATTTGTTCAACTGGTTGAAAACTAGTTAAGAGTATGATTTTATAAGAATGTTCATGATTTATATGTCTTTCGCTAATCAAATTGTGCATAAATGGCTTCATATTTTACTTTATTATTGATTGTTCTAAAATTATGCTTCAGCTAATATTTCATATGTATCCTTAGTGGTCTAACTCCATCCACATTATGTTATAGTGGCAAGTTCATGACAAAGTTGATAGTATGGGCTTGAAAGTAGTATTGAAGGCTTCTTCTTGAAGTCATTAGAACAAGGATGAGCTTCTCTGTGCTTGTATATCTCTTTCTTAGACTTGCAAGATTTTGCTCACATAATAAATATATTTTTAACGTTTAAGGTATTTTAACAACATTGTACCCATTGACTCTTTTGAAATTTCTAAGTAAAGATACCACTCTTCCTCATCAATTGGCATAGCTAAAAGTGACAGATTTCTCATATACTTTTTTAGTTATTGAAAAGCATTTGCTTATTCTTCATTCCAGTTAAATTTCTTTTATTGATCTAACAACTTTAAACTAACTTTTTTTTGCAAATTTAGGTATATATATTTTTATGATCCTGAGAACAATTATCTTTAAAATTACCATGATCTTATTTTAATTGAACTTTATTGCACTTTGACTGATCATGAATCTCAAAACATGTCGCTTGAGTTGCCAAATAAATAGTTTTCAAGGTTAGGTTTCATGTCAAGCTCCTTAAGCATCTTAAAACATTCACCCATGCCTGCTATATAATTGAATCCTCAAGTGATATTCACTATCATCATATCATTTTCATAGGCTTCCATGTTTCTTTTTAGTTGTTCTCCAAAAATTATGATGATGAGCTTTTCATATGATGCACTTGAATTTTTTAACTAAAAAAGGCATCATCATAAAGCAATATGTCTTGTTTTAAGTGGTGAATAAAGTCTTCTTTAACATGATTTGAACATTTAAATATAGTTATATCTTAAACATGCATTCATAAAGCTTAGCATCTAATAACTTGATATTGTGTCCACATGTTAGTCAATTTTAGAGAGATGATAGCAGTCTTCCGAGCACATTTTGTTTAAATATGATAAGTGCATACTCATCCTCAATTTTCTATTGGATTTCTTTACCATGATAACATTCACTATCCTTCAACAATCAAGAAATGTTGTCGTGTTGTAAATGTAGGGACTCAGAAACGAAGTCGTTTTTGTTAAGACTGTGATTAGTAGTCATTAGTTGGTTTTGGCAAAGGATTATAACTCCAGAAGTTATTGTACTATTTCTTAACTCATTTTCAATATATATACTCCATTTAATTTTTCAAAAAAATGATAACATTCACTATCTATTAGGGATGGTTGACTTCACTTATAAATCTTACATTGAGTTAGCTTGTCGTATATTACAATTTGTCTCTATTTTGCGAATATTGTAGTCTTATATCTAACAAGTTTGTATGTAGGATCTGTATAGAGCTTATGGGTGATTATTCTAGAATTATCCCATGTAAATCTTTTGGGAATCTAGTGAACACATTGCCATATAAGGATATATGCTACTTCATTTCATATTTACTCCCCCAAATCATAAATTAATTTTTTTTGTTTAGTTTTTGGTGGCATATATGACGTTGAATTATTGTTTAGTTGTTGAGAGCATTGAGAATCTTCATTTGACCACTAAGGTGATTTCTTAAACTCTTCATGGGATACGATTGAAATTATCATCATTTCTTATAAATTGCACGAATTAATATCTACATGTTTGCTCATATATGTTATATTTATTGCTCTTGCCTGCTTATTTAGATTAGTTTGACCTATCAAAAAATATATGAGGTTTGACCTAACATTGTAATCCGAAATTTAATACGAGGTTTGATCTAACATTGTAATCCGAAATTTAAGTCAAAAAGTAAAATGATACACTTCGACAATCCTTGTAAATTCTAAGACAGTAGTACATTGAAGGCGGTGGCACTATTTTTATGGATTCTCAAATTTTGTTTGTCGCACTTAGCTCACCGGACTTTGATCTTTCCGAGTTGGGTACTGTTATTTGTGATTGTAAGACTTTGTTATTATCGCTACCGAATATTTCCTATAGTGGATTCGTAGGCAAGCCAATAGACGTGCTTATTCTTTAGCCTGAGCATCTATTCGCTTTGCGCATCTACGAATTTGGGTTTCTACTCCTCAGTTTCTGAGTGAGTTTTATCATCATGAATAGGAATTTGAGTATTTTGTTTTTCAAAAAAAAAAAAGGAGCCAACCGAGTTTATTAATTTTAAATCAAATTTTAAATATTTTAAAAATATATATTTAGTTGAATATTTTAAAAAAATCCATGTTTGATTTAAAACTAGAGTTCTTTTGTATAAAAGACAATATCGTTAGCAAAATAGTATCATTCGGTAATTACTTCTAGGTCTGTATTACGTGGTCAAATATTGAGCTTCGGAATCGGAATATTCAACTCTTGATTGAGTTCGAGATCAAATGAATATTTTAAGTAATTAATTTTCAAACTGAATAAAAAAATTAGAATCCAATCTCGATCGTGTTGTCGTCATCTTTAGTCAATCAATCACAAGCACAGCAAAGTCTGGGAAGGGTAAGGAAGTCTTAAGTTACGCGTCTATTAATAGCCACACGTTTGAATCCCGTAAAAATACGAAGTTAACCTCTTGTATCCAAAATTATTTTTGCGGTAACCGGGAGAGCAACACATTCAAAAGCTAGCACCAGAGACGAGAGAGATTTCAAACAATGGCATCGTCGGCGTTGAATGTCGGCATCTTCTCACTCGGAAATGGGAACAAGCATCAAATTTCAGTTCTTACTCCGAAGAGGTCGTGCTTTTCAGTATCTTTAGCAGCGGAGTCCAAGGAATCGTCGTCGAAGAGGCCTGAAATCGAGCTCGAATTTTTAGGGGTGTGTATACATGATTTTAAATGAATGTATGATTATTAAAATTTCTAAAAATTGCATGCGGTTGCAGCCGAAGTTAGACGGCGACGGGAAGTATCCAGTGAACAGAGCAAAGTCGATAAGCGGAGAGAAGCTGTTGAGGAATATCATGTTGGATAACAAGTTGGAACTTTATGCTACGTATGTAAGTTTTGTTGGAATATTTAAAATTGTAGAGTAGTTTTGTGTTTTGGTTTTTTGTGTTTAAGAAAGAAAAAAGCATGGACATCCTGGGCAGGGTAAGGTAATGAACTGCGGAGGTGGTGGTAGCTGCGGAACTTGCATCGTGGAGGTATGCCATTAAGAAGTCTGTTAGTGCAGACCAATTCAGCTATCCTCTCCTTTAAATCCTAATCTTGAAAGATGTATATGTCCATCCAAATCCATCAAAACGGAATTCGGTAACTTTAATTGGGTTTATTCTTCTGTAGATTCTTGAGGGACAGGACCTTTTGAATGAAAGGACAAATACTGAGCTCCGGCATCTCAAGAAGGTAATAATCTATCCAAGCTTCCTGATCATGAATCTTATGAACACGGAGTCTTTACCTGCTCGCTACTTCCCTGTTATACTATTTATTTTCACGTTTGCCGAAGTTCTGATGTAATTTTATGGATAAGTATATTTTCTTATACGCGTGGATGTTAAACTTGCTGTTTCATTGTGTAGAAACCTGAATCTTGGAGGCTTGCTTGTCAAACAATTGTTGGAAATAAAGAAAACTCTGGCAAGGTATGGCTAGTTTCAAGGCGATAAGTCTCTTCAAGTAATGAATTACTATAAAACTACATAAACTCACACTACAACTCCATTTCTTACATCTGAAGCAGCATAATTCGATAGGATAGATGCAATTGAAAATGCTGTGTGTCGTCTGTGATTCTTTCAGGTAGTGGTTCAGAGAATACCTCAGTGGAGAAAATGATTGGAGCTACATCATTTCATGCTCTGAAGCCACAATCATATAATTCATTTCTCGTAACTGATAACAATTCTTGATGCCAGTATGTCAAACATTTTATGAGCTATTCTGTACTTACAATCATTTTTATCCAATTTTAGTTTTGCTTCAGTCCTATTTCTTGTACCCAAAAGGTAAGCGCTTCAGTCCTATTTCTACTATTGGTGAATGTTACTTCACAACCCACCCTTAAGGCAGAGGCTTAATTGTCCCATTTTGAAACATAAAGATTGATCTTGCGTAGTCTTTTAAGGGTTATTGAAAAGATCAGTTAGTTGAGTAGAAAAAGAATGAGCCCTTTATTTAAGTGCAATATTTGGTATATTGACGAAAATGTGAATGATAGTTTTTAGACTAAATTACATTTAAAATTATGAACTTTGTCTTATTTTATAATGCTGATTAAAACTATTAAAATAGCAATCAAATGTACAATTTTGAATTTGATGCAAAATTAGTCTGTCGCTAGTTTTATATTTAACGATGCTAATGTGGTTTTGCATTTATGGATTAGGTATTGTGTAAGAATGATTTTGATGCTCTATTGGATTATTTTTTATGAGAACCCATTGCTAGAACTTTAAACACAATACATAATAGTCGTATTTTAATTCATTTGTAGCAGCTAATGGTATTATTTAATTAGGAATGACATAACCTAGATTAAATAATACGAGCTTGTGTGATTATTGCTTAGATTGATATGTTTCTTTAACTCGTAAAGCGGTTGTCTGATTAAACTTAGAGAGCTTGTTCTAGATTATCCGATAATTCTAGGGTTAACTAACGAGCTCTTCTTAATTAACTATTACCTAAGGAAAAACAGGGTTAACAGAGTTTGTTGTTAATTTATGACCAATAGTTCACAGAGAGGTGTGAAGATAACAATTCGAGGAAATATGTCCAATTAGGCGTAGGTTGATATTGAACACCATTTGCGAGGGTCTAGGGAGGATCATAATGTATACAGGCTTACCTTTGTATTTATTCAAAAAGGTGTTCATGTGGCTTAAACCTGTAATCTTATGGTTACAAAGGAGCAACTGTACTAGTTGCTCCAAGGCTCAACTTCTTGAACCAAGTATGAGTATGGACACTTAAACATGTAAATAAACTAAATAATATTTTAGTAAGAATCATAATTCCTAATCATATAGGCTTTCACGTAAAACATATTGCATTGTCTATATATCTCTACGATTTCCTCTATTTCAATGCTATCTCTGACATTTTCTTACCCCAAAGTTCAATTTTTTATTTCACCTTCGTTACTTGAAATTTTGTTTTCTATCTTTTATTCCATGTTCAAGTACATCCAGAAATTAGGATGGTGGTTTATATAATGATGCTTTGGTTTTGGTTTTATTTTATACAAGAAGGAGGAAAATGATATTGAAGTTGATACTTTATATTGCCTATAATAGGTAAAGCCCTTTTGAGATTCAACCAATCATTAAAAAGTTAAACCTTTTATTTCCTTTTCAAGCTAACTAACTTAGGTGGCTTTCTACCTTGTTAGTTACTCTTTTAAGGTAAGAGACCATCAACCCCTTTACTTTTCTTAATGTCCACCCTTCATACTCTCCCCTTTATGCACTTACCTAAGCCTCTCCTCCCATTATATTTGCCTCACTTCATATCTTGCCACTTATCCCTTTCAATTGAAACAACCAACAAACCATTGAGGAGTGCCCTACTTTTCCTTTAAAGTCAAGTGAAAAACCAACTATAACTCCTTAGTTAACTAAACCCAAAAAAACCTAGAGTGTTGTCACAGGTGACTAATGATTAAGTAATGCTTAATTTTTCCCACTAGCAAGTATTGTAGAAGTGTAGGTTGGAATTGTTGCAAGCTAGAGCTTCACGCTAGTTAACCACCTTGATGGGATAGTTTATTGATTAATGCCAATCTTCTCTCAAATGGAACTTTCGGCTAAGAAATCATGGGACAAGCTTGGTCTAGAGAAAGTAGTAATTAATGAGGAAGATTATGTTGTGTACGCATTTGTGGGCCAAGCGTAGTGAGGAAGAAACGTTAATTTCGGTTTCTTATTTCAATTCTAGTTAGATAAGTTATTTCTATTTGATTCAGTTTGTTATTCCCATCCTTGCAGTATTTCCCTTTTAAAGATAAGTTTCCTCAGTAGGACTTCTAAAGTAGTAGGACTTCTATTGATGTAAGGAGACTAGCGTATTTATTTGGCAATCACAGCAATAAAGATAAGCAGAAGATTTTAAATCAAAACACGAGATTGGAGTTCTCTCTTTCATTGAATTCCAAGGTTTTAGTCTCCTTTAATGAGCTGAGTTTACATTCACAATAGGTTGATCTAAGAATCAGAATAAGGGCAAGGAGAAAGGAAGGTTGTTTGGACTTGACTTTATCGTTAATTGCCCTATGACGCGATCCAAAACTCGAGAACTTAACAATTTGGTATCAGAGCCTAACATAATGGGCGCTAATATGGAATCCAGAATTGAATCACGATTTCAAGAAGAACGATCTATAATAGACTCTAAGTTTTCTGCAATGGAACAACACCTTGGTGAGTGGATTGTGCAAATCATGCAGAAACAATTTGCGAGCTTGGGATTGGCAGCCACAAGCATATACAAAAGGGTGGTGAAGCAAGCAGCTCCGCTACTCCGATAAAAGGACCTCCACCGACCATGATTCCCCGGTTTGCGAAATTGGATTTTCCGACTTATGATGGGAAAGAAGAGCCATTAATTTGGGCGCACCGCTGTGAACAATTTTTTGAGAACAAAAATACACCTGAGACCGAAAAAGTGGGACTCGAAGGTTTTCATGTTTTGGGAGAAGCACAACTTTGGTACTATCAATTGATAAGAGCCAAGGGAACCATGACTTGGTTGGAATTTCAAAAGAATTGCTTTCAACGTTTTGGACCTCCGGAGAGCAGTAATCTTATGGGGGAGTTGGTCACTCTACGGCAAACAGGTACAATGGAAATTTATCAACGCCAATTTCAGGAGAAACTAGCCCGAGCTGTTGATCAAATTTCATAACATTTGTACGTGGGCTTGTTCATGGCTAGATTAGATGACTCTCTCCAATTGGATGTTCAATTAATGAAGTCGCCAGATGTATCTGCAGCAATGAGCCAACTTCACTTAAAAAAAAAAACCAGTATACGGAGGGGACAGTGCTAGCCAAGAAACTCCAGTATACCTTCAGCAGTGGTAACCAAACCAACTTCCACCCACACACCTTTCTTCAAAAAGTTGTCACGAGCGGAGATGGCGGAGGGATGGTCAAAAGGCTTATGTTATAATTATGATGAGTCGTACTCGGCTACACATCAATGCAAGCGACTTTTCTGGTTAGAATTGGCTGAAACTGAAGAAGATCATTAGGAGGACAATATAGAAGTTGCTCCAGAAATATCGTTGCATGCTATTACAGGGCAGTCTCGCGGTAGCACCATGCAGTTACTAGCCGTCATGAATGGATAACTCGCGCTAGGTTTGATCGATTTCGGTAGCACTCATAATTTCTTGAGTTTTGTTGTAGCTCAACGTCTCACTCTCTGCTTTCAATCCTTGCCAAACACCGCAGTTTCCATTGCCAATGGGGAACGAGTTAAGAGTTTGGGCGTTTGTCTTTGAGTTCCATTTTCCATTGCTAGCCATGATTTTTCAGCAGATTTTTATGTGATTCCACTCGGCAGGTTTGACATAGTTTTGGGAGTTAAATGGTTGGAAACATTAGGACCTATTTTATGGGATTTTACTGCACACACCATGACTTTTTCATTAAAGGGCACCTCCATTTTACTACAGGGATTACCACAACAAGGAGACCACCACACCCACCTCTTGATTGAAAATCCTTCCACCGAACAACAACTAGAGGAGCTCTTATCTTCATTTAAAGAATTGTTCCAGGAGCCCACTGGCTTACCTCCAATCTGCGAGTGCGACCATCGAATTTGTCTACTCCCTGGTACAGCTCCTATAGTGGCTCGATCATATCGATACCTACATCGACAAAAGGATGAGATTGAAGCACAATGTAACAAGATGCTGCAACAAGGGTTTATTCGGCCTAGTCGATCACCATTCTCTTCTCCAGTTTTGTTAGTCCTTAAACAGGATGGTTCTTGGCGACTTTGCATTGACTATTGTGAGCTAAACGTAAAGATGGTCGAGGACAAGTTTCCCATCCCTGTAGTCGATGAATTACTCAACGAGTTACATGGGGCCAAGTACTTTACTAAATTGGATTTACGGTCATGCTATTATCAAGTTCGTACGTCCCAGGTTGATATAGGCAAGACTGCTTTCCGTACGCACCATGGGCATTTTGAGTTCCTTGTAATGCCTTTCAGCTTTACTAATGCTCCCTCTACTTTTCAGGCCTTGATGAATGAGGTATTCCATAAATTTTTACGTCAATTTGTGTTGGTATTTTTTGACGATATTTTGGTTTATAGTAAAAACATGGGAAGAGCATTTGATTCACATACGGAGGGTCTTTACCTTGTTGCGAGCTTACAAGCTTTACTTAAAGCGCTCTAAGTGTTGTTTTACTTTAGCTCACGTGGCATATTTAGGCCACACTATCTCCATTGACGATGTTGGGGTTGATATGAACAAGGTGCAATCTGTTTTGGCATGGCCACAACCATAATCTCTCACTTTGCTCCATGATTTTTTAGGCCTCACTGGTTACTACCGCAAATTTATTCGTGATTATGTGTTATTGGCTACTGCCCTCACTTCGATGCTAAAGAAAAATCCACTCCTATAGATAGAGGCAGCCGTAGAAGCATTTGAGCAGTTGAAGCGTGCCTTATCTACTGCACCCGTTTTACGACTACCTAACTTCCCTAAGGATTTTGTTGTCGAGTGTGATGCTTCCACTGAGGGTATTGGGGTTGTTCTACAATAAGAGGGTCATCCCATTGCCTTCTTCAATAGGCAATTGGCACTGAGCCATCAGAAGCTCGCGGCTTATAAGAGAGAATTGATCGGGTTAGCTAAAGTTGTGCAATATTGGAGGCCATATTTGTGGGGGCAATCTTTCCTCATCAGGACGGACCATTACAGTCTCAAATTCTTGTTATAACAGCGCATTACGACTCCTCCTCAACAACATTGGCTTAGTAAACTCATGGGTATACTTTCATAGTTGAATACCGCGCCAGCAGACTCAACTTCGTCGTGGATGCCTTATCTCGACGTGATAACAACGACTCTTCTTTGCTTGCTATCAGTTCCCCTCGAAGTGCCTTACTTGACTCCATCAAAGATGAGCTGTTGAATTCGGCGACCCTCCAATTTGTGTAAATTGGTTGAGAATGCTGAAACTACTTCGAATTGGAAACTTTGTGATGGATTGCTTTTGTTCAAAGGCAAAATTTATCTTCACTCTGACTCTTCCTTAATTGCAACTATTCTGTCTAGCTACCATGATAATGCCCATGAGGGCATTCACAAAACGCTCCATCGAATTCGTGGAGATTTTTATTAGAAGGGCATGAAGGCCGCCATAGCTTCTTATGTTGCGGGTTGTCCAGTGTGCCAACATAACAAGTCTGAACATTTGAGTCTAGCGGGGTTGTTCAACCTTTGCAGCTACCTACTTAGGTTTGGGCTGATGTTTCCATGGATTTTATAGATGGATTACCCAAGCCTTGGGGTAAAACTGTTCTGCTGGTAGTGGTTGATAGGTTCTCTAAATACGCCCATTTTCTTCCGTTGGCTCATTCGTATACCGCTGTTCGTGTTGCACACATTTTCTTTGAGCATATTGTTCGGTTGTATGGCATACCTGGGACTATCACTCGTGACCGTGATGTAGTCTTCACCAGTCATTTTTGGAAGGAACTCTTTTGCCTTAATGGAGCTAAACTGCAGTCTTCTTCGGCTTATCACTGATAGCAATATGGGTTCTAAACCCATATTGACTTACTCTAGGAGAAAGAGGGAGCAGGGACTGAACATGGGCCACAAACCCGTCTTGACATACTCTAGGAAAATCACTAAGGCATGGAATGGTGAGTCAGCTAACGGTTAGAGAAGAGTTAGTTAGAGGAGAGAGAGGAAATTATGTAAGGGAGGGGGTAGTACAGAGGAGGGCATCTTTTCACTCTTGTCTGTCTCGATTGATAGCTCGAGGGGCCATTGTTGGTTGATAGCTTGGTGCTTGTAGAATTTCCTACAAGGCTGTTGCTAAGTATCAATAAAATTCCTATATTCTCATCAATTTGCTTATCATTGGTGCTTTCATTGAGAGACCCAGTGTATGCAAATGAGAATGGCGTCACAGAAGTGGGAAGCAATGGATGCTCGCATGATCGCGGTAGAGACGAAGCTGTTGGACCATACGGTCCAACTGGGTAACTTATATAAGGGAGTCGATGACCTCTCCAGGGCATTGGCGGCAATGCACGCCGAAATAAGAGAGGGATTCCAATGTTAAACTACACACCAAACACCAGAGGCTGGGTCGAGCGGTAGAACGTGGGAAGTCGGTACAGACTACAGTAAGTAGCGACATCACCTCTATGATGTCGAAAGAATACCAGTTCCGAGCCAAGCGGGCAGAGCTCCCTCCATTCCAAGGTGATGACCCGATAGGATGGGTCTCTCGTGCGGAGTTGCACTTCGCCATTCAAGGAACTCCACTGGAGCTTCGAGTTCAGCTAGCACAGATTTGCATGGAAGGTCTGACATGGCACTGGTTTAAGGTTCTTCTAGCATCGAAACCTGAATTGGATTGGGATACCTTCAAAAGAGCTTTGTTTGATCGGTATGGTGATCATTTCAACGGGAATCCTTTTTCCCAACTGAAATCATTGACACAACAAGGTACTGTCGATGAGTACGTGGAAACATTCAAAATGTTGATGGCTCAGGTTCCTCCTCTTCCCGAAGATCAGTATATGGGTCTCTTCGTGGGGGGATTACGAGAGGATATAAGGTTGGAGGTTTTAGCATTGGATCCTTCCTCCCGTTATCGACTAATAGCAGCGGCACGTGCGGTGGAGCATAAGCTCACTCCTTTGGCACACTCTAAGTCGACCGTGGGCTGGAGACCTATGGGTGCTCCACGAGTCGGACCTTCTAACTCGATTATGAGAGGATGCAATTGGGTCGGTACGTGACTCGGAATAACTCGACCCTAGGTGCCAACCAGTGGAGGCGCAAACCAATGGGCCAACCGGGATGGAGGAGTTGATCGGCGACCCGGCATGGAGAGGGCTGTTGAGGGGCGTCAAAAGGGAACCAGAAATCTCTCTTGCTAAGAATTGATGGATCGACGAGCTAAGGGACTGTGCTTCAAGTGTGGACAACACTATAATTCTACCCACGTCTGCCCCGATAAGCATTTGCGTTTAATGATTTGGGAGGGAAATGAAGAAGAAGAGGGACTGCCTTCTGGTATTGGGGACAGCGAAGAAACCGACATAGGCTAGGCATGGGAGACGGTATGTCAAGTAGCTGAATACGGGAAGATAGTACAGGCCAAGACTCTCAAAATTGAGGGCAAATTGGCTAGAGTTCCAATCTTGTTACTCATCGATAATGGGGCAAGTCACAACTATCTCTCGCTGTTAATGATCTAGAAGGGGGGTTGAATAGATCTGTCAAACTTTTTCGAATAATTCTACAATAAAATCAGAAGTTTAATCACAC
>JANZXV010000005.1:27169427-27191816 GCA_027576455.1 Erythroxylum roigii | reverse complement strand
ACCCAAGGAACACAAGTCGAGTACCTAATACCCAAAAAGAATGGAAATTGTCAACAACCAAAATTCACGAATGGTGACAAGAAACGATTATAGAACAAGAGCAGGAATCGAAAAATTAAGAACCTCGAGATAAGAAGCGATCTTAAGGGCTATATCAAATGGAAGGAGGCTCTGTATACTAATTGTTGATTGTTGCTTCATGTTGAATTGACAATCGGCAATGGCCCTTGTTGACATAAGAATCGGAAGATAACCAAAATAAGTAAAGAAAAGTGGTAAAGGAACAAAGTGTTGCCAAGTAGCGCAAACGTTTTCACGTCACGAAATCCCAATATTTTTAATGAAATACATGATCAAGTCTAATATTTTAGAGGATTTAATTTAAATTTTAATATTTTGAAATATTATAAAAAATTTTAATGAAAAATTAAGTTACATTTTATAATGTGACCAATATTTATTTTTAATTATATTACTACAGTTTAAAATAACAATTAAATTTTCATATTCTCAATTAGGAAAATTAACATCATTAGCGGAAGCTGCATGAAGAGAGTTTAGTTCAATGGGTAATTCAAGAGAAATTTCTTGTAATTTCCAGACACTGCTCTTCGAGATTAGAAGGAAAAATATATGCATGATGACGGCTATTGGACACCGAAAGAATAACCATGACAAGTAGGATCTTAAATCTAGGATCCTTCTTGCATTATATTAACAAAGTGCAGGATACGATGGAGTGCAAGAGACGGTGAAGAAGATGGAGTGCTGTCGACCAATAGACTGAATTAAGTCTTGACGTACTAATTAAGTTAGTGCTAATTATCATCACCACCAAGTATTTTGAATACAGTAGTGGAGACCTAAAATCTCCTATTTTACCATGTTTATGTTTTGAATATCATGTCATGTTTCCAAATAAATTAGGCAAGTCAACTTGACATCTCTACATAATTGCTTATAATTAAATTGAAACCTTAATTTGGACAAATTTTCTATTACGTAATGAATTTAACTATCAAATAAAATAAACAAGAGCACAAAATTGCTGTAGCGACCCCTGTGTTATACGAAAGTAGCTAATTAAACCATGAGATATAAAATGTTACTCTATTAACCTTATGTTTTCAATTTTAACCATGAGATATAAAATGTTACTCTATTAACCTTATGTTTTCAATTTTGCTGCAAAAAAAACCTTAGCCGTGTGTTGTTAAGGGACTGTGAGTTAATAAAATTTCAACTCAGAGTTTTGTTTGCTAATTTTTATATGTCAGGATTTTTTTAGCAACTTTTAAATAACACAGGGTTATTAAGGCAATAAATTCTATATTAATGTGTCTACAGTAGCGAAACTACTATTTGCCCACCCTCAATTTTTTTTCATTAAAGAAGAATAGAAGATATTCAAATGCCCACGGTGAATTGGATACATTGCCTCCCCTGGATTGGATACATTGTCCCCACTAAAACAAATTCCTAACTTCGTCACTGTGTCTATCCTATCACTATATAACTTCTGGAATGGTATAGTTGTTGAAAATTAGGCACCGATTAAGATACATATAGTTTTAAGTGGAATGAATGAACTGACTTTGACAAGCGTTGAGGAGATTGTCGTGATCAGAGTTGTAATGGGGCATTAGGGAAAGAATCAAGCATCACTGCTGCAGCCACACTAGCATATGCAGCATATATATAAACACACGTAGAAGAACACAGGAGTTGGAGGAATCTAGTGAAAGTGAGGTGCCACTTAGAAAGAGCATAGATACATTGAACCTTTGCTGTGCCTTTTGTCTATTTAATAGTTCTCTTCTGTTGACTGATTTTTATCGTTCTTCGCTCACACGTTCATATTTTAAGTCTTTGGGAAGGTCCATTGCGTTTCACGCGTTAAAATAAGTCACCAGGTCAAAATATGTGGAGATTTCATTTTTCATTCTTGAAAGAAATAAGCTCTGCTAAACCATATTTCCCTTGGGTAGGCATTAAAATTGATCTTTCACAAAAGTGGAATGAAAATCTAGGGAAAGAAAAAGAAAAACTTCAAAATTTAGAAACGGTTTCGTTTGGTTCTACTTTTATTTTTCTATTGTTATTTTTAGTTTCTGTTTCTTGTTTTTAGTTTTTATTTTTTTTCTAAAAAAACGAAAATCTATTTAATTGAGATTTGCAAAAATTGTATATTTTTTTTTTTATTATTAATCGAGATAGAAAGTAGGGATATGTTAGTTTTCTGTCAAAGAAAATATGTTGTCAAAATTCAGAGAAACGATGTTTTCTGGTTTATATAAAACCGTTGTGGTTTTTTTATTTTTAGAAGTAAAAAATCGTAACAGAATAAGCCAAACATGTTTTACTTACCTGTTTTTCTTTTTACAAAAATGACAACAAAAAACGGAAAAAAAAAAGAAACAAACAACCCCAATAAATGTCGTATCTGATTCTTTAGAATCGTAACACAAGATTTGGCCCTTGAAACAAGTTACTAATGATGCTTAAACAGCTAAAATCATTTCTTTCCACCTTTTATGATAACGAAAAATATTTGAAGTTGATACAGATCCAATGGAGTGAATTATGTTCCAGATACAAAGGGAAAAGCTTTCTCGTGAGAGAGGGGTTGGAATTTATTAGTAAAATTGCAAATTAAAAAGACAAAATATCTCACTATCACCCAACTGTCCAGACCAAGTCTCCTTCAACTTTACAAGTTATACATTAATTGCAGCATCAGATCCAGCCATCTTTCTTTTTCCCATTAAAAATAATGTATACGAGTTCATTTTTTTTAATTTAATATTCACATCAAATTTAAGAGATTACATGTTCAGTAGTCTTTGCTCCGAAATTAGAATCCTTTAAATATATGAAAGAGTGGAAAGCACTATGCTACCGAGTGAGTACGAGCTCCTGTTCACACTCATTTAGTTAATTAAAACAATATTATTAACTTAATTGAAGATTTCATTCCTTTTCTACAATATAATGTTAAGGCCATCCTACACGAAGATATGTGTAACCTTGATCTATCCATAATGAGATTAGTTTAGAGGGAAACTCTAGAATTACATATTGTTTGACAGAAGTGGATTTTAGATCACATTGATCTGGATCCTTAGATCAATTCTTTAAGTTGGGTTCTACATGTAGAGATTAAGAAGTGAATACTCCTCGTAAAAGATCTAGATCTATGACATAGACTATATAGACTTAATAAATGTAGTTGAGTGTCATAGATTTTAGTGCCTTCACGTAAATAGATGATTTCTACAAGGTTTTCTATTTTATTGGACAGATATTTTGTAAAGATGAGAGGGAAACTATCCCAGAGAAAGAAATGAAGAGAAATAAACTGGGGTTAATGAGGCAAGAACTTCACTCATAATTATTTGGGCATCTCCTTACTTACTCTTATCAATAATAAATTTACCACTGTCATTAAAAAAGTGTATAACTCTAGTATCCTTTGGGAATCCTGACTAGAGGGTCACGAGGATAACAAGAAACCATTGGCGATATAATAAAGCAGTCCTTTATGATAAGATAAACTAGTAGCTAAGAACCTAAATATGCTAGCCGAGACACAAACACTTTCTCCTCAAAGAGCGTCAACTCTCAAGATCTACCCTTTAGGGATCCAAGCTGAACAATCCTCCCTAGAACTTATAACTCAAATAAGATCATAGGTTCAATAATTTCTGATGCATAAGATCTTTATACAAATTCAAGTGCATAGCATACTTGTATTTCTGTATGATAGAAGTAAACTTATTGAAGACTCAAGATTTTAGGGAAAAGAGAGAGATTTTAGAGAAAAGTCATATGAAAACACACAATTTTTATTGATAAAACTAGCTTAAATTCGAACTTAAAATTGAACTTGGTTACATTGGAAGAAGTCTCTTGCTTTTATAGGCAAAGGAGGTTATAAAAAGACCAACATATTTGGATAAGAACAAAGTCACATCACACCCTAAACGGATAAGAACAACATAATATCAACTATTCTAGATAAGAACAACGTCACATATACTATTTTAGATAAGAACAATGTCACATCATATCGTAAATGGATAGGAACGATGTCACAATAAAAAAGACACTTAAACATAAAGACAAACAATTAAATAAAGAGACCCACAATAATAGGTGGAATCTTACTCATCATCCCTGTCAGATAGGATCTTGCCACGATTGCAGATTTGACAGGAAAGCCCCTCCACTCATGTTGTCAGTACCATTACTAGTTGTTCTCCGTCTTTTATGGGGCTCGCTTTGTTGGACCCTTGGTTGTGATTACCTTGAGTGGGCGAGCGTTTAAACGCTACAAAACCGTGAGGTTGCGAGATCGAATCGCAACCAAAGCGGACAATACTGATTAAGGTTGGGCTGCGAGGTGCTTGAGTTGGGGATCCAAGCCCACTCAAGGTAATCACAACCAAGGGTCCAACACGCTTTCCTTGTGTGTAATTTTTTCAAAAATTTATTTAGATCATCTTATTGATGATGGGAATTTCATCATCTAGATATTAGGCATCCTAGAAGGAGGAGGCTTAAGTTTGAGATGTTCTTGCAATGTCAAGACCTAAGTTTATTGGATTGTCTGGGATGTGAAAGTCTAACATTTGAAGTTCGCCAGGTATGAATTCTCTTGGGTAAGGTCCAATAGACGTAGAGATAACTAGCAATGTATATTTAGGAAAATGGTTTAGATCCTTAAGAAAATAACTAAGGTTTTTAAAAACATTATCCTTATATTTTGACTATTGGATTGAGGTATATTGAAAGTTGATACCTTACACTTGATTCTTAAAGTAGATAGATCCATCTTGTGTTGCGCTATATGGTCAATGAGAAATAAAGAAGCAATGGGAGGATTGCTTCTCTAATGGAGTCCATTATAACCTGAGATTTTCAATAGCCTGTGAGAGTTGCATCCTCCACATCATTAGTGGTTGATACTAGTCAAGTAAGGTCTACAAGAAGGAACCTTCAGTCTCT
The DNA here is from genome assembly GCA_027576455.1 of Erythroxylum roigii. NCBI lineage: Eukaryota > Viridiplantae > Streptophyta > Magnoliopsida > Malpighiales > Erythroxylaceae > Erythroxylum > Erythroxylum roigii. Next base: position 27,186,809 of record JANZXV010000005.1, on the reverse strand, counting down.
CTATCATATAAGTTTTTGATAGACCTATAAGGAAGGAAGAGAGATATCACATGCACAAAAGGTAGAGAGTGCCTATAAATACCACAATACATTCTTTGAGAGCGGGTCACTGATGAAAAATACAGTAAAATATGGTGCCTGTATGTTGAATAGGGATGTTCAACAATGTAATTTTTCTTGGTTGAGGAAGAGGTGGGGTTAATAGAAAAGGCTTATCTAGGCAAGAGAAGTTATTTCATTAACGATAGTGGGTGTGCTTGTAATGAGAGGGAAGAATTACTTTGTCTTGGCAATGATGGGCAGGTCGACCATTAAAAGTAGGAGAGGAATATTTCTAGAGGGAGTGATAAGGTTAATATGCTTTTGAGACAGAGACAGAAAATCTGCTAGAATGTTATAGTGGCCTTTGATGTGGTAAATTGTGAATTTATAGTGAGAGAACCAATCTTTCTAGTAAAGCAATTAGCTCTCTAGTAAAAGTTTTTTGTTTGGATCTAGTATCTTTGGAAAGGATGTAATGTTCATTTCTACTATAAAGAGATAAGGGCTGAGGTAAAAAATAAACTTTTCTATACCTCTTTTGACTGTCAAAATCTGTTTGTAGATTGAGTGATAATATCTTTTGAGGTAAATTGTCCGCTAACATGTCCACAGTAAAACAATTTTTCATCTATCTCCTTTATTAAAATTGCTCTTTAGAAATCTTTATTATCATCAATCTATAAGATTTGTTTTCCTTTGCAGGAATCTTTAGTGGAGACAGATGTTGACTGATCTTCTTTAATTGCTTGACTGCTTATATCTAGTCAGGGCCACATATTGTTGGTTTTTTCTTTATTAGCTTTGACAACTAGCATACATATTCTAACATATGAGGGGTGAAATCCCTAATATAATTCACAATTTTAAGAAACTGTTGGATTTGTCTTACAGTAAAGTTTATGTCTAAGTAGTTTAGTAGTTCACTAGCTATATATGGCCAGGCTAGTAGAAGCATCATAAAACTTAGTGCCCAAAAATTCTATATGGGCTGAACCAATTTAGCTTTTATAGGTTGAGAGCATGATCCCATGTTTCTTTGTAAGGTCCAAAAATTGTTACAATAGGGCCTGATGTTCTTGTCGGGTCTGAGAGTAAAAGAGGATATCATCAATGTAAATTAAAGCATTTGATATTATACCATCATCGATCCTTATCATGACTTTTTGAAACAATACTGAGGCAAAATTTAGCCCAAATGACATAATTATCCACTGGTACTGGGCATTAGAAATGCAAAATGTTATTTTATGCCGATCTTTTGGGTCAATAGCCAATTGCCAAATCTAGCTTTTAAATCAAACTTTGAGAATATTTTGGTCTCTTTCATAAATAACACCTACGTATTTATCTTAGGCAGAGGAAACTTTTCATCTTGAAGAAAATGATTTAGAGGCTTGCAATTGATACATAAACTCTTTTTTCCTTTGTTCCTTTTTGCTCTTTTTTCCACATAAAAAGCTTGACGTGCCCACTCGGATTTGGTCTACTCAATCAATCCTTGTTTTAGAAGTATAACATATTATTCTTATGCCATATGTAGGTCTTGTAGATTCATTCCAGGATGAGTGACCTTTATTGGATTAATGTCCTCATTCTTTTTGAATGGTAATTAGACATAAAATTTTGAGTTTTGACATAATGGATTTGGATGATTGAATTGGTCATGGCTCTCCGGGTAATATTGTAAGATCTGAACTATGATATTTTCATATCTAGTAGGAACATCTTGTAACTCGAAGATGTTGCTGTCTTTAATGTACTCATGAAAATTTTGTTTGTAACGAATCTCCTTTTGTAAGATTTGTAACTTTTGTGCTTGGCAATATATATCTATCCTAATAAGTATGTCAGGATTAGGAAGATTACTTCCCAATATTTTTGTCCGAATGATACTGCTTGGGAAGAGAACTTTATCTTAATCCTTCTTTTCGTGATAAGATCTATCTTGAAGGATTTGTCGTTAGCTGCAATAAAGTATTCTTCATATGGTTGTCATTCTTCCATTAAAAGAATATGTGATTTCATTACATTTCAACAAGAGCTTATATCCATGTATCCAATAGCTGAGATTGGCCTGTGATTCTTCTCTAAAAGCAACTGTAGCTTGACGTCTGTCATATTACTACTGGCTTCTTAAGCTCTAGCTTTAATTAAAACTGTTTCATCATATGCATTGGTTCTCATCTTCTTCATTAAGAGAAGAGACTTTATCATCAGTAGACTTATAGTCAAATAGTATGTATGAATAATGTCTCTTCATCTTCACTATACTGTTCTTTAAAAAGAGATTCGATATCCTCATCATCTCTTATAGGCATTACAGCTTCAATTGATAATAGGATTTTTATATCATTTTCGATATTTTTTAAGAAGTTACACTAATCTGACTTTCTAATTTTAGAAGCACGCCTCTTGAAGAATCTTACTCTCTTTTTCTTCCTTCTGTTGAAAGGATGAACTCTTAATGATTTTCTTTTAAAATGATTCTCCTTCTTTATGTTACATGCTCATTTCTCCATATCTTTGCATTTAATCTTTATGTATGACTTCTTGCATGCTTATTTGAGTTGAGGTCTACCTTTTAGCATTGTTTTGAAGAACTTATGTTTGCCCACATAATTCATCCAGTGTCACCAAAGTTAAATGATAGATTTCTCTGAGAGCGACTTCTAACATGTCTTAGTGAAGATAATTGATTGTTCTTCGTAATTCAGGTTGCAACTCATCAGAAATAGAAATTATAATATTTTTAGACTTTTTTTAAAAATTCTTATGTAAATCTTTTTTGTTTATAGAGCAACATCTTTTAAAGTTCTCATGTCTATTTTGTCAATTAATGAGTTGGAAATCTCCAATGAACTCTTTATGAATCATTTCTAATAAGGAACTAACTTATGATAATTATAAGACTTGCATGCTCTTGTATTCACCAAGGCTTTGGAACCATTCTCTTAAAGTTACCATCATTTTGGAGACAAATTTTGTCAAGATGTCTGTAAGAGACATATCAGGTCTTATCATATGAAGATCTATCCAAGCACTGAATTCATGCATTCGACCTCTCCATTTAGTTGGTGGGATATCATCAAAAGTGAACCATCAGCCTAAAATAAGTTTGTAGATAGGAGGTAATTATGGTCGGACTGGTTCAGTCATTGACTCAACATCGTCAACCTTAGGTTCAACTTATGTATGTGATTGAGAAGAGTATGGGACAACCATCATCATTTGACATATTTGAGTGATATCTACAAGCTGTTATGTGCTTTTTGAGCCTTCTGTAAAAGAATCAAAGTCTTGGCTATCAGTATGACCATCATAGTTATATGATATTATGTAACTTTCAGAGCTATCTAGAATTGATTGAACGATAGCTATGAATTTTTGTTTAGGAATGGGTTCTTTTGTTGTGAGTAGGAAAGGTCTTTCTTTTGGTGGAAAAGTTGGTGGTGTATTGATATGTTAAGACCAAAAAGCTGTCAGGATATCTTTTATTAGCGGGTTTAGCTTAGAAGATTTTAAAGGTTTTGTAGGGGTTTTTTGAACAATGGATAAGACATTTTGAAGACTTTTCCATAATCAGTAGCATCAGGATAAGATGGAGTGTTATAGGTAGGTCTTATGGTTGCATATATCAATGGGTATATATATCATATATAGCTCTGGATTGTTGTTTTGCCATTTTGACTCAATTCTTTTGAGCTATTCTTAAATATTTTAAAGTTCTCTTTTCTTCTTAGAGAACTCTGGTCATAATAATGTTGGTCATTATATCTTATCATATCCGAATCAAATTGGGCAGCTTGAAAGAGTAATTGATGATGTAATTGTCGCATTTGAAGAGATATAACATCAACTTTTGAATTTAGTCTTTTTGTCTATTGGGATAGATCGTTAAGCTTTGAATCGATTATGTGAAGGACATTGTTTTGCTCTATAACATATTGTGTCTGCCAATTTAGTACCTCTTTTGTAGTAGAAACAGGAACATAATTATTGTATGGAATGATACCTGTTGATCTTGAGTATGACCTTACAGATACCCAGATGATTTTATTATTCTACGCTTCCAAAGGTTGAAAATCTTCCTCATATGATCTCATCATCATACAAGGTAATGGTTTAAGGATCTCCTTAGGGATTGAAGAAATTATTAGCACAGAGCATCTTGGTTGGATCAAGTGTTCTGTTCTAACTTCTCACAATATTTTAGAGAGATCGTTTCCTCCAGGCTTAGGATTCATAAGACCAATCCAAGGTCTCGAGTCATCATTTTAATCATGCTTGGGTTGGATTTTCTTTTCTAGTTGGCATGAAGATTTTGACTTTCTATTAGGCTCTTCTCTCCATTAAGGGACATACACTTCGTCGTCACTATCAAAATCGTCATCTATCTAGCATTCACAATCTAAATTGCATATAGATGGATCAACATTCTAGATGGAATGGCCATTGACATGACTGACATATACGTCATGTCCATCAGGGCGGACAAAATGGATTGGAGGGCCACTAATGTCTTTTTCATAATTTTGGGTTAGAAGAGGCTTTAGATGATTTTGAGTATTCTTTTCCAAACTTGCTGAAAATAGATTTTACCGTTCCATCCTTAAAACTTTTCAAGATTAAAGGAGTGGTGGGATGAATGGAGCGTCGATGAGGAATATGAAATTCTTTTTCGTAATTCGTGATCCATTTTATAGGCATGAACTCTGCTAATTATTATGATGATAATTGTTGTGAAATCTGAACGACTATTGTCCCATTCTAAGATCTGTTTGTTACCATATACAGGGCATCTCATGTAGAGTTTGAAAAGTTCATATCTAGAGGATAATTCTATAATCTATAAATGATTTGATGATGGAGTGTGACTATGATAATAGTAAGGTCTTGATCGACTCTAACAATTTGAGTATAAACTTTTAGTCTGGTGGATAGAGTTTGATTATCAAGCTTGATATTGAAGTCCGAAGCTACGTTTATAATGATACTTCTATTGTTGACAGTGATTCAGAGGGTGTCGATCAACACATTATGGTAAGTTGTGTATGTTATGTCAAGGAAAGAAATTCTAGCTACAGTTCTAATTATCCAATTTATTAGAAAGTTTGATTTGATGCATAATACTTTAAAAATATAATTGACAATTTTACTTATTAAAAGTATTTTTATCAAATACAAAATTATTTGACGATAATTATAAAGAAAAGTGAATTTAAGAATTAGTTTAATAGTTTATTTATCATAAATATATTTTTTCGCATAAAAGTTTAAAATTTCTTTAAAAATTAAATTAAACTAAATTGTTTTTTCTTTAATTCTTAATATAGTTAGGTTGATATTAACAAATGATATCTATTTAGTGTTAATGTGATATAATTTTTTTACGAATAAAAAGTTTTGATCATTGAAATGCTCCAAAATTTTCCTAAAAACTTTTTTGTTGATGTACTTAATCCATACATAACAATCTTTACTTATTGTTGTGCTTATTCGGTACATCTATAATTTCAATGTTCACAAAGGACTATATTGATATCTACGTTCTCATTTAACCGCTTAACTTTTACCATATAAAACGCTAATGAGTATAACGCTTGGTAAATTTGTGGATTTATTTTTTTATTTAAAATAAGAAAATAATTTTACCTAAAAATGGTGGGGTTACAAATTTGACTTCCTCTCTCGAAGCAGGGCCCGCCCATTGAGGTGGGTCTCTCTCTTTAACCCCATTTGCACGTTCCACCGTCACCTCAGTTCCGCCGCCGCCCACTTTGCAACTATCCATGTAACTTGTACCGTGTGATAACTCATACCGACTTTTCCGTATATGTAACCCACAACATGTGAACTACTGATTGTGTCTAGAAGATAAAATTGCATTTGCATGCCCTGGGAAGACGGATAAAGTTACTTTATGTTCACGTGCCTTCCTTTTTCACTCATTCTTATATGTAACTAATTTTTTTCCTTATTTCTTCATTTTCACATGAATCATATGTTAAGAAACATTTGTGTACCGTAAATATATTTTAGTAAAGTTATTCATGGTTTGTTCTTCAATCCTTTTCATTTCAAGAAACTTGGGTATAAAGGGAAAAAATAGAAAAATATTATTAAAAATTTAGGTCACCTATTCCCGTTATCCTAGGACTACTCTATTTCATAAGTATCCATTCATTCAATTTTTTTCTGTCTCATTTATTAGATAAATGAATACTCATAAAATAGGGTAAAATAAAGGGTAACAAAAAACAAGTGATCTGGTCGTTATTATTATATCAATAATATCCTAATTAAATAATTGAGCTGCATTAATTATTTCAACATCGAGAACCAACTACTCTTAGCTTTATAATAAAAGCAGTAAACATATCAATCTTTTTAATAAAGAGTTTCTTTTATTTCTTCTATATTCTCACGGATGCAATTAAATATTAAATACATTAATCACTGTTATTACATTAAGAAGGCTTTGTCTCTCTCATATTCTTCTGATACATTTGCTTAATAATGAATCCATCCAAATGTTAATGTACCTGTTCATTATTTATAAGAAACTAACGTACGGGAAACAAACACGGAAACTAATAAATAAAGGACGGAACGCACCATAATCGGAGTGCAAGTGATCGCACCCAAGTGAGTGCCCGCTGCCGAACCTCTCCCGTATTTAAAATCAAAACCTCACCACAGTTGACTGGCCCCCCCACACCCTAAGCTTACATTGCACTATCCTTCTTCTCCTTCTCTGTCTGCCCTTTTTGTTGTGTCCTGTTACGTTTTTACCTGTGGAGTAGATTAGGTGCATACCCACGCTTTACATATATATATGTATATGTATCTATATGACAACTAATAAGATAGAATTATGGGGGAAAAAAAGAAGGAAACAATAGAAAAGAACAACAGCAGCCCAACCTCAACATAAAGTCAGACTCAGCCCTCTCTTCCTTCCCTTTTCCTCTCTCTCTCTCTCTCTCTCTCTCTCTTCTTGACTTGCAATAGAGAGCTTTTATTGATCGCCGTCGTCTTCGTCAGAGCTTCAACCCCTCATCAGCTTTTGTATGTTACTTTCTTACCCTTTTTCTTATCTTCTTCTCTTGTTCTCTCTACCTGATTTGCTTTCTTTAATTGCTGGGTTCCATTTCTATCCATTAGATAATTAGATCTGTGTCTTATTAGCTTTAATTTTATTGATTTAGCCATACATATTTCTATCTCCTTATATTGATGTTAAAAATTTAATTCCTTTTCAGCATCTGTTTTCTTCATCGGGTATTATCTGTGTTTTGCTTTTTAGTTGGTGAGTCATGTCGTTTCACCTGAAGAGACCTGTCGTTTAGGAACTCCATGGCGGCTGTTATGGTGTCAGGTTCTGTTTTGACTTCCTTTTTTCTGGTTTTTGGCTTTCCAGTATTCACGGACAGTTTTAAGCTCACGAAATCAATTTCTGATTTCTTGAATTGAAACTTGGGGTCTAAAAAACATGTTGGCATAATTAGATTTGGATGGAATCTTTGGTGATATTTATCAATTTTACCTCATCCAACCAAACACGGGTTAGATCTTTAAGTCTCTGCTGTCCTAAGCTTATGTTCCTTCTTTTACCATTTTTTTGATAAATAAATTTCTTTATATATATATATATAAAGGAATAGTGTGTTTTTGCTTTTTGGGATATACATGACATGAGAAAATGCAGGTGAAGTTAAGACGGCACCACCTCTCTAGACAGCTCTCTGTCCTGGGTCCCACTTTTCAAGGCCCAACACCCTACTGGGCTTTTGTATTTGTTGGAAGTAAAAGTTTCATTTTGCAAAAACTTTTTGACTGGTTCTCAAATATTTTCCCCCTTAGCTCTGAGACTGATTCATCCAAAATTTTGTTGCTAATAATACTTGCTCCCTTGATACATTAAGCTATCATAGGCCTTTGAACTTCAGTGGAAGAGGGATTTTTAAACATCTTTTGATATTGAGTCACTGGTGTTAAATAAGAGTAGTATGTAATATTTATTTAACACTATTGCCCTTTAATGGCATGTTTTTTAAGTTTCTTTGGTTGGTTAGAATTCTATGTGTTTGTTCTATTCACTGAAAATATTTTTTAGCTTTACTTCTTCTTTTGTACCTTCATTTATGTCATTTATAGATCACTGTGTTTTGTTTGTTGTATATCAAATTGTTACTCTTTGCTGTCTTAATTGGTGAACTTAATATCTTACAAGTTTAGTATGGGTTTCAATAGCTCCAACTCATGTGTCATATTGTGTGCCACAGCTCCTAAACTGCAAAGCGCGAGGATGGTTGAATAAGCTGCAATTGACGATTCTTTAGAAAGATTGTGAGTGAAGAAAGGGAAATCTAAATCATTCTTTATTAAGTTTAAATTAGTTTTTTTTTTAAAAATCTGAACGGATTCCTGCTCCAGCTCAAATGGGAATTTTTGAAGAAATGGGATTTTGTGGCAATTTTGATATGATCTCTGCTCCGTTTGGGGATGGAGACATGGCTTCAGAACATGAACAGGGTCCAACAATAGAGGAGGATTACAGTGATGAAGAGATGGATGTTGATGAGCTTGAGAGGCGGATATGGAGAGGCAAAATGCTTTTAAGAAAACTTAAAGAACAGAATAAGAACAAGGAAGGCGTTGACAATGCCAAGCAGCGTCAGTCTCAGGAGCAAGCTCGGAGGAAGAAGATGTCGCGGGCACAAGATGGCATCTTAAAATATATGCTGAAGATGATGGAAGTATGCAAAGCTCAGGGTTTTGTATATGGCATCATTCCTGAGAAGGGGAAGCCAGTGACTGGAGCATCTGATAATCTTCGGGCTTGGTGGAAGGAGAAGGTTAGATTTGATCGAAATGGACCAGCTGCAATTGCTAAGTATCAAGCAGATCATTCTGTTCCTGGAAAGACTGATGAATGTGGTATGGTGGCATCCACACCTCACACTTTACAAGAGCTTCAGGATACTACTCTTGGCTCGCTTCTGTCAGCTCTGATGCAGCACTGTGATCCACCTCAGAGGCGATTCCCACTGGAAAAGGGTGTTCCCCCACCATGGTGGCCCACGGGGAATGAGGAATGGTGGCCACAACTGGGTCTGCCCAAGGATCAGGGTCCTCCTCCTTACAAGAAGCCTCATGATCTGAAGAAAGCTTGGAAGGTGAGTGTGCTCACAGCAGTTATCAAACACATGTCCCCTGACATTGCCAAGATCCGCAAACTTGTTCGTCAGTCCAAATGCTTGCAGGATAAGATGACTGCCAAGGAGAGTGCCACTTGGTTGGCAATAATCAACCAGGAAGAAGCATTGTCCAGAAAACTGTATCCAGATAGCTGTCCACCTGTCTCCACCGGTGGAAGTGGTTCTTTTGTCATTGGTGACACTAGTGATTATGATGTTGAAGGAGTGGATGAGGAACCAACTGTTGAAATAGAGGATAGTAAACCTCGTAATATCAATGTCTTTAATATGGGTACAGCAGCTGGACCAAAAGATAGACTAATGATGCCACCAATGGCTTCACATATCAAGGGAGAGCTTGTTGAAGCAAACTCGGATTTCATTCAGAAAAGGAAGCAGCCAGCTAATGAACCACGTGTCATGATGGACCAGAAGTACACTTGTGAGTTCCCGCAGTGCCCTGACAGTGATTATCGGCTTGGATTTCTTGACAGGACCGCAAGAAATAATCATCAGTTGAACTGCCATTATCGAACTAGTAGTTCTCAAGGGTATGGACTGCCAAACTTCCAAATAAATGATGAGAAACCAGCAGTATTTTCTCTACCATTTTCTCAAGCTAAGCCAGCAGCTCAACCAATGAACCAAACAGCCGGAATCAATCTTTCGGGGCTTGGTCTTCCAGATGATGGGCAAAAGATGATTTCTGATCTTATGTCTTTGTATGATACAAATGTTCATCATGATAAGAACTTCAATCCGGCAGGTGCTATCGGTATTGCAGATCAAAATCAGCACCAGCATCAACAACAAAAATTTCAATTTCAGCTTGAGGACAGCTTCTACAACCAAGGTGTCATGCTGAGAAACATGACCAATGAAAATAACGTGCCAATTAAGACGTCTGTCTTTCCACCGACAGATATCCAGTTTGATCAGTTCAAGGCATTTGATTCTGGATTTGAAACCAATATTAACGACAATGCCACTGACTTTAGATTTGGTTCTCCGTTCAATTTGGCATCAGTTGAGAGTCCAGTGGATCCAGTTTCAAAGCATGATGGGTGGTACCTTTGAAAAAAGCAGTAGAATGTCTACATCCCCTTGTTTTCTTTGGTTCTGAACTGTGTAGATGGGAAAAGGCGGTGTACATTCTGGGAAGCAGGTATCACTGACACAATTTCTGCAAAATCTTGTTCCCATAATTTCTTTGTCCTAATATTTTAGTGTTTGTAGATGTCTTAAGAGCTTCATGAACTTTTTGAGTCTATGCTTTGCAATTTCTTGAGCTAGGATGTGTAGGCTGTCTTAATTGCAGTGTTAAATAAGGGCCAAAACGAGCACTAGGGAAGGGCCCATCCATTCTCCAAGTACTGCAGATGCAAAAAAGTTTTATATGTTGCGTTATGTAGCTAAATGTATGTAGACATATATATCAATATATATGATGGTTTGATCTACTCTTTTGCATTCTTTATGTCAAATTTGGTTGCTACCAATTTATGCCAAATAGCTAAAACATATAGTTTCTTTGTAACCACATTTTCTGAAGGAGGTGATAGTTTGATGATCTGAAAATGGTCTATATTCTGTACTTGCACTGCATGTAGTATCAAGCATGCAGCTTTACGTACCCTCTCGCATCCTGTCGCCTACCGATCAATGTAATTATGTGATTTGGTATCTATCTTTTCAAAAGTTCCCATTTCCTAACCATCCACTGTTGGTTGGAGACAATTCGTTGGGCGGCCCCGTTAGCTGGCTTGCCAATCCACTCACCCGGCCGACTCCCAACTCTCATGTGTTTAACATTTGGAAAGAAAAATCAAAGCTTCAAGTGCTGACATTCCCTAATATACCGCGTTCGTAAGCCTCGATTGTTCTGACCCTTCCTGATTTTTGACTCAACTAACATATTGCCAGAACTTTTTTTTTTTGTTTCCTAATAATTATTCCTCTTTAATATTATGTTTTTAAAGTTAAGAAAAGACCCAAAAGTGCAAAATAACTGTATCTATTATAGTTTTTAACCGTCACGCATAAGTAACGTGATTATAATTATCAACTACAGAATTTTAATATTTACCATCTTTTTAATCTACTTCATAATATTTTCACATTTTTACTTGTTGACTTTGTCGTCTTGATATATGATAAAATGGTGACGTGAATAGAGAGGAGGTTGAGGGTATGCCCTACTTTTTGGTGGATATAAAATGATATTAAAAATTATTAATAAAATTTTCGTGGTTTTAACTTTGGTTGTGTTTAATAAAAGACTGATCTTGATAGTTTTTTCTCTTTAAAAATTTGTAATTAGTATTTAATTATTCATCGTAATTCTCACAATTATTAATAAATTAATACTATGTATTGAATAACATATCAACAACAATAACTACAACTCAATAAAAATCTTGCTGATATGCTAAGTTTAAGGAGATATGGTAATACACAATTTTTATCTATAACTAGTAGATAGACTATTTTCAGCAGATCCACGTGAATAATACATTGATAATATGCCATATCACTTTTAAGAACTTGAATCTTAGTTTGAAACTGAGTTTGGATCATTTTATAGAAGTCTTTTTAAACTAAGTTTGGATCATATAGAAAAGTCTATTTCCACAACATTTTAAGGATTTTTTTTGGTTAAACAAGGAATTGTTCATTAAAGCTCATGTATTGAAATCTCACAACAAAATGAAATAGTAGAAATGAAAAATAAACATCTAATGGAAATCGCAAGGTCTTTAATGTTTTTAACTAATGTCCTTAATATAGTAGACTACAAGGTATGCAAGTTAAGAATAGTGGTGAGAGGAGTAAAAATGGAATATCATAGATTAGTAATTTGAAGCAAAATTTAATGTTTTTAATATATAAGATTAACTTCAAATTAAAAAAAGTAATCAAATTATAAATAACTTAAACAATCAAGATGAAAATTTTAGAAAATTCTTGTACACCAATGATATAAAATATTGATCATCAATACCATAAAGTATCATATTTTGTTTAAATATTTAGTCCTAAAATATTAGAATGCTATAACTACTTTAAACTTTCTTTAGTATTAGTTAATTAGGAAATTAAAGAAACTATATTCCCAAAAAAAAGAGTTGACAAAGTCTTATAATGTATGATTACAAAACAAATGAACAACTTAAGGGAGCTAGTTATATTGGAACAAGGTTCTACAAACAATTGATTGAAAAATAGACTTAGACCCTTCCTAGTTTATTGTTCCCTTTGAAAGAGCTACTAATATACTTCCTTATTTGATATGTCCATCAATTATTATAAGTATCCCCAAATGAGATTGTATATTTCCCTTTAAACCAGCTTCTTCCTCATCCCATTTTGTTATTGCCTACTAATACTGTGCTATTTTTAAGGAGGTCTCATCTTCTTATTGTTTCAAGGTTTAATTGCATTTGCCTTGTCTTTGAGATAATTATCTTCCTTATCTAGGCAATTGTATGCTCAAGTTAATTTTGGTTCTCCATGACTTTATGGTTAAATAATCTATAATCCCTCTCCTTCTATATGGAATAGATTGCACATCTAAAGACTAACTTAAATAACTTGTAGTCTATTCTATTAAGCTTGTGAGGACTAATAACCCACATAACTATATGATCCCAGTCATAAAATCAATAGTCATTATTGAAGAGTTATAATATCCTTCTCTAAAGCCTATTAGTGAACTAACATAGGAAAAATTGAAAAAATAGATGCTCAACACACTCATTCTCTTAGTTGCGTAAACTAAACACTAGATTGACATTGTTTAAGTAGCTTTTTATCTTATCCTTGTTGTTGAGCTAATTCCTTATAGTTAACTAAACAATGAAAGAGGCTTTTGGAAGCCTTATCTCATTCCATACCAACCCATGCTAGGAAACTCTCTAGCCATAAGTTTTGTACATCTCTCGGCAAGAACTGTTATTGAAGATCTTATATTTGTGCACGGGCCATATAGCCTTGTCTTTTCCATTAGGATTTGGCTTGTAATTTATGACATTCTCCTTCATTATGATCACATTGCAGTTCCAGTGATCTGCATGTATTCTATCCTTAACCAGGGCATATCATGGATGATATGTCTAGAGGATTCGAGGTCTGGAAACATGTATAATGGCTCTAAGTTGTTTCAGTTGTCATACTAAAAAGAAGTAGACTTACCATCCTAATCTTCATCTTCATTGTAGTTCTTAAGGATGCTTTCAAGTTGAGAATTTGCAACATTGTCCAAAAGAGTTGAATTAGTGCTGGTTGAGACAATGAGGTTGCTCTTATCTTTGTTTATTGTAAGACCAGATATAGAGTTGAATTTTTTGAGTGAATTTATTAGTAACAATATAGAATTAGAGGTGTCACCATATAAAAGGAGTAATTTATCAACAAAATTTAGACTAACAATTTTCAACTTCTTTCATTTGCTGTGAAAAATAAAGTTATTTCCTTTCTAAATATTATATATTATCAGCTTGTTTAGAACCTAATTGCATAAGAAGAAGAGATAAGTGTTAGTTCAGTCCTAGGATAAACTCTCTACAATTTATGTGTTAGTTCAATGAGATTTAATTAGAATATATTTTCCCTAGAAATTGAATGAAAGAACTTGGTCATAATCACTAATCTCAATTACTATTTAGGCTTTACTACTTAACGATAATAGATTTAATAGTTAAACTAGCAATAGATTAGATAAATAATTCATTTAGTGGATATTGTTGCACAATTAACTTAAATAATCACAAAATCATTAAGAATAAATCACTAAGAATAAAAGAAGCAAGACTATAAACACCAAATAAGAAAAATTAGTTACTCATGATTTGAAAAATAACAAACAGATATTTGAACTAGTTCTAAGAATTGGTGTCTAGTAGATGTCTCCAAATGTGACTAAGGAAGTGTTTTTATAGCCATAAATACATTTTTAGATTTGAATTTATTTCAAATTAAGATATTAGTCAAATCTAAAATTTGTTCACAATTTTGATGTCTTTAGGAGGATAAGTTTCTCAATATATGATATTGATATGAATAAAAAAATTTAGAAACTAGAGATTCGTATAGTTCTAATGACATTATTTTCCTTGTGACTCCTCCTATAGGATTCCTAATCAAACTTGCTTAACAAATCTATAAGTGGTTGTTAATTCTTAGATTCTCTTATTGACTACAAGGTAGCCTTTGACTATGTTTTAGAAAATCTTAGCTAAAGGTAAGCCTTTGGTGACAATGTTGGAAATTGTTATCAAATGGTCACCTTTTGGCGACAATTTTGGAAATCGCCGCCAAATGTTGAATCTTTGGTGATAGTTTTACAAAAGCGATACCAAATGTTTATCCTTTGGTGACCATCTTGGAAATCGTAGTCAAATATTTATCTTTTGGAAACGATTTTCGAAATTATCGCCAAAGCTTACCTTTTGGATAAAAACTCTCTTTTATTGTGGTTTGTCATTATCTAAATTAATGCTTTACCCTCGTTGATTTGCATCAAAAAAGCAAAAGGTAAGTAACCATTTAAGAGAGTAGGACAATAATTTTATTAAAGTAAAAACTGAAAAAGCTTCATTATTTTTCCTCCAATCATTATGGAATCATTAGAGTAATAACACAATTCATTTTTATGGTTTTTCTCCGAGCTACAATATTATATAAAGTATTCAATGCATGAGCTTTTACTTATATCTTCTACAAATAACGTAATTAAATTAGCAAACTTAATGTTTTGTGAAAATGACTTTGATCTTATAAAAAAATCATGTTGATATCTTATAATTATATAATAAATATTAAAAGAGAGATTAATTATATATTAAATAATTATGCTTTGTAGAAAAAGTAAAATATTAAATCATCACCAAAGGTCGAACCTTTGATGATGATTTCTGCGAATCGTCGCCAAAAGCAATATAGCTAACTAGAAGTTAAAAAGGATCTAAATCATCGACAAAGGTTGATCCTATAGTGATGATTTAAGAAAGCGTTGCCAAAGGTTAAATCTTAATATTTTGTGAAAATGAATTTGATGTCATGAACATCTTATAATTATATAATAAATATTAAAAGAGAGATTAATTGTATATTAAATAATTATACTTTGTAGAAACAGATAAAATACTCTAATATAGTTAAGTTTCAATTAATTCTATATCATAAATGCAAATATTTTGGTAATAAATATTTGATATTTATAATGAATTATTTGATATTTTAAATTTATATTTCCTAAATAACTACTTTAAGAGTTTAAAATATATCACTTGCTATTTAAAATTTTAAATAAATTAAACAATTAACTTAATTAAATTATTCATAATTCTTATTTGTAATTAATATTAAATAACTAAATAATATATTATTAAAAATAAAAATTAAAAAACACCCTTAATGACCATGTAATTGTAGAAGGTGTTTATATTGTAATACGTTTTAATATTTAAGTTTGCAGCAAATAATATAACTTAACGTATACATATATTTAAATTACAAGGATAAATAACAAAATATAGCCATGACCCTTTGGCGGCGAAAGTTTTACTCTTGTTCATTGCTTTGGCAACGTTTTATATGACGTCATTCATAATTGTCATCACATTAAAAAATAAGGATTACAAAGACACTAGTTAATATGAAAGTCGCTATTGATTGACAAAGCATACATTTTCAAAGAAGCATATGAAAGGGGTAGACATTTATTAAGCTAGAGGAGGTTAAGCATTCCCCTAATAAACATAAAAGACTAAAGCAGTTCTCACGCTTAAAATAAGGGGATAAGAGAAGAGTAGATGCTGACATACCTATATAACAAACTAATGAAAGTGATTAGGAGCGGAGGCAATTCCTATAAAAAAAGAAATGTTGACACTAACCTACTACCACTAATTGCCTCCTTTAACCATATACTAAATTATGTCCAACGCAAAAGCATACTAGAACCACTTAAAGCTTTATTATGAAAATTTGCAAAATGAAATACTGATAAGTTGTTGGATCCTGTATTCGGAACCCAACGGAACCCAACTACTCATACAGATTCTCTCAAACTGATTGCGTTGGATCCTGAATCCGCATTGGAAACCTTAGGCTAATCCGGAAATCCCGATATAATTTTTTTTTTAATCTTATTCATCTTAAATCCATTTTCATACTAAAAACTTAGCTCGGTTCTTTAGAAGGTCCAAAATTGCTTTAAAGCTTCAACCTAATGAGTAGTGCACAAAATGACCATATGAATAGTAAAATGCCAATTTCCGACCCTCATATCTTTTTACTCCGAACTCCGAATGGGACGAATCATACCTCATTTTAAAGATAAGAAAACTCTCTACAACTTTCGTGAAAGATGAAAAATCCAATTTTCAGCTCTAAAGGGGCGAAAAACCCTTCCGAAGGTTCAGCCCAAATTGGTCAGTGAATAGTAATCCGAGAATGGTAAAATGCATAATGGGCAGCGATTTTCAAACGTCCATAACTTTTTCATCCTAAGTCGAAATATGTCCCATTTTATACCGTTTTCAAGATCTCAACATGTTCTACGATTTTCTAGAAGATTTCCAAAGCGAATTCCCTCACTAAGAGGGTCTAAACCCTAAGCGAAGTTGCTGCCCAAATTTAGGAAAATTTGGACAGCACCTCCCCTAAAAATGCTCTAGCCAACTCTTCAATTTTATCTCATCCAAACTACAACCTGCATAAAAATCACTTCAATCTTCCAACTGCTCACAAGCATCCAACTTCAACTCAATTCAATTCCATTGGCAACAATCTCACTCTTAGGATTCTAATTGTTTGAATTATACCATCTCATTTTTGTTTTTACCATTTCCAATCTCAATCATACAACCATACATGCTTAATACATTTTACATTTGAAACTTCCAAACCTTAATAATTACATGAAACTAAACAAATACAATGCTTAGAGGCAGTAAGCCCAAATACATCAAATCTCAATATACAATATACATAAACCAACAAAATGCATCGGCATTGACTCCAACCCGATGCGGGGACTTAGATTCTTGCTCAAAACCTGTGGAGGGGAAAATGGGGGTGAGCTCGACGGCTCCGTGGGTAATAACTTAATAAATGGGAAACACGCGAAAACAAAGGT
>JANZXV010000005.1:27118921-27138470 GCA_027576455.1 Erythroxylum roigii | reverse complement strand
AGCATGAAAAATTTCATAGCACAGAAGCTCTACATTGACACTTCATTTATCAGAATTCGTAATCTTTCTGACACAAGGGTTGTAAATATAAAATGAAATTTATTGTTTTACGATGATTAACTTTTGTTTTAAACATATCGGAGTTTCTGACTTGAAAAAATCAACTCTCTCTGCAACTCTTATGTTTTTGTTAGAGGGGAAACAAAGAGTACTTTCGGGACATTTGATAAAATTGGAACGATACAGAGAAGATTAGCATGGAAATATTAATATGGCCCTGCGCAAGGATGATACGCACAAATCGAGAAATGGTCCACAGGGAAAACAAAGAAAATATTTCTCTGTGAAGTTGGCATGCAGGAAAGAAGTAAAGCATCACATGACTCGACGTATTCATTACATAAATAGATCTTAAATATCATTTATCTTAGTTATCTTATTAGGTAGTTTGAAAATCCTCTTGTCATATATTTTAAAAGCAGTAACTACAAATATTAGATATTAATGTTAATTTTAAAATTAAAAGAAGATAATAAGTGCTACTAAATATAACAATTCTTTTAAAAAGTGGAATATAACTTTTTTTCATCCATTGGAAAGATAAAATTGCATAAATAGAATTAATTATTATATTTTATTTACCATAAATTACTTGAATATGTTATTTCAATATGCATATATAATTTGCTTCAAGCAACCATAAACACACAAAATTTAAACAAAAAACTACAATAATAATAAATAGAGTAGGAAAAGAGACAAAATCAATTTATAGTGGTTCAATCAAACATCCTTTAGCTTATGTCAACTCTTTGAGTTTTAGTTTCGGTTTCAGTTTCAGTTTCATTATTTCTCTTCCTTCAAAGATTGAAAAAGAAAATCTTCCACCAAAAATCTTCTTTAATTTGGGCAAAAAGGAACCCTTACTATCATTTTGTTTTACCTTGAATGAAGATGAATCCTGAATTGTTCAAGGTGTTCTTCCCAATTGATATACTGGCAAAACCATAAATACCTTAACACCTTTCTCTTTTTTTTTTAATTAATGAGTTAGGGATGTAATGCTAACATACACTTTGTAGCCTTTCAAGACTCTTAACAACTCTATATGATGTCAAAAGTTATTTTCACAACTCAATTGTAATAAATTTATACCTAAAACCACTTTAATTCTTGTTAAACGTATAAACTTACTATTGCAATGACTAGTTTCTTAACATAATCAGTTAGCCAACCATATTTAACTAGCCTATATTTCTTTGTTTTGGGATTTAACTAATATACTCCCTAGCCTAATAGATTGCATTCATTCTGTAACTTTTTTGTTTCTAGAGCTAGCCAAATCAAACCCTTAGGCTAAAAGAACCCTTATAGAAACTAACTTTTACAAACACTTTAAGTCACCAATTTTCAATACTTCATGTTTTTTAAAAAGCATCAAAACATCCATTTTGATTAAAAAAAACTTGAAATTATTTTAAAAGTTTCTAAAAGTTTGTTTGAAGATCAAAAGGTTTTCTTTAAATTTCAAAACAAATTATTTTGATTAAATATGAATAATCAAGTTTTAATGTCACCACCTTTTTCTCTCTTTTGTTAATATTAAAATAGAACACCTCTCTCCCCCTTATTGAATAAGAAAAGTTCTTATAAAAGCATTCTTAAAATCAAAGAGCAATTCTCATATTACTCATATACCAATATCAAATACCAATCTATTTTCTCCTCTTATCTACATGCAATAATGCTTTCTCCTCTAAATATATATGCCAAATCTATATACTCTAATATTATCAATATAAAAACAAAGGGATACCTCCTTTAACGTACCACAAATGGATAACTCCTTTTTCTTCTTCACTTTTTTAACAATTGGCCTTTTTTACAAAAATTTCATTGCTTTGGCTCATGTGAAGGCTCTTGGTGATTTTCTTACGGAAAATTTTTTTAGGGATGCCATGATTGTTCCATATTTGATAGCAATATAGATGTTGTCAATTAGTGGTATTCATTTGATATTGACTTACAAGACATATAAATTAATATGATCTTGACCCTTAAGGATTATTTCTTAACTTTTTTTAACCTATATTCTTTTAGGTCTACTTAATAGCATTGTTTCAAAAAACATTTCTATTGATATGTTAATAATTACCCCAAAAATAACATTTGACATAAAATATTTAAAATAATAATAATTTTTGGTCTTCTTTAGACGTATTAGTGAATGGAAGTTCTCTTCTAGATATGCGGGGCAGGGGAGGGGGAAGGAAGCTCTTCTTATATAATGAAAAGACCTAAGAATATATATATCAAGCTCTTTCATAAAAATACGACCTATGGTTATAATGAATTTGTTTAATACTATTATGATGTTAAAGTGGCATATATGAATATGAAGGATGTTTTATTGTCTTTTGGTATGGTCTTGTATGAAAATTATGCCTATTTTTCCTTGTAAACTATGTCTTCTAGGTATAGGTTACGAATCATATATAAATACATAAAATTTCCTATTAGCTTGGGACCTAGAAGATGATGCATAAGCATTGAAGTTTTTATTTCTAAAATTGAATTTTTTGTAAGATCTCAAATCGGTTGGGGAGGAGAACGAAGCATGCCTTATAAGGATGTGGATACATATCTCTTACAAATAAGTTTTTCATGCCCTAACGTATCGGATCCCATCAGAACTCCAAAGTTAAACGTGCTAGGGCAAGAGCAGTACGGGTATATATACCTCTCCCCTAAAAGGTGTGGGAAGAGCAAAACCTTGAAGGATTTAGCTTGAGGAGCAATTCAAAGCAAACAATATTTGTGAGTTGGTGGTCTGGGCAGTTATAAATGGTATCAGAGCTGATACCTGACCCGATGTGTCAGCATAGGATGCTGGGCCCTAAGGGAGTGGATGATGAGATCCCACATTGATTGGAGAGGAGAACGAAGTACAACTTATAAGGGTACGGATACTTCTCCCTTAAAAACGCGTCTTCCTGAGTGTGGAAAGAGCAAAATCGTGAGAGGTTTGACCTAAGGGGCAACCCAAAAAGGACAATATCTGTGAGCGGGTAGTCTGAGCAGTTACATTTTATATGCTCATATAATGATTTAGGCAATAATTCATTATTATGGGCATATTTTTCATTCACAATAATTATCTTGAGCATTAGGAAATTCATTTTCATAAGTGTGTCCACTCCTATGCTTATCATATGAGCTCCTTGGATCTCTAAGCATATTGTTCAATTTTCATTCCTTAAGGTGAACATAGAAAATGATTATTTGATAACATTGACCTCCTTCTTTAATACATCATTCTTATGTAACAAAATATCCTCTTTTTCATTGACAACATCACATTTTTAGAATATAATGTATCAAGAATTTCATATTCTAATTTCTCGTTCACAACCATGCATACATTTAAGAGTTTCTTCCTTTTAGTTATCATGACATTTAACCATTCAACAAGCTCACCATGTGAAAGTTGAATATCTCATCACAATCATTATCATCACTAGATTTTGACATATAGCATACTTTGTTATGTTTTGCTAGAAAACATATGCTTGCCAACTTAATTTCCAAATTTTCACTTTATAAGGCCTTTGGTGTCTTATTTATCTTGTGGTCCTACATTTTTTCCTACTTATTTCATTCTTTCATATTACATTTTTTGATTCATTAGCCATCATTTGTAAATTCAAGCATGTGTCAAATATTATAAACATTTGCATACATCAACATTGTATTTAACACATTTTTTAATGAAATGAACTAAGAAGAACATACTATTATTTAAAGCTTTCAATGTCCCATTATTAGTATTCTACTCGTTTTTCTATAGAATCGACGATAGTTAAAAAAACTTTGACTATGAGAATAAACTTGATCATATTTATCCAATATAAGCAGTATTTTGTATTGTATCACTCAATATATGCTATATCCACTAGAAAATGATATCAAATAAGTTATATTATACCTAGTCATATTATATCAAGATGTATTGTGAAATATTTAACTTGTACTAGCTAGTACATGTATGTCTAAAAATATTGTAACAATTGTAAATTTAGAAAAGTTAAAGCATTAAACTAAAAAAAATTACGTTTAAATCATGTCAGGAAAAAATATTTATAGTTAATATTATTATGTTTAGAAAATAAAATATTTGATATTAATTTTAATAAATTGAGAAATTAAGCTAAATTTGAAATGTTTTTAATTTTAACCATAATAGGCGACTAAACTTAATTTATGCAAAAGATTAAAGGACTATTGTATAAATTTAAAATTTTATTCAAAATGGTATTTGATATTTATGAATACTGATACTATACCACACTATTATCAAAATCGACACGAGCTCTGATATGGTATTCATATCTTTGAGTTCAATTAATGATTTTCATTTAAAAAAATGAAACAATACTAATATCTTGATCCATGGGGCTAAAAGTGATGAACTTTGTATTATAATGATCTTTATTCAAATTTCACTAGAAATCTATATGCGATGAATAAGACCTCTTATAATATTAATTGTTGGCCTCTTAATAACGCAAAAGAGGAAGGTAAGTTATGTGTGTCAATTTTTTCCTATTTAATAAGTAATGAACTAATTACCCAATAATATGTACAAGTTATTTCAATATGTATGTACAATTTAATTTAAGCAACTATAAACACATATAATTTTAATGGAAATTAAGATATTAATAAAGATTGTAAGGAAAGAGAGAAAATTTTAATTTGTAGTGATCCATTAAAATAGTCTTTACCTTATGTCCATTCTCTGAACTCTAGTTGAAAATTCCACTATCTCACTTCCTTCAATAAGAGAAAAGAAACCCTTGGTGATGAAAATATTTACCTAAATATATAAAATCTATCATAATTAAGTAGATAGATACCCATAAGAGTAGAAAAGTAACCAAGCATTATTAAAATAGAGAAAGTAAGTTAGAGAAAAACCAATTCTTATAATGGTTTGAAATTTCCTATAACTATGTCCACTTCCCAAGCTATGTTTTATAGTTTAATTCACTATCGACCTTCTTCAATAAGTGGAGATTAAATTAATACATGCCAATCTTCTTATAAAAGCTAACCTAGAACACTCAAGTACATTACTAAAAAAAATTACTTCATAAATCTAAACAAACATTCTTTAATCATAATATTAAGCCTATCAATCACTCATTGTGTAAAAATAATAATTTCAAGCTAGATTTTATTTTAATATTGTATTTCTACACATTCCCTTTTTTTATTCTTTTATGAGTCAAAACATATATTTTATATTTTTAAAAGCTCAATTAGCTGTTGAGTGGCTTTAACACATCCTAAACATGTCAAAATAGTCATTAGAGCTAAAAATTAGATGACTTATTCATTTTATTAATTAGTCATATCCTAAGCCAATTGAATGACTTAACTGATTGATTGATTTGAGCTTCCTCTAATTTTTCATTTTCATCTTAAATATTTTTTAAACTAAATTGCTTTATGTTCATCTAACTATCTTCTATTTGGCTTGGTTGGTCACTCTAACTCTTTGCAACCTTTTTTTGACCCTAAGGTAACTAAGAGAGAGGTTTAATTGGGTAACACAAGCTAAAATACTTAATGAAAATTTTTCAAACAACCTTATAATAAATGCAAAAGCACTTGATAATCTAAAAAATGTGTAAAAAAGAACAATATTTTCATAAAGTTAGCTTGGAACTAAGGTACTTGATGTTGTTGAACCAGATATTAAAAAACGCAATACCTAAGTATTCTTAGTCTCTTTAAGAAAAAAAATGTTCAGTGTCTAATTGATATATCAAAGCAACCAATCACACGAGGAAAGATATGTATACCAATCACAATAGAAATTACTAAATAGAAATTTAAAAATTAATGATCTAATGGAATAAAGGAATACTTATGATTTATAGTTTTTAGTCCTCCTTAACCTATCTTTACTCCCCAAGTGTGTCGAAGAATTCTAAATCCATTATAGTTCTTCTTTAATGGTTGAAGAGTAAAACACTATAACTCATCTTTTTTTAGGCTTAACACAAACCTTAAAAGGTTGGGTGCTTAGAATTTTCCATAACATAGTCCTAACCCTTATAACCATATAAGCTATCTCAAGAGTTACCCAACTCACAATGAAACAAAGCTTTCTCTCACAAGAATACAATGACTCAATTATAACTGGAAACCTTAATCCATGGCATTTGATTCTCTTTGTTTCTTATGACAGATTCTGTAAGTAATTTTGTTGTCGGTTCCCTCTATAACTCAAGTTGGGGTGATCCCTTTAACCTGGGTTATACGTTTACGAGTACAGGTTGTATTGGTACGGGAAGTTCCCTCCTGCAGCATTCATGTACTTCATACTCCCATCTTGCAACATTGGACACTCATTAGTTGGGTGGCTCGTGTTTGAACATATCCCACACACTTTCACTTGTGCCTGTCCAACTGCAATCTGTCTTACAAAAGATGTTAGCTCATCTAAACGATGTTCAATGGATGAAGTGCTTACCTTATTTACTCATCAAACATCGTTGCGAGTGCCATATATTAGCTTCATGATTATTGGAAGATTTTTAGCAAAGATGACATCAAAGTTATTCATATTTAAAAACCAACGACTAGTTAAAGAAATTGACTATTTAAAAAAGAGCAATAACACTTATGAAGAAATGAGCATACACAGACTCTCGAAATATTTAAGCAGCATCTGTAAGAATCATATCATTCTTATTGTGTCTTAGAAAGTGAAATCACTCGATCAAGAGAGAAATATGTACTTGTGAGCTTGGAGAAGCTCGTCAAATTTAATATTCAGATTTTTATAGTAAAACACTAAAGTTAGATAATTAGGGACTGGACGTAGGCTTGGGTTATAAGTCGAACCAGTATAAATCGACTATGTTCTTCTTCTCTTTCTCTTTAACTTTTAAATTTTCACATTATATTGTGTGTGTGTGTGTGTGTGTGTGTTCTTTTTAGCAAGAGGCTTCTTCACCTTTATAAGATGCTCCTTCAGTTTTCAACTAACAAGAGATTCCTTTCAGTTTTAACGGGCGCCTTCTATTTTTAAATTATTTTAATAGAATTTATCATTCAGTAAGTTCTTTTTGTTTAAGTAGGGTCTTATCCTACAAAAGGCTCCTATAACCTAACAGACTCCTGTCGTTTAAAAAGCTTTATCATCTGACAGGTTCCTACTATTTTTATTCGTTAACTAGGATTTACTTATTATATGAATTGAAAGAACTTACAAAATTTTTTTGACACACACAATTCTTCCATTCTTGCATATATTTGCTTTATCAGTTTCTTATATTATAACTTTCATTTTGAAGGGGGATTTTTTTTTTCAAAACAAAAATTTTAAAGTGTAAAGCAAACACTTTAAATATGTATATTCATAATATATAAACCATTCTAAGTAATTAAAATTTGTTTTGAAACAAGGCAACATGAAATAAAGATTAAGGCAATTACCCTACAAGAATTTAATTATTCAACTTCTTATGGTTTGAATACGAATTAACATTATTGCATTTTTTGTGATCAGATTATTGAAGTTTGATGTCCTATTCACTCAATGAATCACGTATCAAGTGAAATAAGCGTTTTTTCTGCTACTATTGATCCATATAACCAGTAAACCACCCAAAGTGAAAAGAAAAGAGCAGAAAAACGCCCAAACCAACTCAAGTATTGCATTATTGCTTCATAAACTTGGCATAATTTACATACAAGATCATCTATTCAATAGTTTTTTTTATAAAATATCTAACAATATTGTATACTTAAAGCAAAGTTTATATCGAAAAACAGAAATTCTTTTTTTTTTTTTTAGTCTTTCTGTTTTCTTTCAAACCAAAGAAAAACTGAAAACAAAGATGAAGACGAAGACATTCTTCTAAAACTTTTCCTTTTCCCATCCACAAACAGAAGCCAACAACAAATCTCACCACAAACTTATCAACCCCCCGCGTCGAAGACAAAACCCTTTTAAACAGAGAAGTCAAAAGAAACGGAGCCTTCCTTCCTGCTTTCCGAAATGCTAACATCCTCGACCTCGACCAGCCCACAGCCCGAGTTGTCCCATGCGCATTCCGTCTGTGACTGTGTCCCATTCTCATAGGAACATGCGTCAAATATCATATCTATGTTTTCTTCAAACCCGCTGTCGTTAAACAAGTCCGGTAACTCACAACCATTTCCAATTCCCAGCGAGAGCTCAGGTATTGAAAGTGACTCTAAGCAGAATCCCCATGTGAGGTCCTGGTCCTGCCCTTCCATGGTGTCCATTGCCATTAAAGAACTTGATTCCATGCATGGAGTAAGAAGCTGTGGTAATGATGCATGATGTTCTTCTTGTTGTTTCTTGTAAGGGGGTGATGCTACTGTCGTTAGTTGTTGGGTTGGTTGTAGTAGCGGTGGAGACGGTGGTGGTTGTTCAACCTCTGCTTCGGCATCTTCAGACTCGGTAGATGAGTTGGTGGGGGGTTCATGGAGGATGTGGTCCAAAGGGACACCTTTCTTCTTCAGGCGGTCAATGTAATTGCTAATATCAAAATTGGTCACTGCGTTTGATCCTCTGTACTCTATCGCTGCCATGTCATACGCTGCTGCTGCCTCTTCTTGTGTATCTGATAATTTTAGATGAAGTTTGGATTGAAAATCCCACAGGGGGGTCACGCGAAAAATGAGATTAGACATCTGATTTACCGAGTTAAAGTAATTGTCTAAGAAAAGATCTCAAATAAACAAAAGTAAGTTGACATCTAGGGTTTATAACAGTAAATCTAGATTGGAAATCACGTGGCCACTACTTGACAACTACTTCCTATTTTGGGAACTAATTTTAATTGGCTCACGGGAATCGAATCAAATGGCTTAGGGTAATATGTAAAATGTAAAAGTATATCCAAAAAAAAAATGCAGGTGCAGGTGGTGGGCAACCAAAACCGACCAAACTAGTTACATCTACGGTGCCTTACGCGTTGACAAGTTGCATGAAACAAGGGGATAAATGAAATGAGGTTACTTGCACAAGTACAAGAATTGCCAAAGAATCCTACTTTGAACTGTAGGTTGGCAGGAACAGCAAGTGCTTATGATAACTTTCATGTGATTCCTTTTTAGATTAGAAAAACAAGGAACGAATAAGTTGATATGTGTACGTACGTTAATTTTTAACTACATGACGTCTCAAAAAAATGTTCCAATAAAAGCACACGCCATTTTGACTAATAATTAGGAGATGTAGAGTATCTATACGCCTAAAAATTACGTAGCAGATCATGCAAGAAAGTGACACATTAAAACCAGAATGTCATTGGTCAGCGACTAGCCTTTGGGACATTCTAAGCGATTGTCAAGTAATGGAAAGCAATTTATCTTTTAAGGCAAAAGCAAAGCGGGGTTGGGTTAGAGAGAGTTGGAGATCTAACACGAGGGCTTGTGAGCAAGACTGACACGCCAATCTCTACTTTAATACATTGGCTTAGATTTTGGACAAAACAAAAGGTCAATACACTTCTTAGGATGTGGGCTCTCACGTGCTCAACTGGTAGCAATTGTAGCTATCACTTGCACAACTCACGCTTATACTAGTTGGGATTACGCCCCGACTAATCCAAAACCGGTGCTGGGATCTGACAAACCAAATATTGTGTTGCTTTTTTGTGTCCCTTCCTCGTGGACCTGGCGTATTTTCAGGTACTCCAACCACAAATGTCTAAAACAGTTGACACCTATATTGCTATTTTTTATTAAAAAGTTAATTTTTCAAAGTGTCATATATATTCAGAGTATCACCTACCATGTTTCTTATAAAATTGTTTTAATGATAAAGAAAAAAATTACATAATCATCGTAGTAAGTATTTATGATTATAAAAATTAATGTTACTTAAATTATTTGTTAAGACGAAATAACGTTTTTTAAAAAAAGTTTTCATAATTATTTAGATTAATGTTTATGAAATTTTTTTTAATAACGATGTAATTGAATTTTATGGATAAATTCGGTCCTCTCTTTTAAAAAAATTTATAAACTTTTTCTCTTTTTCTAAGAAAAAAAATTATTCTGCCACGCTAGCATGTAGAC
Organism: Erythroxylum roigii; assembly: GCA_027576455.1. Taxonomy (NCBI): domain Eukaryota; kingdom Viridiplantae; phylum Streptophyta; class Magnoliopsida; order Malpighiales; family Erythroxylaceae; genus Erythroxylum; species Erythroxylum roigii. Next base: position 27,128,342 of record JANZXV010000005.1, on the reverse strand, counting down.
TGACAGTGGTAACTTTGAAGTTGGCATCTAGTCAGCTCACTTTGGTTGGCCTGATTCGGTTCCTCACAGAAATCCAGGACAGTGTAAACCGCCAACACTCAAGTCCCAAAACAAATCCAGTTCTCTAAATCTAAGACAGTTGGGTGTGATGTATATGACTTGGAAGACAAAAGTTGGGAAATCAAAGATTTAGATGAAGGCTAATTGGTGCACAAAATGAGTGACCTAGGCAAATGCAACACTTTCCCCATAAGGGGATGGTGGTTGGGAGTCAATTAAGGCATATTTCCAACCCTCAACCTCCAGAGGCTGCAATTGCCTTCAATTTAGTCGGTTGGAAGGCAATTGGAATAGCAATTTATCTAGATTTTGATTTGAAGTGCTGATATTGACAAAGCCTAATTAATGAAAATATGAAACGACTAGCGGTTGAAATATGTGAATTAGAGAGCTTACTATAAGTTCCAAGGTAGAGATATTTGTTGCCAAATACTCGTCCAATTCTAGCCTCCCACCGTCCGTTGTGGTGATGCCTTTTGACCCAACCAAGGAACAATAATTCAAGAAAATAAGTACCCTAAAAATGAAATTGCTAATAAAATCACACGAGCATGTATGTTAATGTACCTGGCCACCCCACGGTATTTAGAGACACCTCTCGAAAAGCCACTGCTTCGTCGACGAAGAGACGCCAGGTACTCTTCTTTGCTTACCTTTTGCATCTCTTCAAGCTCTTTGGTGTATGTTTCTATCTGAGTCAGCAATCAAATTGCATTTCAGCGATTAATTAAGATGACAATTATGTAGTTAGCAATTAACTGGAATATATTTGGCACCGCAAAATTCAAGGTCGTCTCTGGCCCCCAGTACTTGAGGGCAGCAAGGTCATATGTATGAGCAGCAGCTTCCTCATTATCATATGCTCCTGTATTATTCAAATGCCAATTAATAATTATTATAAAGTAAGGATCTTTAACATAATTTTAATTTAATCCCGAAACAGGAAAGGGAAATAAAGAAATTGAAATTAAGATCCAGAAGGGCTTACCCAAATAAACTGACCAGCGCAGCGACAAAAGTGATGCATTGAAACGTTACGAGTGTTTTCGAGATTATGAAGAATAAAACATAGTCAGAACGTTAAAAAAAAATTAAGAAAAAAAAGGTTCTTCAAGTAAACAATTAATATTAAACAAAGGTTTACAGATCTCCCCTTCAACTCTCTTCTCTTTTTTCTCTTTCTGGTTTCTGGGTTTTAACAAGAACACATTCATGGGAGCAGAGAAATTATTCACCTTGCTTTCCCTTCTTGTTCTGAATGTTATTCCAGGAACTCTTGTCCCACAGGTGTGCCTCAAACCTTCCAGTCCATCTATGCCTGTTGATCAACACAAAAATTCACTACATGCAATTCGATAAAACCGCATAAAATCTGCACATCTGCACCCACATATAATGAATTCCGCCATTGAAATTTATATGTTTAAGTAACCAAGATATCAATGCAATGCATATATGCAAGAGGACGAGAAGAGATACCGAGTGACTCCTCTGTAAATGGAACTTCTACCGGAACTAGAACTGATGGCACCATTCTGGAACTTATCTTGCTGGTTTTGGCTTTTTCTAGCACGTTTGGACCTGGGTTTCCCAGCTGGTGGCGATTGGTGGCTTGGAGGAACATTGGTCCCAATACAAGATGACGAAGAAGATGAAGAAGTTGTTGTTGTAGTAGAAGAAGAATAGGAGGAGCAAGATGAATTAGCAGGGGACCTCTTCATTTACTTCTCCACACTAAACTCTTAATTCTGTGTTCCACACAATAAAAAAGAACTCAGACAATGAAAATACAAAAACCAGACACACACCAATGTCAGCAAGTAAAAGACTTGACAGATAGAAATGGGTATGGTTAGGTCTCCCTCTTTCTCCACTGTCTGGTTTAGATTTTGTGACTTGAAAAAAAGTGTATTTTGGTAACCAAAGTTGTTTACCAAAACAAAGAGAGGCAAAGGAAAGAAGTAGAGACTAGAGAGCCAAAATAAGGGAAAATAAATAAATAAAAAGAACAGAGAAAGAGAAAGAGAGGAGTGGTTAAAGTTACGAGTTGGGTTACTTAACCTTGAGTTAATTTAGTGGCCAACACTTGGCTTAAGGTGCAGCCATGCTACCAATAAGATTTTACTCTGCTATGCTGGATTTGTTGCAATAAAGTTGTAACATAAAGAGGAATCTATTCATGAATATATGTAAAATATGTAATCTTCCCTTTTTTCTTCTAAGTTTTCTAGATCCAAATACCACCAAGTATTAATGGATGTTTGTGTTCAGACACTCTCGTGTCCCGTTTTTGTAGCGTCAGCTACCTTCTGGTTTGGCGTCTTTGAATCATTTCGACGTGTGTAAGGACACATCTGAAGAAGTGTGAAAGGCAAATTAAAGAAGAAAATGAAAAATAAGAGCAATTCAAAGAACAATACAAAACACCAGCAAGAGACAGGGGTATTTCAAGCCCCGGGGACTAGGGACAGGAGTCATTGCAAAGGAAAGGTTACTTGTCCTATGAGCCTCGTTCGGATTGAAAACGGACCTGAACATGTGTAGCTGGCCTGGCAGTGATATGAGCATAGCAATTTTCTTGGGTCAATATTGGAAATTATTAAGGGGGCTTTGGATGCATTGTACATGCTCGTTTACTTCTTCTCTGTGCGCTTGATTCTCGTGGTCTTAAGAGTTAGACTATACTAGCTATTTATTACGCCTCAAACTGGGAAAAAGGAGGCCAAATGAAACACGAATTGAACTTGATGTCTGAGTTTGGGACCACTGCAAAATTATTTTGGGTTCCATTTTCATATTTCCCTCCAAAAGGCCCAATTGTGTGATACTAATAGAATCCATTAGTGTACTTGGTTCAATCTATTAATCCATATAGTTTGTGATCTTATTGGGTCTCTGTCTCATGACTATGGTAATTAATATTGGGGTTATCTAGTCGAACACAAGTAATAATAGTAAGTGCCAGCAGACGGGACGATGGCTGGCCCAAAACGCCAATTGACTGAGATGGACAATCTAGCAATTTTAATCCTAATTGCCATGCTCCCTCCCTGCTTGTGTTGCTAACTTATCCAACATGTTTAGCAGACTTTGTAGTTAAACGGGGCTAGAATTCACCAGTTATTAATATTTCACAGTTAGGTTTTTATTGAGCTTGGACTGTGTGAGATGATGAATATTATAGTAATCAAAGCCGACGCTCATTACAAAAATCAATATAATATATATATACACCACTAGCTTCAACTCTGATATTATTCAGACAAATTAACAAGTGCAGTAATATGAGATCTAGTAATTATTAAAATGATAAAAGAGTGGATTCATTTCTACGTCCCAATAGTTGCTAGTTGTCAAAATGTCAAGAAACCATGCAGATGCTAATAAGAGATTTAAAAAAGGTAAAAGGGTCAAATTTAATTTAATTTTTATTATATTTTAATTGAAATTTAAATATTTTATTTTTGACATATTCAGAAAGAATCTTAATGTTTTACAAACATTTAATTTGCAATCTAACTTAACTTCTTCGTCAACCTTTCATTATAAAAAGTACACATGTTGTCTTTTATATATGCCTCTTACTAAATATATACCATTCTTAGTAAGTAAGTCTAAAAAAAATGAAAATTTTGGATTTCTTTACTCTTCTTCCCTCTCTCCTCTCTCTCTCTCTCTTCCTTTTATAGTTTCTCTGAAAACAACAAATGTGTTACCTAATGACCTTAAACTCACTGCACAAGTTGCAAACTATTACCACCATCGACTTATGACTTAGGCTAACACTATAGAACATATATTTAATGTTGGGGTGAATATTCCATGAATGCTAATTGGATTATTTTGTGAATTTTGCATGAAGTTTGAAGGGAAAGTCACATAAATTTGGCATGAAAAGAGAAACAAAAAGAAGAAGAAAAGTGGTGACTTAACTTGTCACCACCGTGATAAGTGCCCTCACGGGATAACTTAACTTGTCACCCCCGTGACCCATTTTTTCCTAAATTTATCAACTTATTACGTGTCATGCGAAGGAGGGATGGTTTGGAAACTTAGACCTAAAATACACTACAAATAGAAAGAGTAAGGGAGGTGGTGGCACACTCTATTCTTCATTCCATTCACTCTTCATTCTCTACACATAAACACATTCAAAGACGGAGAGGAAATAGAAAGAAAGAAGGGAAGAAGAGAAGAGAATAGAGAGAGTCGATGAAAAAGAGAGAAACAAGGCAGAAAGCTGGAAGCAAAAACAAGCCTTCGAATATCTAGTGAGAACAATGCAATAAGCTTCGACCACCAAACCTCACTCACCCGATCTCTATTTGCTTACTCTATTTTTCATCAGTCACAGTGTTTCTTATTGTTTACTAGATTTGTTACTTTTATAGCTTAGCCGAATGTTACTTGTTTTCTCTTTATAGTTAATCAGGTTATTTACTTAGTTTGTTGCTTTAATACTTCTCTTATATTGATCAAGATGGGATCGAAGTATATAAAATGATGAATCTTGTTGTTTCCATGATGGGCTGGTCTCCTTTTCTTGAGGATTAACGTAGCTATTTAGTCAAATATGCATAATTGAGGGGACTGTGTTGTTGTCTTATGTGTTGCTATAGTTTCTGAACTGAATGAATATAATAGCATAATCAAAGTTTGCATCATTTTGGTATTAAACGAAGGATCGAGAGAAGAAGTTTAATGTGGAATGAGAAACTATGGACACTTAGTTTAAGAACTATAAATATATTAACTTAAATGGCAATTAGTAGTCGGGTTTTCATAATTAATTCCAAAGATAACTTGTCAAACACGAAAGTTAGATTAGTTCATTGCTCGAGTTGATTTGAGATCCCAACTGTTAATTTTAGTAAGACAACTAACCAATCATTTCCCTTAATTATGCATAGGAGATTAAATTAATGAAATTAATTCTCAAGAGTCTTTCATTTCGATTAATCTATTCGTCTTTGCTTCTGGTTGAATAATTTACTTTTTAGTTTAATTTTGTGATTTTCTTTAAAGCCTTGACTTAATGAATGGGGATAGAGTGTTTAAGATTGCATTTATTTTTATTTTTGTTCAATGTTAATTTAAGTGAACAAATTTCACCTTCATAGGAGATGACCCTGGGTAATTAACTACAACTACCTTGTATACTTGCAAGTAGGATGGTCTAGGTAATTTTTAGAACTTTTTGAGCTCAACAAATAGATAGGAGAAAAAATTTGATAACCAAAGTACCGATGATAAGAAATTTATTATTCTCCTTATATATTCAAAATGATATTAGTAAATGCCTACAAGTATGTGTAAAGGAGGATTCTAAACTTTGGCACTTGAGGTTTGGTCTTATAAACTTTAATAACTTAAATTTGCTCTTAAGAAAGGAGATTGTAAAAAGTTTTCCTTCCATCAATCATCCTAATCAACTATCTGAATGTTGTCTCCTTAGAAAGAACAATAGAAAAAAGTTTTCTAAAAGGAGCTACATAAAGAGCAAAGAAGCCATTAGAGCTTATCCGTACAAATATGTATGGACCAATAGATCTAAGTACTCATAGGAAAAAATAGGTACTTTATACTCTTCATTGATGATTTTAGCCATAAAACTTAGATATATTTTATTAAAGAAAAATCAGAGGCATTCTCCATGTCAAAAAGTTCAAGGTTGTTGCAGAAAAGGAAAGTGGCCTGGAATTAAATTCATGAGATTTGATAAGGGAGGAGAGTTCATATCCAAAGAATTCAACAATTACTATAAAGATACTAAGATATGTCATCCTTTAATCATGCCAAGGTCTTCATTAAAAAAAGACATAGCTAAAAGGAAAAAATAAACAATTCTTTACATGGCACAAAGCATGTTGAAAAGCAAGAAGATGCTAAAGAATTTTGGGCTAAAGTTATGAGTTATGTTGCAGATCTATCTAATAAGAGTGTCTCCAAAAGTGTTTCCAAAATTAATCTAATAGAAGCATAAGACAAGAGTTGGAAGAACAGGAACTTAAGAGAGATCTGCAAGTGAGGGAGAACTTTAGAATTGCTTTAAGATAATGACACTGGTAGGAAGTAAAGAAAGAGAGAGAGAGAAGGAATAGGAATATCAATCGATAAACCTTATATCTCTAACTATTCATTTAATAATAAAGTATGTCCCTAAGATAAAAGTTTGTAGGCGAAGCCCTCATAATTAATATGTAAAAGCACATCAAAATAAAGAGGTTAGCATTTAACTACTATGAAAATGGAAAACATTCGATATGAAAGATCATTTCTTCAAATTCAATTTTACAATTATGGTGCTAACAATACCCTACCTCGCGCCATTTCAGGTCATTGCAACAAAAACCAACTTTAAGACTAATTATTATAAGAAATTAAGAAAACATGGTAACCAATATTACTTCAATATAACAACAAACCTTATAGCATCTCTTATGTTCTTTAATAGTGTTATAAGCCACCGTTTTATGCATAAATAGCAAAAATATAATAATTGAAAGTGAAACACTTCTAAAATAATGGAGAGCTTAAGTAACCCTACAAAGAGACTTTGCTTTATAAAATAATGGGAAATTTGAACAAAATAGACTTGAAACCATATTCTTAATCTAATTTATGAGTTAAAAAGTTCCACTTATATATGACATCATAACGAGGAAAAGTGATATTAAGATATCTCTTTGTATTTTCAAGACATTAACTAAGATTCCATTTGCAAACTATCCCAAAAATAAAAAAATATAAGTTAACTTTCTTTTTCTTTATTCATTCTTTCCTTACTTGGTCAAATAATCAATACAAGTAATTGGAGCTAGATCTTGAAATCTTTTTATGATAAAGAAGTCTTTGAATTTCTTTGTAATTTAGATATTAGAAACTACGTTTAAGTATTAGGTGAATGCTAAAGGGTTATTTGGTTTCACTTTTATTTTTCTGTTATAGTTCTTAGATTTTTTACTATTTTTTAAATAAAAGCCCATTTGATTGTTAATTTTTAATATAGTTATAATTTTATTAATGATAACACTTAATATCATAAAAGATTATTAATGTTAATAAAACCTTTATTTTCGTCATTCATAAGGTCCCTCCTCTTTGTTCTTTAAAAGAATTCAAGTCTATATCTTGTTGTAACATAACATATAAAGTCATTTATAAGCTCATTTCAAATAGGCTCAAATGCTTATTCCCTAAATACATTGATTCCTCCCAAAAGGCCTTTATAAAGGATAGATAATTCGGAACAACATTTTTTCTAAAAAATGAATGAAATTATATTAACTATAGTTGAAGTTAAACCAACATTACAATGAGTTCCTAATAAATAAGGCTACAAAATTACAACATTTTATAAAGGATAGACAATTCGGGAACAAAATTGTATTATCTTAGAAGCTCTTTAAGGGATATAATAGGAAGCTTTCAATTAAGAATCGTGCATTTAAATTGATCTACAGAAGGCATTTGACTCTATAGATTGTAACTTTATCCTTAACACTCTAAAATCTTTTCAATTCTTAGCTAAATTTTTTAATGGATTAAGCAATTAATAACCACATTGTCCTACAATATTTGAATGAATGAAGAACCCACAAAGATCGTTAAGGGAGCTAGAGGTCTAAGATAAGGAGATCGCTTATATCTTTATCTTTTATCTTATGTATAGAGGTGCTTTCAAGACTTATTAGACTAGTCATCCACTAGGAGAAGCTCTTTAAATTCCATTCAAAATACAACAAGCTAAGGATATATAACTTTTTTTTATACAAATGATTTAAAACTTTTCTCAAAAGCTAAAGCTAATTCCATAGTGCTTATATGAATTTTAAAACACTTTCAAGCAGCTTTCAAGTTTATCAACAAATAAGGAAAAGAGATTGTTGTTCTTATCTTTGAGCGCTTAACACCTTGTATAATGGTTCTCCTCTTTAAAAGGTTTAAAAACCATGAAGCTCCAATTTACCTATTTAGATATTCTCATCACCTTAAAGAGACCATGTTATAGTCACTATCTTCTAGTCATTGAAAAGATGCAGAGAAGGATCACATGCTAGTGTAAAAAAGCCTTTATAAAAAAACAAAATTCATCTTATAAATTATATCCTTAGTAACATTTATGTGTATTGTTCCTCCTATCTTATACTCTAAAAAATTATTGCTAAGGTAATTGATAGATTAATGAGAAGATTTCTTTGGTTAGGAGATCTTACCAAGCATGTATTTTGCAAATTAAAAAGTAGTTATCTTTGTCTTCTAAAGGATGAAGGAGGATTGAGCCTTTCCCTTATTAGTATCACAAAAAAAATGCTTTTGATTAGGAGAATTTGGAGGTTACTCAATGATAAAAAGTGCTTTGGTTAAACAGATACAAGCATTCTTTTTTAGAAACATAAATTTTTGGACCATTCAATCTAAATAGGATGGTTTCAAAGTATGGTTCAAATTCTCAAATTAAGGGAGTCAATAAGGATGGTGATTAATCATAATAATGGAAATGATTAATAAAAAACTTTTTGACATGCTAATTGGGTCCATTCAAGCATATTTATAGGAATTCCTAACTTAATGATCCTTACAAAATTATTATAATAAAAAACTTTAATTACTGAAGTGCTAAGCTGTAGAATAGGATGTTTTGAGCTCCTTCCAAAAAGTTCACTCATTAATATATTAATAAATATAGCTTTCTCCCAAAACAACAAGGAAATCATACTAATGGAACAAAATTCAAATGGAAACTTCTCTAATGTTTCTTATAATATGTTATTAAAGAATTTAGATTTAAAGGTCAACTGGCATAAGGTAGTATGATTTGCGTAAGCTAATCTTAGATTAGCTTTCACTCTTTAGTTTGCAATCAAGGAGAGACTATCCACTTCAGGTATGATAAAAAAGAATTATGAATATTCCAATCACTTGTTCACTATGCAACCAAAAGAATGAAACAATTGATCAGTTATTTTTTAAATACATATTTACTTCTTACATTTAGAGAGGAGTCCTTCCACTAAATAAGCTGCCACCATCTCCCTTTAACTAGACTGTAAGTCATATTAGAATCATAATCTCTATATTGTAAATATTCTAACTTATAAAATTTTTCTAGGGAATGTTATTTACACTTTGTATAGTGAAAGGGATATGAGGATTTTTTTTAAAATAAGCATTGATTAGTCAAAGTAGACAACAACTAATAACACAAATGATTCATCTAAGTTGTAATTTGTACATAGCCACCACTTAGAACTTACTTTCAAGACTTGAGATGAAGATTCAAGTTATAAATCGATTATATAATATTTTTGAACTGGAGCAAACTGATATAATTAAAGTGACATGCTTCCTTATATATTGT